>JARK01001394.1:153435-171515 GCA_000688135.1 Ancylostoma ceylanicum | reverse complement strand
GGGGGAGGATGCGACGGCTATGTTGCATATATTACGACCGAATTATATATTCCGCACTGGTTTCACCGTTGGAATTCACGTCACGCTAAGAGAGGCTGACGAAAATTCTTTCATGGTTATTTGTGCCGGTGAAACCGTTTGAACGGTTATTAAATCCAAGCTTTCAAACAACTTATCTTTCTGCCAAAATCCTTGTTTATGTTTCTTCCAGTTGTCACGTAACTCTTCCGAAAGCATAAAATTAGTTTTTTTTTTGTCAGTTCACATGGGGTGGGGTACCATGACTTAATCACACTTCTGTTCACTGTCCCACCCACAATGTTTCATAATCTGTCTCTGCAGAAGAGGTTCAAATGTCTCAACGAATAGGTCATCTTTCTTTCTTTTTGTTGGGAATTGTCGGATAACATTTTCTCACAAAAAGCTTTTGCTTCAATCGTTGTCGACGAAAATTTTCTGAACACCCTCGATGTAAAGGCAACCAGCGCCTAAGTGAATTCCTGCGACGGCACCTCAAACTCCATAGAGCCTCTTCAGGCCAAGCAGTGAGGGATTAGCAATCGCCACGTTCAGAAAAGAAAACATTAGGAGTAAGTTCTTGCTAGGTGTTTTCATCACTTTGGGGGACTGTTCTACGAAAAGAATTTGCGTACCTGTTCACTTCTCATCTGCCTTAATGATGCATGGGCGGCACTTTTTGGGTAGTAGTTTCATTGATTATGTCAATGGAAAGTGGGTATTTTTACGCTATCCTACGAAAATAGAATATCTAATGTTTTTAGCATCATTCATTTGAATGGAGAGTTTATTTTTATCCTTGTAATTGATCGCAAACGCAACTGAAAGTGGTGACTACCTGAAACTAACTTGAGCAGCCAAAGTAGCCTATAAATTTTGTGTTCCTATTGTTTTTTAATGTTTAAATTTGCTATTTTAATGTGTAATTCTTGACGAATAGCTATGTATGTTGAATGAACTTATCACAAGCTAATGTTACCATAAGCACGTCTGACTGACTTCTTTATATTTTTTTGCTTATTTCCTTTTCTACGGTTTAAAAGTTCTCCTTTTATTGATTTAGCAGTTCCATTTTGTTTGTGCGTATCTGAGAGGGACAAAGGTGAAGTGAACACTTTCAGATCCGGCGGATAGAGTACGTGCACACTAAGCACCTCATTTATCGCGATGTTAAACCGGAAAATTTCCTGATAGGGCGATATTCAACTAGAAAACAGCATGTACTTCACATAATCGATTTTGGTCTTGCTAAGGAATACATCGATTGTGATACGGGTACGTGTTTCTGTCANAAAACAGCATGTACTTCACATAATCGATTTTGGTCTTGCTAAGGAATACATCGATTGTGATACGGGTACGTGTTTCTGTCATCTCTTTCTTCTTCATACCTTCTCCCTTTGTTTTAATAATGTTAATGTTTCATCACTTTTATGGAATTTTTCTCACAGCACTTCTATTTTCCCCAATTTTCGCAAATTGAAGGGCTTTGAAAGTATTTGTAAATGTTTTGCATATACGCATTATTGTCTTGATTAGTCAGATTTTCAAGAGTTTCAGCGTTTTCTTTCACAACGGGTCAGTAAGGGAGGAGTACATTTATCTTTGAGGCTAAAACCTTCTGATTTTTACCTTTTTTTATTTTGAGCCAGTTAAGATATGGGAACAGTTCCAATTTTTTGGTAGTCATTAAGCACACTTTGTGTTTGAGACTTTTTGAACTGCAGATATTTCCAGTTACTAGTTGCTAAAATCTTGGTTTTCGCTGTTTACCTTCGCATCTCCAGCAGTTGTTACAGATACTGCCGCATTTCACTTGATCATCCCTTCTCTGCTTCAAATTTGTAATCGTGAATAATTCTGTTTAGGTAAGCACATTCCTTACCGAGAGCACAAGTCATTGACCGGTACAGCTCGGTACATGTCCATCAATACTCATCTTGGAAAGGAACAGTCCCGACGAGATGACTTAGAAGCTCTCGGCCATATGTTCATGTACTTCTTGAGAGGCAGCTTGCCGTGGCAAGGACTCAAGGTATGTGTAGACTGTTAACCGACTTGTTTCGATAATCTTCTTTTCCCTAATGGAATGAATTTCGTGCTAGCATTGGGAGGGTAGTGAGAATTCTGTGCATGCGATATTCAAGATCTCATGGAAAATTTTTCATCTTAATTTGAGATTCCGCGGAAGTGATTCAGGAACGACAAAAATGGAATATTGCTTTTTTCCTATTAGTTTTTCTTCTGAGACGTTCGACTATACCTCATTTACGTTAATTGACCTCTCGTTCCAAAATTGAAAAGGAGATTTGCAAGAATCGTCTTCAAAAACCTTGCAAGGAAACAAGTAATGATTTGAGCAAGTTAAAGGTGGTTCCGATTTTGATTACCATGGGAGGATGTCTGTTCTTCAAAAATAGAATATCTGGTCATGACCGATGGGGAACTTGTTCGTAGTATTTAATAGTATTTTTAGTGTTAGTAGTATTTTTTGTGGTCCTGGATTTATTTCTCCTCGAACATTCTCACCGTGCGAGCGCTGGCCGCCGGCGCGGGACGTACGGTCATCGTAAGCCGCTCGTCCAGTGGACAGGGCCCGCCAGCAAGGTGGACAGGAGCCGTCCGCAATGTAGAGGGCGTGCGAGCGCTACCCCATCACGCAAAGAGCGTCCCTTCCAGACCGTACGGGCGGTGTACGATGACTGCGCGAGCGGCCTCCGATGACCGTACGTCGTGGCGACGAGCGCTCGTGCGGTCATTGCACAGCGCTCGTATGGTTCGAGTATCTGAGTCTGTAAATGAGTCATACGTTAGCTAGTAGTGTTGTTTGGATTATGTGGATGTGATCAATATCCAGTGCTATAGAGTTCGAGGTTAAAGGTGTCGAAAACGCAGCTTTTCACACTTTTGTTAGAGAAAAGGAGGAACTGATACCTCATATTGATTTTACTAAATGTGCTTTTCCTCGTAATTGATGATTTAAGTGATTTTAGGGAGACGTAAATTTACTCTCGCCTGGTCTTCTTAAGGACTCTTGCTTCATGGTTTCATGCCGTCCATTGCAGAATGTTTATTTTCCAATTTTAGGCTGATACATTAAAGGAACGATACCAGAAAATAGGAGATACCAAGCGGCAAACTGCTGTCGAGGTCCTTTGCGAAGGATTTCCAGGTAATATTTGTCATATAAAAGTGACTCATCGTTCTGTGAGCTTTAGCAAGTGCATCCTATTTCAGAAGAATTTGCTCAATATCTCCGCTATGCACGGCGTCTTGATTTCTTCGAAACTCCCGACTACGACTATTGCTATAACTTATTCAAAGCTGTTTTGGATAGATTAGGGGCTAGTTATGACTACGAGTTTGATTGGACACCCAAACTGAACAACGTGGTAAATTTTTTGGTGGAAAATATTTCCTACTCGGATTATTTTTAATCTGTTTTCTTAACTCTGCAGTTACAGTCGACTCCGTCTGGCTCGTTGCACACTGCAGAAGCTAAGGATAGCAAGAGAGGTTTGTTTCTTCTTTTATTCTACTTTTATTCAAATTTATGGTATAATTTCAGAGCGAACAGATGCTCTCAAGCCTAACCATGCTTCCACCCATCCCTTTGGATCTACACAGGTCAACTATTTTTTTCTTATTATTGGTTGTTCATTTTTTAAACGAAAATTCCTTTCCTTAGTTCTGCTAATGGTAGAGCTCTGATATGTAGAGCATGCTTTTATTAATCTGACAATGAAGCATTTCTCATGAATTTATGGGCTTTCGCTTCGATGAACTACGTTTTTGTAAGTTTGCTCCACAGTAAGGAAGGACAGTCGACCTTTTCTGTGAAGTTGAAACCATCGTTTCACCTTACCAAGCAATTGTGGATCTTAATTCTTTTGTTCTGATAGTTTCTACTTTGGTCCCATGTTTGCTACAGCGCTTAACTGAAAGTTTCCTGACCATATATTTGTTAGTTCTAACCTTTTCATTTTTGTTGTTCACATTTCCCTGATTCAATGCATTCATTTTTGAGGAAATCAAGTATTCTATCATCCCAAATGCAGTGCTTTACTTAGGTGCTTCCGACTGTCATAGTATTCAATTCCCACTACATCACTTCCGTTTTTCCAGAAATTGCAACTCAGCAAAGAAACTGCAAAATTGCATTCTAAATCACCAGGATGAGTAGTTCGAGTGGATACTTTTGGTCACATGCGGTTGCCTGAATTTGAGTTCTAGCTGTGGGATCTGAGAGTTTTATGAACGCTGGTTATTTGATAACTATCACGCTCATGAAAAGAAGTCCTCGCATTAGATCTGTCCATCCTCGATATGTGTGGAGGTCTGGCTTCTATTCATATGTTGCGGTTAATGTCTGCTATGGGTTGTTTCTATTGAAATTGCTTTGCAGTTGGGATGTTTTCGAGGCTGGACAGTGTTTCATTGTAATGCACTTTTGAACGCACTTTTTCTCTCTAAACTACATGAATTTCATTAAAACCGTATCACTCTGAAAGGACTGAATTCGAGGTTGAAATGAGCTTGAAGTCGAAAGAGTTTGCCCTACCCTTGTTTTGCGATTCAGTTTTTTACTTTCGTCTACCTCTCCTTGCATGCTTCTTCGTAGCACATTGGACATTTTCGTAAACCGCGACTGTTGCAGGTGATTAACTCTAATACCGGTGAAGTTGGTGACGATGCAGCAGGAGGGCGAGGCGGAGATACTCATCGCCAAGATGAGCAATCTGGCGAGGTGAAGTGCTGCTGCTTCCGCAGGCGCAGAAGAAAGCAGCCCACTGCGGGTCAGTTAGCCCAAAAGTAGTACGAAAGGTCGCGTCTGCCTAAATAGTCGTGGGTCTTCTCTGCTTTCCGTCTATCTATACTTCCCGGCTCTTGTCCATACGCTCACTTCGAACCTCGCACGTCTGTCGCGGTTCCCCATTTTTCCTTTCATGTAAACGTGACTTCATTTGTTGCTCCGTGCGTGACAGACCACCTGTTGTACATACGGAGATCTGCGTGTATTTGCGATTGCTCCTTTTATTTCTATCCTAAATTGTCAAATTTAGGTTTTCATACTTATTCCATTTGTGTATTTCATCTCTTGGTAGCATCTTTGTTCACCTTTAATATTGTTATATTTTACCTATGTTGCCTAAATTTATTGCTGTTCCCATCTACATCCATTACTCTTTGGGTTATGAAAGATCGCGCTCTGTACGAGTGTCACTTCTGTCCCTCATTCATTAACTTTGCGACTACCATAGGTTGTGTGTTTTTCTACACTGAACCCATTACACCGCGTGTTCCTTCCTCCGCCTTATTCTTTCTAGCTTTGAAAATTATTTCCTAAGCTGTTTCATGTCTTCCTTGTTGCGATTTCGGATGTGCAAGATTTGTTCGTACGCGGATCGCGCATCTCATTATATATTATGCATCCCCGTAACTGTGGTACAGCTTCGGTTTCCTCTTTTGCTAATTCATCTGCACCTGCTCCTTTGAGCGCAAATGTGATTTCGTTTCCCTTTCTTGAAGTGAAATGGTACGTTTGTATATTGAGATTAGTTCATCGCATTTTTCAGAGATGGGCAATAAAGTATTGAATTAAAGTTCTGTCATTGGAGACTAGTTCGTGTACTTGTGGTGTGCTCAAAAAACTACATTACTGAAAGAGAAAAAAGGTTCCGGTTCCCATGTAGTTAGCAGGACGAGTTTAGATGTCGTTCCATACGCCGGTGAAGGCTTTAAACCCAGTGGATACAAAGTTGCCTGACCATGTTGTTAAGGTAGGTTCGCAAAGTTTCTTTTTGATAGTGGTTTTGCTTTGTTGCGCGATTCCTGGGCAGTCAATGTTATTAGCACTTCTTTGTGCTTCCTTTTTTTCAACGCTATATCATTGGCTAAGGAGATTGGCTTTACTGTTTGTTGTTGGGTTCCTGGTAAAGTGGATTCTTTTTCTTTTCTTTGCGCTTGTTCGCCTTTCCCTATTGCGTGGCTTTTTTGTATCCTGGGAATATATCTTGTTTGCGTGAGATCGTTTGTCTATATCACGGAGATGAGTTCTTGCAGTATTCTTCCGTGTTGAAGCCTCACATCTTATTTTAGTACGTGTACAGAGTTGAGACGCTAATATTATGGCGGTTTTATCGGGGCCAACATAAACTTTCGACGTCATGACGTCATTTTCATGCCCAGCAGCCGCTAAAAAGCAACAAAAAAGCCGAAATCAGCTGTTTAGTGGTTGAAGTACCAGTTCATTTCAGTGATATTGACTTGCACACTAGCCCAATCTTTTTCAAGACTTCGAGTTTCAGTGTTCTCCAGCGAACCTTATGCGCATTCAAATTTATTGCAGTTAAATGCCTGAGGGATTCTATCGATCTTTCAGAAAAGAATGAGAATTTATCAACAATGATAGAAATAAATATAGCATTGTTCTGATTTGAGTGGAACTGCACTGCAGCACTTTTCGTAGGCAACAATGTGCTGCTTGCAGTTTCTCATTGCGTACTCTTGGATAAGCAGGTCATAATATCTCGTCGAATATGCGGTGAGGCTGTTCTGACGTAGTTCTAGAAGCGTAAATGAATTAAATTGGAAGAAAACAGCCTCACCACAGCTTTGTTTTTTCTTGTTTTCCATCGTTTGATGTTTGTTACTGGCTACTTGAATTAACAATGAGAAACAATATGATCGGAAGTAACATACTGTAGTAAGACCATCAAGAGGATGAGTTGTGCTCGAAAATGGAAAAATTCCAACGAGTTCATAATTATGGGTGAAGGCATGATGAAGAACATCCAATTTCTATTCATTTTGTCACAACAGAATCTTTGCAGCATTAGAAATCACGTTTGAGTAGTTTTATATTAGCATATGTGGTGAACGCGATGTGTGGCGAGCTGCTTGAGCGATGGGCGTGTCCGTGGGCGGGGCCTAATCGGGCAAACCGCTGCGCTACCTACTTACCAAACGCTCATGAGTGAACGCGCAATATTTAATTTTCCGGTCTTACCAGAAGACTTCGTGAAAGGAAGAACGTTCTCTTCACGAGAGGTGATAATTTCCAGTCTCGTGTGTAGCGTTGCTCGTACGTCTCAAAATGCGTAATGGATGTTATACTCGATTCAGAAGTAGATCTTTCAGGAAGATTCAAAGACTACGTTTCATCAAGGATGGCCTGATTAGAGCGCGAATCTCGGGCTAATAAACCAGCGAGCTAGCGTGCCCGCATGGCAAACGCGATTTGTAGTGCATTGATGGCACCACGCGCAGATATTTTGGGAGTGGACGGAAAATAGTTGCAGAGATCCGCCGTCGCATAGCATTTCTAGGGCTAGTGGCGCACCTATACAGTATTGTTGTAGTGTTCACGTAAGCACACCTACCTTCTTCTGGATGAATTAGTGAACCCATCTGAGTAATGTATTGGTACTATGTGACTCAAAAACAAAAGAAAAAGAAAATGAATTGTGGAAACTGCCACTGGAAGCAATGAAGATTTCTATATACAGTGGCAGCCACATATTTAGCACGCTGCCGATTTTGGCGATCATTTGATGAAATTGTAAAACCTGTATCTCAGGATTGGAATGAGCTATCAGGACAATATTTGAGAATATGATACGGCATAGTGTTCTCCTTCTTGCCTCAACTTTGCTGCTTCGGAAAATGCTTCTGGATGGAATTGCACACATTCTACGCATTTAGAGCTCAAAATGCAGTGGTTTCGGATGTATTTTCGTATCTGTCCTAGATTACTTCAGTAAATCTGGGTAAAATGTGATTCTATTCTTGATAGAAATGCGTGTTCTGTTATAGTAGTTTCGATGAACAGTTTCTCACCTAAGGGGAGAGCGAAAATTGTCAACAGGAGTGAAAAAATGGTGAAAAAAGAATTCACGGTGATTGCAAGGCTAAATCATGCATTTCCAGCCGCGGATTTTTTCGCGACTTGTGTTGCTAACAAGCAATCAGATACTCATAGGAAAATTCCGAGGCTTGCTTCATGAGCAAGATTCATTAAAATGAAATTTTCGACGAAATTGACGGTTTGTTTCTGTCTCTGGGTCCAGCCGGTGCGTAGAGTCCGGTAAAAGCTTTTATAGGGAAATGTTGAAGGAAAGCATGCTCAATCTGAATCACCTCTCCTCTTCCTTCCATAGCGAGATACAAAAATTCTCTACAGAATTTCGAAAAACCGACGAAATTGGACTTTTATATTTTAATCCAGTTTGAACCGACTCTCTGCCCGTGGTAAGCAGCGGGAAGGAACCCTCCATAGTGCCTCAACACATACTCGAACCTCGTTTTGATTGCTCATTACAGGGCTGAGAAATGCAAAAAATTCTGTCGGCCAAAATCGTGGGCGTGCTAAATATGTGGCCGCCACTGTACGTAGGGTGGCGTAGAGTTAATGTAACAACATGCGTTTTAGTTTCGAGGGGCTTTAATTTTGTGTTGTTCCCGAATGTTTGAGTATGGTACCACTGCGATATACAAGGCACCTGGTTTACGACTGACTCAAAAGGAAATTGCAGAAATTATTAGTTTTATCGAGTGGCCAATGTAGTGCCCAGATCTCAATCCACTGGACTACAAGGTTTCTGTGTTAACCGACATGTACTACTTCGTGCAGCTAATGCTTAGTGAATTCTGTCATGTTAGTGGTGTTACACACATTTAATGCCAACTTCATAAGAAGGTGCCCTCACAAAAGACTCATTACCAGGAAGCTTACAGTGAACTTCAAACGACCGTAGACAAGGTGCGGGACTGCGGCGAGGCGTTCTTGGGCTGAGACACAGGGGCTCTGCATGGTGGCTCTGGTGCCTCTGTTCAAGAACGCCGCGCTGCGGTCCCACCGCTTGTCTACGGCCATTTGAAGTACACTGTACATAACGTCCATGTGCTCCAAGACAAGGGGTGGTGGTCGCATTTTTCGGAGACTTGTTGGTAGACGTTATCCTGGGGAACTACGCTGATTGACTCTTGGAAATCCTTCAATTACATTTCGACTGACCCGGCAGAACGACGAGATAGGCTTTCTATCACAGACGACTGACGATATGGTTTTAACCATGGTCTTACCGTGGTTTGTAAATTCAGAAATCTGGCTTCGAGTCTTGGGTCAAACTGCAATCGCTTATTGGGTTCCAATTATCGAATCAGTATAGACCCAATGGTCGAGTAGCGGCGAGTTCTGATGTCTTTGAAGTTTCGTGTCATTTGGAGGGCAAATCGGATTTGGAGAGGCGGTTTTGAATTTGTGACGAAAATCATTAAAGGCAGTGTGTCAGGTCGTTGTGGGTATCGAGATGTTAACGGAATCCGATTCTTCTCGGCACGCTGATTCCAATGATGTACTTGAAACCCGAAAAAACGGTCAAAAACCATGCCGTATCCTCAGTATGCTTCCATTGCGGAATGAAGCCTCTCGTCCAACTGGCCGAGAATTTTGAAATTCTTGGCCAAAGGATATCGTATTTTTCGGGGTTTTCAACATCTTTTTGAAATTTAAAGTGCATCTGTGCACTCAGCAGCCCGAATATATCCAGATGATGTGGAATTGTGACGAGCTGATACACTGCCTTTAACTTTTGATAAGCTCATGAAGTAATTGCTCTAGATGCAGTGCGTTCCTAATCATGAGACATTCTCGAAATTTTATGGCTTTCGCTTGCAACATTCTTTTTCCTTGAGTGAGCGTTGATTTTTACCGAATTTCATCTTATGCTTGACCAAGTTATTTTAGGTTTATTTTTATTGAGCATTTTACATTAGAGAAACTGTGAGGCAGCAGAATTAAGAATAATCTACGTTGAGGCTGTTGAGCTGGCATGGTTGGTGTGCGAGGAGTTGTAAACAATAAATATTCTTTTTCCCTTTCTTGCTGTCCAAGGTGCATTTTACTGGCCCTGGACCCAGAACATATCCAAAAGAAAATCGGAGCAAAATGTAACCGACTAACAGCTCCTTTCCCTAACCTGCAAGCCAGAAACTATTTATCCAGTTTGGAAGCATACTTATCTGTTGACGGGCTTTCCATTTTGACCCAGAGATTAAAAAAACACACACACACATGCCCACACCAACAAACAAACAAACAAACTTTCACTTTTACATATACGGATATCCAGGCCATTTCGCGCAGACCAATGTTTTTCCTCTGGGAGAAAATACTTAGACGGTAAAATGTCGTCGAATTGCAGGATTTAGTATCCACAGCCTTTTTTCCATTCTATTCCAGTTAACTTATACATATATCCAATGTTCTTGGAGACTGTCCTTGGTTTAACCTTTCCGATGGAAAGAAAATGAAGGATAAACTGTTATTTTATTACATGAAGACTTTTTTCTCGCCATGATCACACATGTTGGTGCCACATTGCTTTCAGAACACCACTTCTATGTCAAGTAGTTCGGTGCAACCTTGATCTGGTAATCATTATTTGGCATAAGCCTATCTGCTTCATTATTTTGCAGGGCGCTGTAATTGTGGATGAGCTCATCGGAAAATGGAACGCGAATGTTGTGCTCGAAGCCAATGGACCCATGTCAGCTTTCATAGTTATTGATAAGAAGGTTTGTTTGGTCATTCGAACATCACATAAATGATATTGTTTTACGCCAACTTGTAGATGCGCTGTCGGTTGCCTTCTGTTCGCTGGTTTGTGAATGATTATAGTCCCGTAGGTTGAGACATAGGATTTCCACAACGCTTGTCCTCTTCCTTGTCCTTTCTCTCTGGCCAGCAGATCTTTGGTTGATATCCTGAAGATAACAAGAGATAACGACCGACCGCGATACCCAGACTAGAGATGATGACGTGGAGTGATGGAAGGCAAGCGTTGCGGTCATCCGTTGGGCTATTTCTACAGGACCATATACATATACTACTATGTAGTATGTATAGGAGTAATGATAAACATGGCTGCACGTGACATCATTGAAGTAGTGCGATTTTGGTTCTGCTTCTTGATTTCTTAGCCTGCAACGACGTCATTTCGTGAAATTGCTGAGCCCCCTTTCGTGATGTATAGTTTTTTTTAACTGCAAAGCTTGACTTTCACTTTGCTGAGATCGCCTAATTGCCGTCTATGCCTGACTTTTTAAATACCAATAGAGTAGCTACGTATAGACTGTCAAATGGGCGAGGATACTGGATGCTTGCTCAAGCACCGTACACCCAGCTTACTTTCCAGCTCCAGCTGATGCGAAAACTGCGGCAAGAACGCAAACCGAATAGCGTAATGCGTAAGCAGTTAGAGCGAGAGACTATTTTCATCCACTTGCTGTCATACTATCCTCATTGACTGTTGGAGCTTCCCTCATTTTAGCAGCAATTGAGGGGAGGATGGCAGCAAGTAGTAGGAGATGGCTATCATCCTTGAATTCGACGTATTACGCCTTTCAGGATGCACCCGTATTGCACAATTCTCATAGTATGTGCTAGACTTGATTCATTCGGGTGTTTTCCCCGAAAAGTCGATGTTTCCGATAACCTTTCGAGTATTCCCACCTATTTTGAATAGTCAATACTTTGATTGACTCGAATAACTCGAATTTCGATTCATTCATAACTCGACTCGATTCGGCTAGGTCTAGTCAATCGTCTACCGGCATACACCTGGCTCGTAACCTTCTTTGCTCGTATTCATGAACGTTCTCGACAGTTTATTACCTCCCCGCCCTTCTATTAGGTTGTTGCAAAATCGATGTCGGATTTTGACAGTTGGACTTTGAATTGTCGTAACTCGGCAAATACTGAACCTTTTCTGCCGCTTTAATACTCATTTGAATCGTCACATCTTTGCCATCTTTCAGCTATGTTTCTGTTCCATCACACTAGAAGCCGAGCTTTCCGGACCCAGAAATATCGGCGAGGTCGTTTGGAGTAGTGTATTTTTGCGGCTTGCTCTTCCTCTCAGGGATGAGTCCCACCGCTTGTATTTGTGGTCATCTGTAGGGGAACAGTCCGCTGAGTCAGGCGTATACGGAAGAGTCCAGATCTCTGCCTGCATCTACTTCCAGAGCGTCTTGAGTGAAAAGTGTGGTCTTGAGCCACTGTGAAATACCGGAGGATAATCGAATCGGATCCACTTGTTCAGTTTTTCCGTCATGCTCGTTTCTCCGATGGCGCCAAAAATAATCGAATAATGAACCCTAAGGCCACCTTCGAGATACTGAACAGGTCTCTTGATGATAGCTTCTACCAGTGCTTTCAAAACGGCGTTGACGTCATTGAATTTTAGTCCACAACTCTGAGGCACGTGTCTCCAATACTAAACGACTTGGACCAACACTGGACTACCTCTTTGTTGAGCACTCCCTCCTGCATAGGTTGGCAGTATTTTATGTCCAAGCCACCTTCTTGCTACCGAGTTCGAGTCCACAAAACAGTTTGAGACGAATTTTAGCGAACGATACATTTTAATTCAAGTCCGAAAACCACAATAAAAGAGAGCAGATCTGAATAAAAATGAACTAGCAGAAAGACGAAGAAATTTGCTTTCGAATGAGTACAAAATACATGGAGGAAGCACCACTTGGCATTCCAAAGCATTAATCCAAAGTTCGTGGTCCAAAAATCCGACATCGATTTTGCAACAACCTAATAGATTGGACGAATTGTCTGGACAAAAATAAGTATACTCCGTCCAAGCAACTCGTCTCAATTGATCATGACAAGTGGTTACAGAAATGGTCTTATCGCTTTCTACTCGGGGGAAACTCGTCCACTCTAGATGGGCGGGAAGCTTCTCGCAAACTTCGCCANGCGGGCGGGGGGGGGTCACCCCATGGCACCCTCTATCCCACCTCACGACATGCAAGGGCCATATGCATCACTGAAATCACCCAGAGTAAACGTGTCGTAACCACGAAAATTTAGCCATTGTTAGCGTGGGTAATCTTACCCTGGGTAATCTTAATGTTGCATCCATCCCCAGGATTCTTTTTTCTGCTATAGTCAGGAATCCTGGCGCGTTACGTGTCGTCCTTGTATGATAAACAATGGCATAAGAACAAAAATGAATCAGCAATTTTCATTTTGAATTGCTTAATAAGATAGCCGTTTTTTTTTTGTTTTGCGCAAAAAAAACACTTCTGTTTTAGATTTCTGGATTCTCTTGAGCTTGCTATGACTGATGAATCTTATCAAAATAACCATAAATCCTTCTCCTAACGAATTAACGGATTAGAGCATTAACGTGTAACGGCCATTTTGGCCTAACATAAAAAATTAACGGGTTAACGAAATTTGAATTTTTTAACGCATAGTCCAGGTGGTGACGTCGCGAAAACTCATTAGCAATTGCTTCACGTTGTGGAACTTTCTGATTTCTAACGAATTCTGTCAGTCCGTTGATTCATTATATTTTAGACAAAATGGCCGTTATACGTTAATGTGTTAACTCTTTACGTTAACGCCACTGTTCATTCCGGATTTTTCGGGCACAACCAATTCCCATTGAATTTACAGAATCATGCCTTCTCCAGTTATGTCTGAGTGGTTTGATCTGTTGTGGTCTTGACCGTCATCACAGAAAATCCTGCAGTAGTTGAATTCTCCACAGAAACTCTGCGAAGCCTTGCAGTCTACGTGCGCCAACCGTTCGCCGACACTAATACCTCCATGTCTCGCATCCCAAATTGATTCATTCAGTCGTTATTTCGGAAGTTTGCATGCTGCGGCGTCTTCGCTCCTCTCAACACCACCAGCTGCTCGTTTCTTCAGAGTTTTCTGCTTTTTGGTTCTCTGCCAAACGCGTTGAGCCCTCCTCAACCTTGATTCCCTGCTTTCCTCGAACGCATTCTGGCCGACATTCGTCGGATTTGACCCTTGAGATAGGAGATTTTCATAGGAGCTTCTGGAGAGCATAGTTCGGTGGAAGAGGTCCATATTTGGCAGTGTACCAGTGGCTCGGACTAACAATTAGTAGTAAGGGAGAAAGTCCTCCAACTGATCACTAGAAGTGAGCTCAGAACGATAGTGTGTTTCTAAGGAAAGAAGGTTTTTTTGTTTTTTTTCAAATGTATGAAGTGTCTTTGACTCAGCAGATCAAGAGCTATTACTTCTGTGTGGCAGTCAAAGTTGAAAATGTGTTTTAAAAATCCTATTCACTATCTGTTATGCTGCAATTTTGTACTTTGCTCTATCTGTATTACTCTATTTCTGCTTATATTGAAAGGATGTAACGTGCAAAATTGTTCCATGACTGCCGAATTTATTGCATCGGTGTCAAAACTACAAAAGGGAGCAATCCCAGGCAAGTTTACCCATTGTTAGCACGAGCGTCAACGCATTTACCCTGGGTTATCTCAGTGATGTATCCAGGTCATGTTTTTCTAGTAAGATAAACCGTGGAGTGGAACTCTCTCAAGTCCTTTTGTTTAATAAAACGTTTTCTTTGCAAATCCATCTCGTTCGAGTTTTTGAGGCTGGCTGCGAGAAAAATTCGTTTTTATTCGTCAGGGCCGCAATTTCGGAAATTCTAAAAAATCTCGAATCAGAATTCCGGGAGCTTAAAAATAAACCATTACTAGATAGTGTCACCTACGTAATTTTGAAGAAAAATACACTAATTTAAAAATAATTCAGTTAATGAATGATTATTATAGTCCACCAACTTCGGCGTCTACTGGTTCATTTTAAAGATGCAGGTGACTAATACTGAAATGCGCCTGAGATTTCAACATGCTCCGCCCCCTACTCCAGTTTCCTAGCACCAATCATGGATCGATCCTGGATCCGTATCCAAGTTGCTTCATCCACTCGGCTGAATGCTATCCAGTGGATATATTGGAGTGGTTGGGATATTCTGCCAGCTAGCAAAAATTTAACCGCGGATATATTCATCCACTCGTTTCGATGTAGGGTATCTTTATTCGGGTGACTTCCAGTGGATAACGATTCATGATCTGCTCCATCCTCATCTGGTATTGTTCCTTGCCAAGGCACTGTAATTGCGCCAAGAGATGAACACATGGATAGATGATTTGTATTGGATGGCTAAAAAAGTGGATAAAAATCACTGGAAATGGATACATACCGGATGTGTTTTCGCTCCCACGGAATAAAATATAATAAATAAAAGTAAAAATAGAAAATAAATAAGATACGTAAAATAAAAAATAATAATAAAATGAAAAATTAAGAAGAAAAAACAAAGTAGACAAATAGATAGATAAATAAATAAATATAGTGGATATGGATAGGGGTCCTAGTGCGAAATCGCGTTTGTAATTTTTCCCGTTTCATACCAGCTTTAATAGCAAGGCTGGAGGAGCTAGATCGATTAAACCGTGTCCTTATATGTATACCTAGTACGGGGCTAGGAGTCACGTGGGTGTTGGATATGAATTGGTATTCAACTTTTTTCGATCGTATATTCGAGCATTCGAATAGTCGAATTTCGGCAATTTTCAAATTATTCGAATATTCGAGTAATTTTTATCGAATTTTGACCGTGTTCGAATTGATCGAGTAATCGAGTGGCCGAAATTTCGAATTATTCGAATATTCGTTCGAATACCAATGTATAATTTAGGGTTCAGTTTAGATCGGTGATCTGCCTCGGGTAAGCGCTGGGCATTTGACTCAATGAAATTTTCTTTCGAAAAATGGACATTTTCGGATAACTGTATATTCCGCCCATTTCGATTAGTCGATATCTGGAATAATTCCATTTTCGGACTTTTCGAATATTCGATTTTCTGAGTGGCTCGAAAGTCGATTTATTCGAAACTCGACTCGATTTGGCTCGACCAAGTGAGCTACGCGCATTCTTCCTTTATTTTTTTTTAATTTTGATATTCTATCGCTGTTAAAAAGTGTTTTTTTTTTAATTTACGGACGGTTAAACCTGATCCGGCTAAACGACGGATTACGCAGTGAGCATTGCACTTGTCCACCGCCGCGTTTCCGGATCCATATATCCGAGCTTATCCCCTACGGCGGCGCTTCTGAGGTAGTAAAATGTGGCAATATAGTGTTTTGCGTGTGTGACTGGCGCTGTTTCTTTGCCGCCTTGGATCGACGGCGCGCGAATGTTTGTGTCCTCTTCCTCGATGACTACGACGACGACGAGTGCCCAAATCATTTTTCCGAATTTCCTGCCACTTTACAGCGACGGTTCATCAGCGCACAGCCACGAGCCGCTGGTTTTTTTTTTGGTTTGGAAGTTGCTTTCTGAAGTCATTCCGGTGCGATTTTTGGATCAGAGACCTCCAAGCCTTTAGGAATAGTCCATTGGCCGTCTGGAATGGGTACGTTCTCGTATAAGCCCGGCAGTATTTCCCTTAGGATCAATTAAAGGACATGACCATGCACGATGGCTGTCAGATATTATATTGTCGACCTTGAACTGGCAATTTAGCGGCAATTTTTCCCGGCAAGGAACGTACATAGTCGGATGCTGTACATGGCACAGTGGACATGGCACAGCCGAACATAGCGGGTATACAGGCTTTTCTCGGATGGCTCCACCTGTGGATTTGATCCCAGGATAAGAGGAAATTCCCTGCTTCCTCCCAGCACTTTTGGAGAACTCCAGAGCTGTCTTTTTGTGGCAGAATTCATGATTCGGTTGTAATATATCTTTTAGAATCCCAAAATATGACTGCAGCAGAAAATTTTCCTATAAAGAGCACTGTGCGAGAACTGGTCCCCAGCTGCTTTTCATTTCACAGAGACTACTCTTCAAAGCACCTATTACCTATTAGAAATCTCTTATTTTTTCGTACTTTCGTTTTCAAATCACTTCTAGTTTTCCTTTTCGAACCAGACGAATTTTTTTCCCTGATTTTTTCAGTTGCGCTTGATAAAATCCTCCTAGGAATTTCTTCAGGATTTTCTATTATTTTTTGGTAGCTATTAGTTCTGTTTTGCAACAGAATCAACAAACAAATAGAAAATAGTATCCTTGGGAAATTATGCTTTCGTATGGGCAAGGGACAAAGGGGTAACTATTATTTACTTCAGGTAATTTAGAGTAAGCCAGCTCTAATTACAAAAAAAAAGTACTCCTGAGTTTTTTTTTCTGTCAAAACTGGGGACCAGTTCTCGTTTCTTTCCTTGGCAACTTTTTTTCTTTGCGGAAGTCGAATAAACCCAGACCTCATAAAAAATTTCTGGATTCACCCAATCCTTGGGGCAACGTCAGCGACTGCTCTGAAAATAGTATTGTGAAGGAAGAGACGCAGAGAAAAAAGTGTCGACGGAGCGAATAGTGAAAGTTTATTGACCTATAGTCGTGCTATATAGTGATCATACGGGTATCTTATAAAAATCTAACAGATAATCGGTTGTTGAAGTTCATTAATGTTGGGAAATTTATCGATTTTTGTGTTTATTCGATTATCGATTTTGTATCGACTTTTGATCCCGAATTACTGGCTATCAATCGATATATCGACTCGAAAATTGTGGAGTAAATGCCTAGGTTACGGTGTTCTTCATGCGGGGATGCAATTCTTTGAGCATTTTGCGCGTCACTTCAATCAGTTTGATCATTTAATTTCATTTCAATCGATTTATTGATTTTTTTCATTTTATTGCAATACTTGGCATTGTACTCAAACGTTCTGTCTGTTCTTGAAGCAGGCAAACAGAGTGTGGCGTAGAAACAACAAGCGGGCCAGAGACGCAGACATTTCTCATGCGTTCTCCTACTCGCAAACTTCGCCGTGACACAACCAGGACTCAATGTGGGCGTGGCCTCGCCGACGATCAAAAAGTAGACACAACCAGGAGTCAAAATGGCCTGATAACGTTGGTTGACACATCCAGCACTCAGTTTTCGAAGAGTCATGGTTGTGTCCACTAAATTTGAGTGCGGGATGTGTCTACCAATTGATACCGGCTGAGTCCTGGATGTGTCAACCAACTTTGAGTGCTGGATGTGTCTACTAATTTTGAGTGCTGGATGTGTCTACTAAATCAGCCCACGATGAGCACTGGATGTGTCTACTAATTTTGTCTACACCGGTCAACTAATCAATGATAACCATTCACACGTCCAACTTCCCGTAAGCGGTTTCATTTGTTATTTCTTCAAGTCCCCCCC
>JARK01001394.1:128411-149139 GCA_000688135.1 Ancylostoma ceylanicum | reverse complement strand
AGTGGACACATCCAGTACTCATGGTGGACACAACCAAGAGTCAGCTCGCTCATTTGGTGGATACAACCATGACACAAAGTGGAGTCTACCGTGACACAAAGTGGACTCATCCCGTAGTCTTGGTGGACACAACCAGGAGTCAGCTCGCCCATTTGGTGGATACAACCATGACACAAAGTGGAGTCTACCGTGACACAAAGTGGAGTCTACCATGACACAATGTGGACTCATCCCGTAATCTTGGTGGACCCTACCATTTCAGCCAAAAAGTAGACACTACCAGCACTCAAGGTGGACACATGGTGGGCACAAGGTAGACACATGGCGGTGCGTCAGTTCGAGCTGGTAGACACATCCGGGAAACAAAGTAGACTCATCTAGAATCGGCGGAAAATAGTTGACACATCTAGAACACCCCGGGATGTGTCTACCATTTCGCACCTGGATGTGTCCACTTTGTGTCCTGGTTGTGTAACTTTCTATTTGTGAGTAGATGACGTGGAATTCCGGGGAGAAATAGCCACTCTTGGGTTTTCCACTGAACCTGTGCCTGCGTCTCTGCTCAGATCAATTTCAAAATGTAGTTCCTCATCGCCTGGCTCTGCATTTTGCTCGAACCTCAGGAAATTTCACATTTGTACCAGTGGCATAGAAGAAAAGAGATTCAGTTCTCTGTTCCTTAGCTCGTTTAAACACGGTAGCCTAAAATATGGGTAGAAGGTCACCCAAATGGTGTGTGGTAGGGTAAAGTCATGGCTGCTCACTCTTCTCAGAGTTTAATCTTTGATTTTTGTGATGTTTGACCTCGAGCCTAACATCCAATGGTTTGGCACAACACTGAACGCATACCCAAGCGATACCTGGTCAGCAAACCAACATTCGCGTCCTGCGTCTCCTAACATTACACAGTCTCTGTAATATGGGGGGGGGGGTGGACACTGAAGACAAGACTGTATCCAGAGCTGCACACCTCTGCGGATTTCTAACTACGTTTCCTTGGGAGTTTTTCTCAACGTGGGTTGCCCCCCCCCCCTCTATTCAGCTGCGTTACTCCTGCCATTGTGCTGCAAAGCCCAGCGCGCTTGTTCCTGGAACATTTACGTTCCCCGATAAAGTTCATTGCAGTAATGGATGAGAAGTTGTGTGTTGCCATAGGGACACATGGAAGAGAATGAAGTGACGCGGGCGTTGAAAACATTTTTACGAATTCCATTATAAGTGCTTCGGCGTAAACAGCATCGCTCTTGTGAATGGGAGCAACAAACTCAAAATAAGTTTTGAACTTGGGACAAGTGTCATGTTTTGATGGATTTGGCACAGATCTGAGGCCGTTCTGGGGAGATTCTTGGGATTTTTGGAAGGTCTGCTGTCCGTTCTGGATTATTTTAAGGATTTTGGAGCATAGGAAATATTTATAAGGGCCATGTGCCGAAGCTGTTACGCCTATTTCAATTTTTTAGTTTCGTAAGTCTGCCTTCGATCCATCATTACCAGTCTGTCTAAATGTCCAATCGCAAGGAAAAATTGAAAAGTGGGCGGAGCGATGGACAATTCCCTGGACAAATTTTACCTAATTGTTGCCCTCCTTTTTGGAAGAATCTCAACGGAAACACCAAGACCTAATTATTTTCCAAGACAAAGCTCTGTATTTTTAGTTTTCCATGTTTTCGCTGCAGTCTTCGCTAGGAGAAATGGAAAACAGGGCGGGAGATGCCTTCTGGACAAATTTTACCTCATTGTTGCCTTTCAGAGAGATCTCAACGGGAACACTGAGACCCAATTATTTTCCAAGGCCATGCTCCGTATTCCTAGTTTTCCATACTTTATCTACAGTTTTCGCCAGGAGAAATGGAAAAGCGGGCGGGACGTTGGACAATTTCCTGGACAAATTTTACCTCACTGTTACACTTTCCTGGTGAGAAGTTGAGGGAAACCCCATTACATGATATCTTGCTAAGACCAAGTTTAGTATCCTTAGTTCTCCATACCTTCGCTACAGTATTCGCTCGGAGAAATGGAAAAGTGGGCGTGCCCATGGTTCCTGGACAAATTTTACCTCGCTGTTGCATTTTTGAGAGGTATTTGAATGGATATACTATGAGGCGATCGCTTTTTGAAACCAAGTTTGTTATTATTAATTCCACATACTTTCGCTGCATTTTTTTTCTCGGAGAAATGCAAAAGTGGTCGGAGCTATGGACAATTTCCTGAACAAATTTTATCTCATTGTTCTTTTTTTTTTCGGAGAATTTTCAATGGAAGTATCAGGTGGCGATCACTTTTTAAAACCAAGTTTAGCATTCTTAGTTTTCCATACTTGCACTGCAGTTTTCCTTCGGAGAAATGGAAAAGAGGGCGGGGCTATGGTTCCTGGATAAATTTTACCTCATTATTGCACTTTTTTTCGAAGAAATTCGAATGGAAATTCCATGAGGCGTTCACTTCCCAAAATCATGCTTAGTATTTTTAGTTTTCCATACTTTCGCTACAATCTTCGCTCGTTTTCCGTAGCAATACACGACATCCAGGGCGACTCGTCGGAATCGTTGAGGTTTCGCCTGATATTGACGTCGAACCGTTAGTAATTGGCTATATATTGAGCTCCCCAGGGGGCTGAGGCAGTTGAATGAGGTTGTGATTGGGAAAACACAACGAATGCTGGATAAGAGAGTTCTTCATTGCTCCTGAGATGGCTAGACTTCTAGGAGGCTGAGAAATTCAGTTTAGAAAGGAAAAGTGGAGAAATGGAGCATTTGCAGGAATTTTCCTTGAGGATATGGGTAGAGATTTGCAGGGGAAGGATGCTTTAGAAGAGAATATCTGCAATGAAAAAATTTCTCTAAAAAATCTTGGCACAGCACTTCCCCTCCTTTTTTCGATGAAATCTACGAATTTTCTGGATCAGAAAATTAGCTGATTGTCCTCAAATAGTGAACATCAGCCTCTCCAAGCATGGTTTGCTCCTAGACCTGGATGCTGCAGTAGGATAACCCAATGTAAATGTGTGGACACTCATGTTAGCGATGGGTAAATTTCGAGAGTCTCAACATGTTTACCCGGGGTAATCTCACTGATACATACGCCCCCGGTTGACTATCCAAAGTTCCTCGAAAGCCAGGTATTCCCACAGGTTAAGCTGTAAATCCTCGTGGAAAATCCTCGTGGTTGCGAATCCCAGGGTTACAGTATGATTACTGTAACCTATTAGCTACTGTAATTCAATGATTACCGTAGTTATAGATCTCCCAATAAACCAGGTAGTTTGCTGATGACAGATTTGGGAGAAGCTGTCCATGTGCAAGTGGACCGATCTATTCTGGGGCCTCATGCATCATTGAGATTACCCAGGGTAAACGCGGTAACATCGCACAGATCCACCCATCGTTAGCGCGGGCGTCCTCGCGTTTACCCTGGGTAATTCCAATGATACATTCAGGCCCTGGAGATTGTTACAGGTGCCATAGAGAGCGATTGACGGGTAGCTGGCTTGGAGCGTTCTAGGAGCGTTCCATTTGAAAAAAAAACTATGGGTAAGATTAGCCTCGATTTTTTTTTTCAAAATAAAAAAAAACGCTGTAACCCATAAAGCAAAAAAGGGTAAAATGACCAAGTGCTAGGTTTACCTATTTTAAAGCACGAGAGAGAATGTTCTCACCAAGCTCTTCTTTCACCTCTGGGCCTGGCTTGTCAATGAGGTTACCCATGGTAAACGTGATAGTGTACTCAATATTACCCTTAGCATGGCAATCATCAACATTTACCCACAAGTGACATCGCCTATAACCAGCTGCTACCCATGGATAATGTCAATGGGTATGAGATTATCCATTTTTCTATGATGCATTCGAGCCCTGGCATAACACACTATGATAAGCCATGGTAAACGTGTTAACGTGCCCGATATTACCCTTTACCTGAGTTAATTTGTGGGCCATTAACATGTTTACCCTGGGTAATCTCAATGATCTATGTAGCTCCTGGTCCGGCGAACGTGTTGGTGTAACTATTATTCCCCTTTACCAACCACTCATTACCATGTTTACCCATGTGAGACTTCGCCTATAACCAGTTAATAACTAAGGGTTATCACACGCATGGGTATATGAACACCCATCCTCCCAGCGATGCATCCGAGCCCTGGCACAACACAGCCATGGTAAACGTGTTAACGTGCCCAATATTACCCTTTACCTGGGTAAATTTGTGGCCCACTGACACGTTTACCCTGGGTAATCTCGATGATGCATGCAGCCCCTGGCAGAGACCTTTTTCTTTTTCTCTCACCAGCGTTCCAGCTCAGCTGCAGCCGACACTGTCAAACAAGTAGTGGTTAATTTTAGCATAACCCATGGTAAATTCTTACTCCAAGATGTGTAGTACTGCGTCAAGGGTAGGGAGAAACGGCATTTATCCTTTTTGGGATGTACACTTGAGCATTATCCGCGCCATTGTAGGACAATTGGTGGTAAAGGGTGGATTGCACGCCAAAATGGTGTGAATTGTCGCCTGATCCATAGAGTCTTAGTATTTTTACACCTTTCTATTGTATATTTTGTAGCCTGGGTGGAACTCGTACTACTGTTCTCTGTAGCCTGACTGTTCCCTGCATAGTGATGAAGCCATAGCAATGCGGCTGTACGAGTTTTCCGCGTACAACGTGAGGGGCGAATCGACAACGACGACGCTTCAGTAGGCTGTTATCGAGTTGACTAATAGACGTGCGCTACTTGATATTCCTGTGAAAGTGCTGGCCTCTTTCAAAGGCCAGCAGCCGAAGCCGAACCGCGCATTATTCAATAAGTCGCGCTCCGTGAGTCAACTGAACAGAATCGCAGCTCTCCCCGCCAGCGTCACCACCTTTCCTGGAGGAGAACTTTCTGGAACATCATCCTATTGGATTTGACCTACCAACGCTGTAGAATCCTTTGGTACCATGATGTTCCGAGGATCCTAGGATTTGTAGATCCCAGATCCGCAGCAACGGTGTTCACGGGGCCCCGTCCGTCCACCCGTCTAAAGAACGCCTCATCGTCGTCATCGTCGTAGCGTTGCGCAGGAGAGAGTATTTATTGCACGTCTCTCATCTTGCATTGATTTCTAGCACTCCGGCCCACCCTCTTTTATTCGGGACGAGAAAAACCTTCACGACCATACAAGCGCCAACCGCGCGCCAGTGCATACCACGGCTGGCGCCTGGCCCTGGCCCGTGGCCCAGCTGGTGGTGGTTTTTGTTTCCTGGGCAGCGTTTCAAGGGTCCATGGGACATGTATCATTCCACAGTACGAGGTTTTTTTTTGATTTTTTTCTGGATCACATCCTGGAAATGGGGCTACATGTATTCAAAGGATTTCCTTCCTTCTTCATTCCTTTCCCATCTCCTTTTGTTCATTTTTTGGATCAACTGTGATCTACTCAAAAATTCAGTGCCATCTGCTCCTTTGCTAATTGTTCCTGCCCTTCTTTCCTTCCCAGGCACCCACCGTCCATAAATTCCTCTTTTTGCCAAGTATGGTCTTCTATTTTACAGTTTTGGCCACTGATAAATGATGCAATTTCGTTTCTGCAGACAAATTTCGTAATTGAAATGATTTTCTTCGCTAAAATTTTACTTCTTACACAAAGAAATCAATATATCTTCATGCTCTTCATTCTCTCAGTAATTTACTATGCGGTTAATTTACTTTTCAAAATTTATTCAAAGTCCTTATTTTTGTTTGAGCCCTTTTTGAAAACTTGTTTTCTCCAGTTGGTCCTGTTCCTCGGACCTCCAATTCCTACCGCTTCTAGTAGGTATTTCCTTATGTTATTTTCCCATACTGATCTGTCTCAGGATTCGGAGCTTGTTTGAAATATTTGATATTCCTATTCCTGCATTTGTTCCTGTATTTGATGAGCTGGATCCAATAGCAAAGTGAAACTTTTACCAAGGGTTACTTCACCGTTTTGCATCCAGAAATGTCATCATATCTATAGGAACATATTTTTCTCCAGTATGTGCATTCAATTTGTAGAACATCCTTTCAGGATCCATTGGTAGAAAGAAGATAATAGGGGAGTAAAAATTAGGAAAAACTGTAAAAAAATTAAAAAATGGGTAAAGCATAATATTATTAATGAAATATTGCTTTTTACCAGGATTTTTTGAATTTTCAATGGCTTTAACTGCCTCCGGCGCACTAAAAATTAATGAAAGTGACACTTCGCGTGACAGCTGTTTCCTCCACGGATAAGGCAGAAAATAGGAATCTTCAATTTTCAAGAAACGAATCTTTTTCATTACCTTACATTTTGAAGAATTTTCAGCGAAAGAGCTTGACCACTACAGTCCAGACATTATCCAGGCATTACTGGAGACCATACTTCGGACCGAATAGAAATCGAATAATTTTGTTTCTTCAATAACAATTTAGAAAACATTTCAAACATCTAGATATTCGAGAATGAATAAACCCTGGTGCTCTTCTTCTCATTCTTGGACTATTATATTTGTCTCCCATGTTGGGACGAATACGAACTAATTGCTGTTGGGAAGTAGAAATCCAAACAATGGGAAGGGACTGTCAGTTAGCGGGTCACATGACACGAAATTTAATCTGAAATCGTAAATTAGCAATATTTTGATTATCGAAAATTGCTAACGAGAAATTATTAGAAAAAGGCGCAAATAGGACTGGACTTAAGAGCACATAGTACGATATATAATGTAGGTGTCACCAATGGCAGTCACAGGATTTTTCCACAAGCCGGGGTAGGTGGGCTTGGCAGGTGGAAGAGGGGCGGGCCACCCGAAGATTTGACAAGTTGAATAGTAAAAAATCATAGAATAAAGGTTTTCTCGAAGGTTTAGCATAAAAATCTAAGAGTAAGGGTAGAAACAAATCTTTACCTATTTTGATAATTAAAGTTGTAAAATTTGCCAGCTCATGCTAGTGAAGGGCGTTAGTGCCCACATCCTATGGTACTGGTTTCTAGAATACATATCATTGAGCCGAGCGGAATAGAGAAGGAATATATGGGTGTGTATCATCGTGAGGGAAAAGGGGGTGTAACCAGGCGACTCTGATTGGCGCATTTGGGCCTCCCCTCACGCCCACCTGTTCGACTCGTACGGCGCTAAGCACAAATAGACCATGTTATGGGATTGGCGCCGTTCGAGTTCAAGCAGATGGGCGTGACGGAGAGCACGACTGCGCCAATCAGAGTCGCCTGGCCACGCCCCTTTTTTCCTCACGTTGATACATGCCCAGAATATACCATCCGTACCTTCTCGAAGATTTAGTGAACCGAAGCTGAAACAGGAAAAGTTCTTTTTTTTGAATTGCAGGTAAAAATAGCTAGGTAGCTGAAAATTGAAGTTTTTTTTTTAGTTTTCTCAACATGAAAAAATTATTCTCCAGTTTCGGGTGGTTTTCCTATTTCCAGCAATCCAGTCACTGGCATAAATTCTGTTCAAAGTTTGGCCATTCCCACTGAATTTGTCTGTTTTCGTTAAGTCCCTCTCGCGTACAAAATCCCCGGGTACGGTATCCTACCGTAATTGCATACTGTACCAGCATAAATTTTGGTCCCTACCCGAGTCGTTCGCGTAAAAGCGTTCCGAATGTGCTAGCTTGAATTCTCATTAAGCCATTCTATTGTTCTCGCGTTGTTGTTGACGAACGAAGCCGAGGACGGAAACCTTGGCCGACTTCTGAGCGCTGAACTTTCTGGATGCACTTATTCGTGAAGTCAGGTTTATCTTACTAAATAGTATCCATTTAGATAGTGCTGCACGACTCAGTATGCTGAATCGCCAAATTTACCGCATTGGAATGGCCTGGATATACGGTGGGCGTGGTTATTTCCACAAAGCATTTGTACATTGGAGTTTCAGGAAAATTTTACTTTGCCAAGCCATAAAATTTTTTCCAGAATTTGTACAGTTGAAGGCTGACAGCCGAGCACTCAGCATTGTGCCTTGACTTGAGTACTTTGCCGGTCAATCATTCTTGCATCACAGCATACTGCTCATCTGCCGCGCCGCACCACCTAAACGTCGCGGCAAGCCAATTGGGCGATTTTGTTCTCGAGCGATGTTTTGGACTTTTGTGTTTTTGTCTTCATTCCGGAAAGCTATGTCGGAAATTTGGTAGAATTACAGTATGGGTAAGATTCGACAACTACAGTGCCGACAGGTCTGCCGCGTCGCGTAGGTGGTGCAGCGCGGTAGGGCGGTATTCTGTGATGCAAGGGTGATGGACCAGCACTGTATGTGAGTGTTTCTGGGCGATGTTACTAAATATTATGTTTGTGAGTCTTCAGAAGGGCAGAGTTGACCACGGTGTCGCATTCCAATGAGGAAGGCGCAGGGAGGGAGAGAGAGAGAGACGGACAAACAGATAGACAGACAGACAGACAGACTGACAGACAGACAGACAGACGGAAGGAGAGGAGGGGAAGGCGAGGGAGAGTGACCGAGACGGAGAGGAAGTGGAAATGGGTCGTAGATGTTTTCTGAAGTGGAAAGCTGTACTCTGAAAGTGCTCTGCGGCCGATCCCTGTGATTGGTCGAATCATCGACTGGCCAATCGCAGAGCCCGACCGCAGCGCCCCCAAATTCGTTAATCCATTGATACGCCAAGTAGGTGAAAATCAATTCGATGCGGTAAAACTGCGGCTGTTTACCTCGCGACGCACAGTGGTGACGTTTGGCGGACTGTGGGCGGTGCCGCTGGCCTGTCATTGGCTGATTTTTACTCTCAGCGCTAGAGAGCTTCTGAAGCTTCCATATGTTTAGACAGGTGACATATCTTATGCTCCCTGCTGATTAGGCAATTTTCTACCTTTCTGGAAGTATTTCGTATGGCCTTTCACCAACGGGGTCAGGTCCTGGGAACCTTTCAACTTTTTTTTTTGCAAATTCCTCCTTCAGCTCGAGATCAACCGACATTTTACGTCGACCGTCATCATTTAATCTGTTAAAACATCCAAGTTCTGCTTAAGATCCACGCCAAGACCGGAAGATCCGGATTAGCCGCTTATGCTGGAGATTAGGCCCACGCTTTATCCCTTCTCGCAGCATTTCTCGAAAATTTTTTTGTGACAGTTGTCCGCATACCCCTACTTCTTGTAGCAGAAAGTGACTATATATGAGTGTGTGTGATTCTCGTCAAGGTTATCCAATTGTTACCGACAAGTCAATTATGCCGGGTCGCAATGTAATTACTCTGCATCATGGCAGGGCGCCAATATGTAATGTGGACCACTTGCTGAGTAATCCCAGCTTTTCGCTGCGTATCTCGTTCTCGGCTGAGTATCTGTTGCAGTTCGTTCACTTTCAAAGAGCGCTGTTGGCGGTGGTGAAGTAGGCGATCTGCTTAGATAAGAAAATGCTGGGGGGCGTGGCTACCGATTATTGATTGGTAGAACTTTGGAGTTGATGTCATATGGTGAGAACAATGACTTGTGGAGTTGATTCACCTCTGAACACGACATGTGGCCAGAGAAAGGATTTTTCTGGAAACATCGATTACTTGAGGAGGACAGGGAGTTCCTTGCCTTCCTAGAAGAAGATGACTTCCTTATTCCTAATTCCTTCTCCATGAAATGGTACGACGCCCTGGGTTCCCATGAATATTTCCCCTGTTACTGCTGTGTGTTTACCGGGAAACTTCATCGTGGCTGTCCTCTGTGCAATTTTTCTAAGTAAGTAGGTCGGTTGCTTAGTGACAGCTGCTAAATGCTGTCCAAGGACGAGCTATTCCAAGACTTCTCACATTATTCGCATTGTGTTTGTCGATAAAGAGGCTTTCAGGTTATACTGACTCATATATTGTGAGGCTTCAAATCCCAGGAGAGATATGAGGTTTCCATAACGCTCCTAGAGGGAATGTTCTAGAATGTGAGTGTTGTAACACTGTTTTCCCTTTATTTTCTCTGGGTAACCAATAACGTGGTTTGTTTGCAATTTACCCGAGGTTAATTGAGTGCTGGGTGTTCACTCACCTTCTAAGGGAGCTTCGTAGCTAGAAATCGTAGCCCACACGCTGTTTAAATAATGTCAAAAGTCTTTAGATAAGCAGGATATATCCATGAAAACGCGAAAAAAATTGAAAAATCCCCGACAACTTCCACTGATTTGTTCCACAATTGTGGACATAAATCGTACCTCAGAGCTATGTTATACCTTCGTGAATGATTGTTTTCTCGGCACACCAATTGTATTGGTGTATCGAATAAATAAATAAATAAATAAATAAATAAATCACATTTTGCGTTTCCGGTGATCTTTTTGTGTTAAAAGCAGGCACATGGAACAAATGGTTGGAACTGTTAACTCCGCCAGTTAATACGAGGTTTGTCCCACACTTTCCCCATGGATTTGCATAGGATTTTCTTTTCCTTGTGTGAGCAGAGGAAGCATGTTACTGCTGAGAGCGGAAAAAAGCAAGAAAATTCGGAAATACTCTCATGTCAGGAGGGTGTTGTCTTCTTGGATCACCACCTACCAAAACCAACGGAGCAGCCTGTCACCAGTGATGACTGTATCTCTAGGGAGGATCCCAGGGTTAGGATTCATGAAACCAAGCAAACCAACCATGGTTAGCATTATTGGTTATTTTATAGACAATACTATATTAGGAGAGGCAGACGGTCAAAGTTGGTTTGCAACCCTGGTTTTGCCCGGTTATGCGTTCATGAATCCCAGCCCAGAGCATCCTTCCCAGTAAATTTTGAGCGCGTCGCATACGCAATGATCGGCTGAAAGAATCGAGATGGGCTTTTCTGGATACGCGATATTTTTCGTTGCGAGTGTGCTCAGAATATCCTTAGAGAGCGGATGTGACAGACTCTATGGAGTCAGTATGGTCCGAAGCTCAACAGATTATCTAAATTTTGCGATTTTGGGTTGTGTAGCTTATAAATTCGTTAGAACCTGAAGGTGTGTCACGTCTGTGAGCTGGGCAAAAAGGGAAAAATGAAGTTCTAAAAAACCAGAGTTGTTACCGTTAGCTCAAATAGTGATTGCAAAGGTTATTTTAGATGCTAATCACAACGATAACATGGAGAAAATTCCATGGTCTGTGGAAAAAACGAAAGTGGAAAAATTAGGGGTGTCCGTACTGCAGTTTCTTGTAAAAAAAGAAACGTGAGTTAGATACTGGATGAGTTCCTGGACAATAGCGGTTTTAGTGAGGGCAGAAGCGCAGGACCAAGAAAACGAGCGACGTACTGCTTAGTAAAAAATAAGGAAGTTTTCATTTTTACTTACGAATTTCCGCTGAAGCTGAGCTTTACTAGTGTGACCAACTGAGGGGTATCAAAAAGAATTCTTCCATTCCATGAATTCTTCTACTTTGGCAAAGTATTGCCCACTAAGAAAAATCATGGCATGAATTTTCTCGAAAGACTTTTTCTTCACATGAAACTTCTGGCAAAAAATAGCTGATTCTGACTTTAGTGGGACTTCACAGGTTCAGTCACAAAAAATTTAGTATCAAATTGTTTCAAATCTCTTCCGCTTATATCAATGTTCAAAAACTACCGGAAGTGTTTCACAACTACTTAGTATTTTCAGAAAAATCTGTATTAACAAAATCCTCCTATAGGCGGAAGAATTCGGGGCTTCTTAAGGAAGTGGTGGGCCTGATCTTTTCCTAAAACCTTTGTCATAGCGCTCATCTGCACCTTATTATTCGAAAGGCTTTCGAGACAGAATCTGTTGATTTTCCCCTCTATATACTTGTGGTCCAACTTTGTCCATCCATCCTTCAAGAGAAATGTTCGGTTCTGAGGAGGTCTTGAACCGTCCCTTTTTGTCGTATTCCTCAGCTGCATTTGGGTAGAGACCTGTGGTAGTCCCGAGACGTTTTCATTTTGGGGCATTGCGAATTGTTATTCCTTAACAACAGCTCTTCCCCTGCAATTCCATAAACTCCCCGAAACGAGCTGCGAACAGCGCGTTCGATGGTGTTCAGCTATGAAAACAGATGCGGTGAAGTTGTTTTTCAGGTGACTGGTGGCATTTCCGACAACACGGGCCGACGCGGTCAGCCGGCGGTCGCTGCGTCGTCGTGACGCAGTAGGCGGCGTGACGGCGGCTGAGAGCAGGTGACGACGAGTCGTACGAGCCGTCACACTACGTGGTTTCGGTGTGGTTGGAGTGAGTTGGCGGCTGGCCAAGCGCGGCCGAGGCCGAGCGGCCGGCGATAATCATACAAATTCTTCTCCAGCCGGCCAGCCAGCCAGCCAACACGCACCCGTCGCACCGGAGAGGCGCGGGCCGCAGCAGCAGCAGCAGCGAAGCGAAGAGAGACAGCGAGCTGATCGATAATTCGGTGTGTGTGTGTCTGTTGCCCCTTCATAGTGTGTGCACCAGTGTCAGCCTCCTCGGTCCACAACGGTGTCGGCAATTCAGACTACTTGGCCGGAACCTCGTCCCCACGGCCGGCGCCCGTTTGTCCGGATTTTCCGGCGTTCCGGCAACGTTCACCAGCTGCGACGATTCTCATTGGTCGATTGTGTCCTATTCAACTACAGTTTCCTGACAGTACCTTACAGTACGCTCACCATGATCCCATAGGTCCTCATCTAACTGTAGATCAAACACTCCACCTTCAGAATCACTCCGAATCCTCTTCACAGTTCATCAAGTCACATTCTAACAGTCCAGTCCCCAGCTGATCAAGCTCTTGGAACGGTGCCAACTTTCCCGAGCCCCGCCCACTTTTGACGTCACTACCGTTTCGAACATGTTTCCAACATGAACGTACAAGTCAAATTTCTTGGCAACTTGCCAAGCCAATGGCGCCCTTTGGTCCGCTATGGTACGGTAAACCATTTGCCCACTACGGTATGGTAAACCAACTATGGGTCTTTTGTGACATTTGTCCACTCCATTATGACGTCATCGTTTGGTGTGTCCTGGCACGATATCGGCACTTGATCACAATCACAAATACATATGCATGTCTCTTCTCCTAGCTGCAGTGCTAGGGATTCGTCGCTTGGATACTGTAGTAAGTGTTTCTGAATGGGGTTTGGGATACGGTAGATCTGGGGGTACTGTAAGAAATGTGCCTCTATTTTTTCGCCTCTAATTGTTCGGTGAAATGTAAGTGTTTATTATTCATTAGGTAAGATTGTCCAGAGAATATGCAGCATGTGCCAAACTGTAGCCACTATAATGAGCCTACGGTATTCTACCCAGTGGTCTTGGCTACGCTAGGAATACGGTAAGAATACGGTAATTTGTCGGTCAAAACATGGGAACAAAACATGGGAACTTTTTTTGCTCGCTGAGAAATCAATATTATGGTAACTGTCCCGCACAGTTTCGGAGGAAATTTTCCGCACTTGAGGGCCATACACTCCTGGGACTTTTTTGCTGGGTTACTGTAGAGGCTACTGTAAAATATTGACCTACCTTTGGAGTTTCTACATTCCCTTCTGAATCCGGGTCCCTCGATCTATCGCCCTTTGTAGTTTAACCACGAGATTTGCGCCATTTTTTCTCCAAAACCGCGGATTGGATCGATGCCAAACTGTTCGCTGATCATTTTTTTTGTGCTGAGAAAAATCGCTGAAAAAAACGTGCACGTTTCGTGCAATTGGCATTGGAGCGCATTTTGCACTGATGTATGCACTTGGCTTCTTAGGGATTCCCTACATAAGCTGTATATGGGTTTACATCATTATTTTTTGCTACTATTTTTGAAAATCGGGGATCCCTTAAGGATCAGAGAAGTTTCTGGATTCCTTAGATTATTGTGGTAAATTGTGGTTGGGGTTAAATTTTACCCTACATGATCAAGATCACCAAAGGGAGCGTAGTTTATGATGGGTTTTCAGTGTAAAATGTAGGGCTTTGCAGCTAGGGCGTGGTTGCTTCATTGAGATTACCCAGGGTAATCGTATTGACGCTCGTGCTGAGAATGAGTAAGCGTTAGCGATGTTACCACATTTACCCTGGGTAATCTCAATGATGCACCGTGCGGACCCTGGAATTTGGTCTTTGATCTTTTGAACTCTGTATCAAAAACCTCGATTTTTCTCTGGAACTTTACGGAACTCTGCGTACTAATGGTATAACTGTTGTATGTACTTCTCTATTCTCCTGGACTTGGATGCATCATGAAGATTACCCAGGGTAAATGTGTTTGCGCCGGTGTTAACAATGAGTGCTATGGAGGGTGTTGGCGCTTTTACCCTGGGTAATTTCAATTATGCACGCGGCCCCAGGATTTACGGATTTCTCTCGCCATTTTTCCCGTTTTAACGACTTACGACCTTTGCTTTTGTAGAATACAAATCTGTCGTTTTTTTTTCAGACTTCAGCTCGTGTCGTTTCCTTGAAATGGGCGTGGCCTCCCTACAACTCCGGTCTTTCGTACACGTGATCTTATATCCCTCCACAGTTTTCATCGTGGTTTTCGATCCATCGGCATTTTGCCTTTTTCCCCTCAGGCTTTTTTGGGGATACCCAGCTGATGCTGGGAAAATCTCATTTCAGGCGACTAAGCCGAAATATTAGCTAAATTAAGTTGCGTTGACATTCTTGGATGTAGCTTCACTAGTACAAAAACCCTTGGTCCAGGAATCCAGGAGTTTCCTAGAACTCCCGGAGATTGTCCCAAAATTAGTGGTCCAAACCCGCGCTGAGCCCCGACCAGGGTCCGTAGCTGTCAAAGGTGAAATCTGTGGACAACGAACCGACGAAGGCCTCGTGTTGCTGGTAGAGTAGGGCATTGATTGGTCTGATGTTTGCCAGTTTTTCATCTCGCCCCGGCCATCTCGCCTCCACCCCGCGCCCGCCCGTCCGTCCGCCCCGTCATCGCTCTTTCCGCATTCTTCACTCCGTGATTGACTATGGAATGAACAGCCTGGATAACAATTTCCCGGGATCAGCCGCTTCTAGGGCGGCCACGGGGCTTTTACCCGCGAGGTACAGCGCAAAACTACCTGAGTACTACTAAATCCCCTTCCAAGGACGATATCCACCATTAAACCCTCATGGTCATAGACGCAGAGGAAACCGCAACCGGGTTAACCCGTTCCGAACCCTGCTGACCAGCGCGACGTCATCAGTGCAACGCTGCACCCGCACTGATCTCTGCTCTAAGAGTTCTCCCAGCGGTGGGGGCGGGGCGTTCGGTTGGCGCGCTGCCAACCGTGAACGATCTCTGAGCTCCGAAGCGTACGTGACTGCACAAAAGCTTCCTGGGGATCATAAACGAGGATTTTTCTCACGGAGGAGTGGGAAATGGAGTGTGTAGGGGTGTATATTTGAATGAAAATGGCAGGCTGTAAAGAGTTGCTGCGTAGTGTTGATGCTTGGTTTTTAGCGGCAAAGTTACTGCGGAAGTATTGCTGGTCTCCATTATTTTTGTAGAATTATTTGTCAATTTCCCAATTTTTTTATATTTCTGGCAAAAAGCGCATTTCCAACAAGAAATACTATCAATAATATGCTTTTTTTGCCCATCTTTCCCTCTATTACCCACTTTGTGAAATTGACCAATAGGGGAGCGGCGTGGGGGAGGAGCTTATCCATTTGATCTTCCAAAAGAAATGTTCTGTTCTCCCCGAGGGAGTCCCGAACCGTCGTAATTCCGAGAGGTTGTTCTGTCGTTCTCTCGGATACCCACTTTGAAAAGTGGACCAATAGGAGAGCGGTATTGGGGAGGAGCTTATCCGAAATTGCAAAGCTGTGATTGGTCGAACCAGATTTTTTTCAGCCTTCTCTATTAAAAGTGATTATTCCACTGTTATTTGTGGTTGTTCGATCGATTCCTCCGTTTCTCACGTCACTGTTCCGATCTCTCATCTTATTGGCTGTCTTAGAATACTTGTGGGCGGGGCTTCCCATCATTGGCTGCTTTGGAGTGCCGCTACCAAAAAAGGAGGAGCCTCTCACCACTTTTGACCTCTGAAGCTTCCTGATATCACATTAATGGCTTTATTTTCCAAGTAACCAAGTAACTTTCTTTACGGTTACATGGGCTTTTGTGGTAAGCCCCTCCCATTCCCTCCGCACGCCTCTCATTGGTCAATTCAGGGATTAGACCAATTGTGGTACTTTTTTGATCTAGAACTGATTCTTAGTGATTACTTGTCTCAATTTCGCTTCTTCTCGAATTTCTGTGAGTTCGCATTTGAATTTCTTTAGTGTTACACACGTTTTTGTGGTGAGCTCCTCCCATTTTCTCCACACACTTCTCCTTGGTCAGCTCAGGGGTTGGGGCAATTTGATAATTTTCGAGCTAGCTTTGATTCCTAGTGATTTCTTATTCGTTTCTTCTTAAATTTCTGTAATTTCGCTTTCAAATTTTCCTGGAATTGAAATGACATGCTCCTCCTCCCTATCTGTTCTCTTTTGCTACTGGTCATCTCGAACTGTGAACCAATCAGAGAGCGATTTTTCCAAAAACGAGGTCATCAAGCTTTCTGTCAGTAAAATTTACCACCTTTCATCACTTCTTGTACCCTGTCGTCATGTGTGAAGGGGTAAAGTTCATCTCTGATGCTTTGTACGTGATTACGACCACAGATTTTCGTGACTTTTATCACGCGGTTTCCCCCCGTTGCTCAGCGCTTTTTGCTGTTGTGTACATAACATTGCCCCGTGGAATATGCCAGAAACAGTCCATTGATTTTTCGCCTTTGATTTCTGGCTCAATATTGGCAGTTATTTGTATTTTTTTGGGATTTTTCCCTGGAATTTCGTTCTGCAGTAGCGTGATTGAGTTCAATTTTTCTAGATTTCCCGCTTTCCTCCTCGCTTTCCTTCAGTGCTGTTATCTTCGTCCCAAGTGCGAAATTTGAAATTACCGCGCTGCAATCTTGTCGAAGCGCAGATTCGTTGTGGCAGATGGCGTCCTAATGTGTTCATCATCGATTCGCATGACTTCTATTGGAAGATACGTAGGTTCCAGAACCGCCACCGCGGCTCATTTACTTGATGAGGGCAGATGGGCGCGCGAGCCGACGATCCCCTTGGGGCGGCAGTTATTCCATAAAAAATGCTTCTGGTTTCCTTACTAGTAGTCTTGTGACTTTTTTGAGAGAAAAAAACATGTGGAAGAATGTTTTCTAAGGGAATTTCTTAGAGAAAATGGGTTACTTTTTCACTGGTTTCTATTTGTTTATTAATCGACGATTTGTTTATTGACTAGGGATTTTGTTCCTATGCTTCAACTGCATTGAAAAACAGCATGAAATTAGGATTTTTGCTTCTTTTTTTCTTATTTTCTAGTTTCTTTTCAAATCACTTTTGATTAGGTTGCTGAGAATTTAATTTCACCTGATTCGAAGATGATTTTTTAGGCCTCCTATTTTTCATATTTCATTTTTTTGCGATTCTTTAGGCCTGCGGGTCTTTAGGGGCCGCATGCATCATTGACGTTACCCAGGGTAAACGTGATAAATGTTACACACATAAATGTAAACGTGATGGACGCCGCAACCCCCCCCCCCCCAAAGTTGTCCATTTTTATCATGAATGTCAGCACGTTTACCCTGGGTAATCTCAGCGATGCATTCAGGCCCAGAATTACCTCCAGCCTTTGAGACTTTTTCGAGAAAAGGAAATGTTTTGGACGAAAATGTTTTCATCTACGGAATGAGAATCTGAAGCCACGTACATTGTTGAGATTACCCGGAGTAAACTTGATGGCACCACACAAATTTTACCCCTTGTTAACATGAGTGGCAACACCTTTACCCAGGGTAATCTCAGTGATGCGTAAGGGCGCTGAATCTCTACAGAATCAGGGCGGTGATGATCCTCAGAAATGTTTTATATTTCTTACCCCTGTTTTGGTAACCTTTGGGTATTCCAGGGCTGAGCGCAGTTCTTCCTTGACTTTCAATTGCTTCCTGAATTTTCAGGATAGTTTCAATTTTTTTGAATCAGAAAATTTCTTGTACCTTGGAGGTCTTTCACGCTCGAAGTTCCTTGATTTTCGAAGATGATGAAAATCTGAATTTTCTGAGAACTCTTTCCCAATGGAGTATTCCACAATGCCCCAAGGGATTTCCTATCAAACTTTCAGGCAATAATGACATTCCATGTTTTGATAGAGAGCCAACGTCTCTCTGAGGTCCCGGAGCTAAAATCAAAGGTCCCGGAGTTAAAATCTGCCCCATCGTCAACACCGCATTTTTTCCGAGTTCAGCAACCTGAGACGAATAATAAGCAGAATGCTGCTTGAGTCGTTGTCCATTTGGAGAGGAGAATGGTGAGGATGTGAAGAGGATCGGATTACAGTCGCATTCGGATGGATTTCTCTAGTTAGCCCGGTTTTGGGCAATTAGGGGTTAGTTAGCCTGGTTAGTTAAGCTGTTCGAAGGTAAGAGCGAACCTCTATGGGCCTAATGTGACTTGGAAATATTAAAGAATCCATATTTTCGATATTTTTTTGGAAAAGTATGTAAGGTTGGTTGGAGCTGGGACGAGTATTTTTGAATTCTAAATTTTTGCTTCCGTTGACAGCTGGCCCCGGTTCTCCGGATTCCCATGGAGTTTTGTGGAACAGCTTCTTACGATAGCCTTTGCTGCCGAACGAACACTTTTGCTCATACCCTGTCATTTTTTACTGCTTACCCGTTTTTTTTCGGACATGTGAACCGAATGCCCCAAGGTTACTGTATAAGATACAGTAAGTCTGAGTACGATTACTCAACACCACCATTTTAGTAGTAGTGACTGGTCGCGTGCACTTTGCAAAGAGCTGCAATAACCGGACAAGAGGCGATTTTGTGGAGTGTCCGTTCAGCGACGCTGAGGTTTACATAGCAATTCGTCGCCATTCCAGAGAATTTGGGATTTTTCCTTGGAGTCTGATGGATTTGCTGCAGAATTGGCGTAGATCTATGCTTCGAGTGGTCTGAAAAGTCGGATTTTATCACTACATAAGGCTCGAATACGAGGAGAGGAAGAGAAAGAAAAAGAACATATTTATTTATTTATTTATTTATTTATTTATTTATTTATTTATTTATCTATCTATTTATCTGTTTGTTTGTTTGTTTACGTATTTATTTATTTGGGGTCAAAACAGAAGAGTTAGGAATATTCGAGGAAAGCAAGGTGTTCGTCAGTTTCGTAAGTGGAAACAATGGGAAGAGAGAAAATAGAGAATTCATGAAACGAGAGAGAGAGAGAGAGAGAGAAGAGAAAGAGAAAGAAAGAAAGCGAGAGAGAGAGAGAGAGAGAGAGAGAGAGAGAGAGATAGAAGAATTGGGGTTGACAATAACAATACGTATGATCCTGGTAGAAGCATTGTAATTAAAAAGAATAGAAAATGGCGTTAAAAAGAAGGATAGAAATAGGGAAAAAAAGAGGAAATGATCTGGAAAGGAAGAAATTGGCTGAAGAAGGAAGGGAGGGTGAAAATAAGGAATTTGAAGGAAAATCGTCACTTTGTAACAGTTATTTCGAAGACTCAATGAGAAAGAGAGAGAGAGAGAGAGAGAGAGAGAGAGAGAGGAGAAAGAGGAAAAGAGGAAGATAAGGGATAAAGCGAAAAATGGAAAAGAGAGTAGTTTTTGTGATGGAAAGACTTGAATACTAACGTTTTGCAGGAAAAATTTGCCCATTTATCTTAAAATGGCAATAATGCGGGGAAATAGCAGAAACAGAAAACGATGGGAAAACGAAGCATGGATAGAAATATCCAGCTTGAAGGTTTCATTGTAATCCTCACTATCATTTAGTCTGCTTTCATAAATCATAAAATTCTTTAAATTTATTTCTGGCACCTTGCCAAGGAGCCTTGAAAATTCCAGTGCTCTTTTGATTGTTTTTTTTTTTAATTTTCAGTCATCTTCCTCACATAGTTAGGAGCGAAAGTTGGATGACCTACTCCCCAACAACTAAGGAGGAAGAATATGGTCTTTCAGTAAAAAATAACCTGTAATTAGGCAGGAACGAATATCAATTTTTCTACTTTGTTTTAAGAAAAGGCGTTTACAATGCGCTGACCTAGGAATTTTTGGGTTTTCTATCTGTTGGAAGGGGTTTTACCAGCCAGAAGTGAGAGTTGTTCCGTGCTAGGATTTATACCGTTACTTTTGAGTCTGGAGGAGGTTTTTATCTTGACTAGATCGCCTTCAATAACTTTGAAGTGGTAAATTTTCCCGGAGGACCCCATTTCTGCTGAGGATCCCCGGATCAGCAGCTCACTGATACCAGGACGAGATGACCGAGACCAATATTGCCGATACCCCGGGACCCCCGCACCCAGATCCCCCGTGTTTTAGCCGGAAGCAGCAGCAGCGGTGGAGAATGCGGTGGCGGCGGTCGGTGCGTGTAACTACACGTACCGCCGGCTGCTAACCTGCCTGCACTGACCCCCTTTTCTGGGCCGAGAGCGAGTGTGGAGATGGCGGTCGTATTGATTGAGTTACTCGCCCCCAGGTGCGTCGTTGGTCGTCCGTCCGGGGATCGCTGTCCAGAATCGTCACGGACTGCTCCAGAATCCGATGACCTCTGACTGCCCCGGTCCTCTTTGTTTCCGTTGTTTTCCTCGTTTGTTTCGCCCGTTTTTCCTCATTTCCTCATCAGTACCGCTCGGCCGCCTAGCATCTTCAGCGCATACGCTCACACCGATGTTTTGTGCATAACAACAGCTTTGAGACCGCGTCGACGCGACTTTTCGGATTGTGGACGAGTTTTCTGCGAGTTGAGTGAGGGCGCCTGGAAAAGCTGCTCACCCTTAAATGGCCTAAGTTCTCTAGGGGGGGGGGG
>JARK01001394.1:97301-118152 GCA_000688135.1 Ancylostoma ceylanicum | reverse complement strand
CCCCCCCCCGGTGCGCCTGAGTGGCACCGCGTTGGACGAGTTATTGCCCTTGGCGAGAATCCATAATGTTAACAAGTTGCCTTTTTTCTTGGAGGGAAGTACACGAATGCCCCGTATGCGGCGGAAATTCGCAGCTTATCATGGAAGGGGGTGGTGAGCCAGGCACGCCCATTTGTGCGAGTTTTACCGTGGAAGATCTCTGAGAAGTAGGGAACTCCCTGGCGGAATCCTAGATTCAAATAGGAGTTGAAACCGTGACAACCAAGCCGTTCTTGTTGGGTTGTCAAATGCTTCCACGCTTTGTCCGTGGTTTCACGTAAAACACGTGCCAGAGTTACTTTGTGCATTTTTGCGTGGATTCACTGATATTGACTGAATCTTATTTGGTTCCACTTGTGTGTCTAAAATTTACATGACGTGCTGTCGACAACGAAGATTTTTGGTGTTTTGCTGCTGTCAAAACAGGTTTTCTGTTGTTTTGCGTGGAATAACGCAGAAAAAGTGCACAAAAAAGGTTTACTCTGCATATTTCTTTTTTTTTGGAAGGAACCTTTTGGAAGGAACAAAAACACAAAAAATTAATGGACGCATGCCAAGAAATTATTATTCACAATTTGGTGGATGGAAGGCTCCTCCATCAGGAAATTCCTTACGAGATGTATTCTGCAATTTTGCGTGACCGCGCTGGCAGTTTTTGAAACCTGCGGACAACTATCACAAGAATTCGGGAGACAACTACGCACGGGATATAGGAAAAAGGACTTTTCAGGGGCTAAAAATCTGTTTTTAGCAGAACAAACTTTGTTGAGTGGATAAAATTGCGTGATGGAAAACTTGTAATGAAATGTGGCGGAACATGACCCATGGCAAATTATTTGACCCAGGCCAAAGTATGGTGAACTGTGACCCACTACGAATAATGTGACCCATTGACAACACTTCCTTAATAACATGACCCTTTGCAAGTAATCTGACTCAGATCCAATCTGGTATATTCCACATGTAACTCGCTGTGAATAGGTATAGTTCGTTCCACCGAGGACAGTAGTTGGAGAGAAAATAGACGAAAAAGGAAATTCTGTGGTTGCGACTCGAAGAAGTTACCGTGGTCCAAAAATATTAGTGCAGCAGTGGTAATGCGTGCTATTACGATGCGTTGTAATGACAATGCTGCAATGACCTGCGTTTAGCACGGGGGATGTCCGAGTGGCCGATTTATGCACAAATACCCGTCTATTGTCGCTTACGGGACGCACTATATATAAGGGATATTGTGTAGCTCTTCCTCATGGTAAATCTTTTTTGTTTTCTGTAATTTCGCGTGGAAACTGTAGTCCTTTTATTGTGCATGTATTGCGGGATAGGTATGGAGGGGAGTATGAACAGCTGATGATGGAGACACAAACAATAGCCCAAAACACACAAGATCGAAATTCAGCGCCAACGGGCGCCGCGTCGCATTCGCGCGCGCATCCACTCACCTCCAGTGCTACTCATGTCGGCTGGTCTAATTGTGAGTCGCGGCGGCGGTCATTGCTGGCTGCTGGATTGTGCGATGCGCATAGCCTTATCGGCGATCGTCGCTGCACCGCGCCACCCCCTCTTTTCTGCCCGCTTCCTGTCCTCACTTTCATTCCTGGATCATCCAGCTGTCTGCGGCCTTTTGGCCACGTCTGGGCACGAATCCGGCCTCAGGCAACCTTCTTTCCTTGTAAGGTCACTGGAGCACTCTTCTTGCTTTTCCAGCATTTTTCGCGGTTTTCCACGATCCTGACCCCTGGCGACCCCATAACGCTGGTTTTTTGCTGACCAATAGCTTCTTTTTTCGCGCAACTATAATGGCGTCCGAAAGCCGTTGTGGTCATGAGCGACGCGTAACGTTCCGGGTGCAATAGCACCCGCAAGAGCGGCCGCCAATGCACGCGCGGCCGCAGAGAGCGCAGAGAAGCAGAGCGCGGCGAGGGGCGATTTACGTGAACGCTCTATGAGGTTGACGGCAGGGATTTGTGACGCGGCGAGGGGATGGAAAAAACGAGAAGCGCGACGAGGAAACCGCGTGGGCGGACCGGTTTGTTGCGATTTGGTGTCAGTTGTGCCGTATTCGTGTAATTTATTGTGGTTGGAGGGACGGTGAAAAAGATGAGGTCTGGATTGACAGGCTGCAGTAAGAAATAACTGTTGAAGTAAATGCAGAAGCGAAACAGTTTAAAGGGCTCGATCTACCGTAGTCATCTCAGGTATGCATGGTCCCGAGTGGATTGGGGTTTTGTTCGCAACAATACAATGTGTTTGTCTTTAGGATCAGCTATTGTCCACATTCACCCCATTCATAATATTTGCCTAACTGTGCTCGTTTGATTTGGAAGACCGTACGTTTTTAACAAAATCCAAACCAATTTTGCTTTTTCTGCGTTTTTTTTTTCAATTTTTTGATACGAGAGTGGGTGGTACTATTGGGTTTTTTTAACAGTTTTCTGAGTTTTATCCTTTGGGCAGCACTTTTCCAGCATTAGAAGTACCAAACAACAGTTTCACCTGATCCATGCTAAGCTAACATTTTTCAAATTCAGAAAATGTCGCTAGCCATTTGTAACCGTGGGGCGGACTTTCGCAGTAGAGCGCGAATTCCGACGTCACTGTCATCTCCTAGGAGCAAATTTTGCCACTAGAGCGCTGTTTTCAATGCCACTGTTACTTTGTGTCCATCTCTTTTTCATCCATACGGACGGCTGTGCGGTGTAATTTTGGAATACTTTGGGATTATCCGGCACCATTTGTTATGTGCGACCCAATAAAATCTCGTGAAAATATACTAAAACTAGCTGGGGCAGTATTTTCGCGTTGGTGCTTGGGTTTCAGGCGCAGTTGTGTATTTTCACGTGAATTCTGGATGTCGGAAATGTAGTAGAAAGGATAATATATAGCTTTGAAAATTCAAGGGAATTGAATTACAGCATCCTATAATGGTCAAAATTGACTTCATTGTCGAAATTGATTGGGTCAGTTATTGGCATTAGGGCGCGAAGTGCCCTAACCATTACTAAGTGGTTAGGAGGTTTTCCGGGGCACGAGATTATTTCGTCGGGTTCTTTTTCGCATTGTTGAAATCATAGAGCAGTTTTCTTTCTGAAAAATTGGCTTTGAAGTGGTGTATTCGTTCATAAAGTTGTAATCTCTTCACTAAACGGCAAGCACCTAGATTGGTTTCGTTGTTCAGGAGTTTCATGCAGATTTTTCTAATTTTTCTGCAAATCCCTTACCTAGTAGAACGGATTATATAATACTTTAATGTACAAGTGTTCTATTTCTACCACGTACATTTTCTAACAGTTGTTTCTCAACGCTAAGTTGATCCGTACGCAAGTTGCGCAATATTGTAAGGCACGGCACACAGGTCAGTAACCTCACTGTTCCTTTTAATTTTCTGCGTTGAGGTGATTCCTCATGGATTTCCTTCTTTTTTTTACTGTAACTTACTATATAATAAAGCGCTAGGTCTCGAAATAGTCCATTTCACGAGGAATAAGGCTAGAAGAGTAATTAGGGAAGAAAAGTGTGCTCTAAACCATACAATAATTTGCCTAAAACAGGGAACGAATAGGGGTGCTTGCAGTTTAGCGTAAATATGGCAGTTCATGCACAAACAACAAACTGTCGTCATATTTGAAGCGGTAGTGGTTTCTAGTACATTAGTACTAAGGGAGCAAGCGGATGACCTTTATTGGGTCAATATACTGTTAAAGATCGTTTTTTTTTACTGGAATTATTCTGTAACAGCCAGCGTTACCGCCAGGACTGCTTCCACAGAGTTCTTGAGTGGCGACCGTTACACTTGTCCGAGTGAACCGAAAGAACCAGTATCGATTTTTTGACAGTGCGTTTACGTGAGGCCGGCTGGATTCGTTGATGTAAGCCGAAGGAGCGGGTGTTTCTTGCACACATGCCGCCATTAAATGTCTTTCGCATTAAGGTAATCAATAATGCGCGTTGTTTTTGAGAAATGCGCCCATTGACTCGTGCGGCTGGGCTGTGTGGGGATGTGACCGGGTGGTTTTTACTCGCCAACTTACCCGCAGCTTACTCGCCACTTACCCAGGGTGGCTCGCCCCATTACCTGAGATGTCCTGTCAAACTACTCCACTGGAAGTCTGCAACTTGTCGAATCCGTGAAGTAATCGATCGGCGGTGACGTCACGAGGAGACTTCCTGGCCAGCCGGCGTCGTCGTCACAATGGCTGGTGTTTGATTACCCAGCCAGAGCTGCAGCACCGACCGACCGATCTCCCCAACAGCTAAAGCCGTATCGATCGGTGATTTTATTGCCCTTTGAGGCTGGGAGCTGGCCCGCGAGCCAGCGCCGGCTGATTCGTCACTTGATTACCTCTCCTCCGAAGAGGGTGCTGTTATCGATTTTTAGCGCTGATTACCGCCCCGGTGTCGAAGTAACGCGGCGTAGCACACAAATTCCTCCCGGCACAACTCACTTGGGCGCGGATCGATTCCACGACGATTATTGATTGTTTTCTCGATCGCGATTCAATCAATTTCGGCGAACTTACTACGTATTTACAACCTTCTCGCCTGGGTTTGACTTATTGATTGATTACTTATTGATTGATTTGGTTCAAGTTGAAAGAACTCTTCATTGATTGATTTGGTTTATGTTAAAAGAACTTCACTTCACTGGGCTTCACTGGACCTCCTACTAAACCTCAAGTTTTTTCAGTTCAGGCCCTGCTCGTAGTTATTCTCCTGGTACACTCCCTTTCGAAATTCACGAGAGTTGGATATTTATGCACAAGATTGCAGTTTCCACACTAAACGGCAGCCATCCATATTTAACCCTAGTCTGGGACGGGCACTGCATATTTTTATGTTTTTCTTTCTTCTTCTCTAGCTTCTCAGCTCTCATTTTCGCTTTCAAGACGGACTATCCACTAATCGTTGCGCGTTCTTGTTCCAGCTTTCAAAAGTTTACTTTTTTTCTCTGAAGACCGCTTCGGAATTTAATCGACTTTTTACATTGACTTCTTTCTTTATCTTTCTGCTTTTATTATCGCCCATTATTCCGTTGTATTATAAATATTCTAATCTAAATATATTATTCTAAATTCTAGGAATTCCTTCGAAGACCTCTGGAATTTGATGAATTTGGATTCAGTCGCTATTATATTTCACTCTTATCAATCTGAGGTCATTGCTGTCTCTGTATTCGTTTGTCCAAGAAATCTGTTCGGCTCCGATCTCATTGAGGGAGGGGTGCTGAGCTCTTATTTTCTTTTACTATTATTATATCTTATTACAGCTCTTTGTTTCATGGTATATTAGTTTTTTGTTCTTTCATAAATTGTAGAATTAATTGACTTTTCGTCTGTTCAACAGAACTTATGTACAGTGTAATGATTGGATTCTTCTGAAAGAAGGTGTAAAAGTGAGTACAGCAGATATTTTTGAAGTCAAGAAACAGTTAAACTCCATCAAATACTTATTTCTGTAAAATAAATTCAGTAGTGTTCAACTCTCATCACTTTTCTCTGTTCCCTTGCAGAGTTGAATTTTGAAACAGAACTTTTTTATGCTAGCGTCATTGATTATTTCTGCTCTTCGAACTTTGAGCTGTAAATTTTCCTTTTCGTAAAACAGGATAACAATCAGGTAAGCATACTGATTTGTTTTTATTTTAGTTAATGATTACTCTTTTTTTTTTCTTTCAAGTGAAACTAAAGCCCCAGGTCCTTTGTTATGTGGATTTTCATCGCAGTGTGCATTAAAATGGGTTTTTTTTCTTTTGCTCTTTCATCCCTTTTTTTTCGGAGGTTTTTCCTTTCAAGGGTTTTCCCATGGTTTTTCTAGATGTCTTGAGGAACTGCTACTGCTTCAGATCTCAGTTTTATATTGAAATTAACATCTTCACTGTAGCTCTTCCTTCTCTGCTTTCTTATTTCTGATTATTCATGTTTTCTTGAGATATTTCCTCCGGTAAATTCTGGAATTGGCGATTCAAGTTTTAATTCTCTAAAGTTACCCAACTTCTTATTGCTCTTTGTAAGCGTTTCATAGAAAGATTCTATTCTTTATCCTCCACATTGCTAGATAATTGTTTTGGAGATCGAAGTTTATTCTCCTTGCCATCCTCTTCCTCTTTCTTTTTCATTCCTCTCTACCTCAAGAGACTTTTGCAAATATTTATAACCTGCACATTGATTTATTTTCTTCTGTACTCCAGCAAAGGCTCAATCGCTTGCACTGTTCTTGTCCTTTTCATGGCTTTTGTTCATAAATAGCTTTTATCGACCTTTAGCTTTATTCAGAAACGTTCGTATGCTGGTCTTGCATTTGTATAATTCTTTGTACTACAATTGTTGATTTCAAAATTCAGACCATTCTCATCATGTCTGATTCTCTATTCATCAATCTACAGTCCTGGGCACGGCTTTTAAGGGATGAAATGTGCAAACTCCTTTAATAATTGAAATTTCAAGACCAGTGGTTGTTGAATGATGTACTTTTTCGAATTATGCTCCAGAAGCAAAAAAAAAAACTGTCTCTCCTGAATTATGTTTCAAACTCATCTCTCCTTTTTTTGTCTGCCCTACTTCATTTCTTCTCTTTTTTTCGATTCCCCTGTATTTCCCTCAGTAAAATCCGAAGTAGAAGCTTTCCTTCAATCATCCTACGGTTTTGAATAGCCGTGTTTCATACGAGCCCGTGTTGCCACGTTTTCCACTATTTAGATTTTCGTCTTTTCAAATTCCCGCGCTTTTTTCGTGACTCCGTGGAGCGCGTTTTTTTTTGTCGTTTGCTACCAAATATTTGTTCATCTTTTCAGTTAGTCTATTTCTGACTAATTACTCGCGACGTTCGCCAGGATCATTTGGATCGACACTGACGTCGCGTGAACACCCTGGTGTGCCTAATGTGTCTGTGATAACTCTGCGTATTCACGCCACCACCGAGTGTTAATTCGATCTACGACCGCAACCACGACCGCTAACCGCTCGCTGCTGCTCACCGTACACCATCATAGCAAGCGAAGTGGTTCTCTCGTGTGTGTGTCTATCGATTCGGTATCGATTGACAACTATTGATTAGCTAGCTGTGTACATCGCCGGTAAGGAATTCGAGCGCTCGATGACCATGGCACATGTGGACAACGAACAACGTCCGATGTCGAATGGCTGCGAGAACAACGGCGACACCATGCTCGAACCGATGGATCTGAGCGCACCGGTGGGTTTTTCTTGGTGACATCCTGGTGGGGAGGGGTCAAGTTTCATGATCTTTGAAGTGCTGAGTGACGCGGCACGGTTACCGTTTACATAGGTGCCGATAGCCTTGTGCGAACACTGACTGAGACGCTTGAGTGATACGTGCTGATGAGTGTAATGTTACGAATGAGGGTCACTGTCAGCATTATTTTGCCGAGCCACTGTCACTTCATTTTTATATTTAGTCGCACTAGTTGTTTCGTCGCAGTCTGCAACTGCGGAACTTACTGCTCATTGGTCGGGGTAAAAATTTAACACTGGATGTAGCAATGATCGGGGTAATAAAAAATTTTGGTATTGTAAACTTATTTTAAACTTGAGGGCTTAGTCATTTTTAGTACGCATAATATTATCATTTAAAGATTGAACTGTCGCACTGGAGCGACACCATTCTTTAGCGGAAGGGCTTTAGCAGAAAATCTTATGAAAAGTTTCTTAGCGAAGAAACTGGTTGAAAATCACCCGCCAATGGGAAGACAATTTTTTCGCCTTCAAGATTGGGGAAATACAGTCCTTCTCGAAAAGTTGGACGGATTCTGTGACTGCAGAAACGCGGCGGGACCTGAACGATAAATGCGGAGAGAGCATGCACCAATGGAGAGGGTTGAGTGGGTCCCGCAGCGATTCTGCGGCCGCTACGTTGTGAATCCAATCAGGTAGTCCGTCCATCTTCTCGACAAGGACTGCATGTGGGTGGCGACACGATTAGACACCGGAGAATTCCTCGAGGTTCCATTTTGTCGGCGTGAGGGTTACTGCGAAGTTGGCAATGTGGTCATGAAGTGAGAGCTGGTGCCATGTGATAATCGAACTCGAATGTGGAAGTTATTATGTACCTATTATCTGAACAGCCTTGATTTACGTGCATTTTCTAAATCAAAAGCGTTCCGTCTGGCTATTAATGGTAGATAACGCAGTTTTTGAGCCTTAGAATGATTACAAGTACATCTAACTGGCTTCCGTATTGGTGAAGTTATGAACTACCAAATCTTCAATGCATGGCGGCCATTATTTTTGGGACAGCCTAATAGTAATGAGTAAATCCTAACACGGTGTTTCACTAGATTTGGCTATTGAGAAGCTTGGTAGTAGTAGCGATGAACAGGACCCAACATGTGCAAGCTTTGTTTTTGTTGTCTTATCAGCTTATCATGTAAAGGTTGCCACCTTGTTCAACTTCATTTGCATGTTCAGATGCCGAACGGAACGCCGTCCAAGTCGGCGACTGAATTCGCCGACGGTCAGTTGTCGCCGGCGTCGCTGCGACGTCGCAGCACCCGTGCCAGTGCCCTGAAAGCGCAGGAGAAGATAAAACTCAAGGATGACATCGTTGTTTCGACGTCTGTGGAAAAGGTACGGAGAAATTGTATGATTTCTTGTGCAAATACTGCTGTGATCCTTACGTTTCGTGGTATATGTATAATGGATTTAGGAAGAAGTGGAAGAGACTGGTGAGTCAGCGCCAAAAAAGCGCAAACTGTCCGACGGATCCGTTTTCGACCAGTTCAGCCACAAGTTTGGATTACGGGTAAGCGTGTGGTTTGTGGTATTTGTGACGTGGCGTGGGAGGTGCTGTCCGAGGGTGGTGGTTGATTTTCGGATAGCTGTCTTCTTTATTCATTTTTCTATGCTTTATTTTTAAGTGATTTTTCATCTTTGATGCTACTCTTTGCAAAAAAGCGAGAGGAGAAAGAGAGCGGATTAAAATTTGTTGGATTAATCTAAAATTCTTATTGCAAGAGACCGAGCTTTTTTTAATTTAATTAAGCAAAATTCCTTGCATCACAATATGGCTTCCTTCCTATCTGTAGAACTACATGTTACATTGGGTATCAGCCAGAAAACAAACATGCACTCTGAACCGTCCCTGGTTCTGTGCCGAAAAAAGCATTGTTGTCCTAATGACTGCTCCTAAACCAACAAGTTATATAGTGCTTTTTGAGTCTGGCCCCATTTGTCGTGTTTGAATGCTTCAAAAAATGCATTCGTCATCACAGCGTTGAAAAAGCGGTGTTGAAATGCTCTATGGGTGACTAGTACGATACCAAAATCATTTGTTTAATGGGTTATTGTAGACTTTGGATTGGATATTTGCTCGTTTATCCCACTCTGTAGGGGAGGGCTTGGTGATCTGCTTTATTTTTTAGTGTTCCCTCCTTTTCTTGAGCTCATAATATTATTTCTGGGCCCGTATCCAATACACTTTATCCAGTCGGATAAAAGCGCTCCTGCGGATATATTAGGGTGTTTTAGAGGATCTGCTATCCAATCAAGACATCCGCGGATTTGCGAATACACTCGTTTCACTACAAGTTATCTTTATCCGGTCGATTTCCGCTCGATAACGATTCACTCCATCTCCCTTTCGTGTTGTTTGTCGTCAGGACACCGCACTTGCGCCAAGAAATGAACAAGTGAATGGATGAGTTATATTGGATAGCAGAGTGGATAAAAATCAGTGAGAATGGATGTAAACCCGCTCTGTTTTCCCTACCACGGTTAAATATATTGGATACAGCTCCTACCCATAGTGTATTCAACCGTGGTAGGGAAACACAGCGGGTTGATGTCCACTCCCACTGATTTTCGTCTATTCTGCTATCCATTATAAGCCATCCACCCACGTGTTCATTTCTTGACCCAAATGCGGTGTCTTGGCGAGAGTCAACACAAAAAGATTGGGTAGATCACGGATCGTTATCAAATGGAAATCAACCGGATAAAGAGAACCTGCGGTGAAACGAGCGGATTCGCACGGCCGCGGATACGTTTTTATTGGGTAGCAGATTCTCTAAACCACACTAATGTATCCGCTAGAGCGCGTTTATCCGACTGGGTAAAGTGTATCGGATACGGGCTCTGAAAAGTCACACCTAGTTATGCTCTGCGTTTTTTTTTTTTTGGTCTGAATCCGAGTTTTTTTTTTTCAGGAACAAGATGGCAACGTGTACCCGCTAACGGACGAAAGCGAAGTGTCTTCGTTACACGACAGCGAAATTATTACCCTCAAAGCCAGCTATGATAAGGTAATTGGTTCTTTTTTGCCTGTAAACGCTGAATTTTCCTGTTTGTGATATTGTTCTGCTTCTCTTATATGGTACTGTAGAGACAGCTGCATATCCTGCAAAAATAGCTCTATTTGTTCAGTTGGTAAGCAAGGAACTCACCCCCGAGCAGCGACATGAGCGAACGCTTATGATTAAACAGTGCGAGGCAGAGTTACGATTAGAAGAAGCGAAGTTGACGATGTTGAAGAAAATCAAAGCCAGCCAGATGCTAGCCACGCAGAAGGTGAGTGCATGGGTTTCCGAGTTCTTTCCTGCTTGGATTTGTTTTCTTTCCTTTTTTTCTGTTCACATTATTGAGTTTAGCTTCATGAAGCGAAGAAAACTGCTCCACACGTGTCGTTGAATAATGCTGGTGGTGCGTACAAGCCATTGGTTGCTCCTCCTTTGCATAAGAATGCGTCAGCGCCGGCCAATGGCAAGAGTGAGTAGTTTTTTCTTTCTTCAGGGTTTTCTGTTGCCTTATTCTGAGAGTTTCCATTGTTTCCTTTTTTACATCTTGCAATTAAACCATTAACCATTGTCTGGTTCATCTTGTAGTACCGCTAGGTATATCAAATTGTTAACTTCATAGGCAGCGGGATTTTCATTTAGTAGGGACGTTGTTGGAAGAATATGCATCCTAACCCTTCTCGTGGTTGTTTTGATTACCCAAGAGTTTAAACAAGTGAAGAACGGGGGACCATTTTGCTGAAATCCAAGTGGAAGAGCGAATTACACAGCTAGAACTTGGTGCAACCTGAAATTCGACGAGCATCGTTCTGCTGCGCCGACGGACACTTACCTCCCGCACGCGTCGCGTCAGGCCATTCAGCCTTTTTGAACTTGCGGAAAAAGAGCAAAATATGGTTCAAGAGGTGCCCTAGCTCATTGTGGCACTTTATTCATCGTCCTAGGTTAAAGCTGAGCTGTCCTTTCTGGTAAAAGTTCGAGAGTAACTATTCTAATACGTTGTACTGCCGGGATCTGACGCGCGCGGGTGATAGGTGTACGATAATTGCTCCATTGCTTTATCTGTGGCAGTTTCTGGCCGTGGAGCATAATACTGGAGCGCTTTCAAAGCTTCTCGAGCTCCTGACCCGCTACCCGTGCGATTCTACCCAAGCGGTCTTCGGCTAGTTCCTCTGAGAAAGTGTGGACCTACTAACAGGGAAATAAGAGAGGTTTGAATGGGAAGCGTTATGTCCACCAGGGATTGAGTCGCAATTCAATCGATTCAGTCGAAATTCAATCGAGACCGATTTTCGCTTTGAAAAGGCATGTTTTACGCGAAGTTCAGCCGGAATTTATGTGAATAATGGTAAAATTCTGCGAAATGCCCTGCTCACGAGATCACTCTCCAGTACATAGCTGAAACTGCCTTGTGTAGAATCCCAAGGGTGGATGCGTATGGATATTTGTGCTGTCCGATGCTGTCTTTCCAACTTTTTCCGTTTATTGCAGCCTTTTCGGCAAAAAAAAAAACCGCCAAAATTCTGGTTCTGTGAAGAAAATGGCTTTTTATTGAGCTTCACTACAATAAATTCCATGTCTAGCAGAAAATTTGACGCAGTTCCAATTACTGAAAGTAATTTCTGTTGTTACTGGAGACGAATGAAGAAGTTGTTATCGGAATGATTAAACCGTTTCGTGTCATGCTGTGGAAGGATAAATAAGCGTTGTACGCGGAGGGCAAATGGACTTTTTTTCACCGCGAAGTAAAATTCACGTGATTCCATGGAATTTATTTGTTTAGCGCAGGGACTTTTCGTGTGTTGGAACATTATTAGCCGCAATTGTGGCGTACAACCTTTACATTCAACGATGTTGTGCCATGTAAATTGTAAGTAGATCACCAGGATTGTCGTAATGCTCTGTTTGGAAAAAACTTCTGTGCTGAAACATGCGAAGACACTGATCCTCCATTTTTCTCCGTTTTCCCTTGATACATATGATTGATGGCGGGATTTATCCCGTGTTAGTGGAATTTGCGACAACGAAGAGGCATCTTTTAGGCTCAGTCGCGTCTTCACGACCGAACCCTGTTCTTGGATTGGCCGGGCTCACTCCACAGCAGCAGCAAGAGGTGAAGTTTATGGTTTTCTCCTCCTTTTTTCATTTTTTTTTTGTTTTAATTTTATCGTTGTTTTGCTTAACTTCTGCCTGTTTTAATTTTCACTCAATTCGTTACTGTTTTCCACCTTGAGACCTATTACCTTTAAAAGCTGTTTGTCCTCCTTGCAAAGCACAGGTTTTCCGCTAAGTGGGCTTTAGCGCTGCATGTACGTTTCTTTGTATTTTTTTACCCTTCTAAAAAGCTTCTTTCAGCTTCTACGCAGTGCCCAAGCGAACCCAGCCGCTCTGCAAGCACTACTCATGCAAGCAGCAAAAAGTGGCCAATCGCCTGCCCAAGCGTTGGCCGCTTTGTTCGCCAATCATGCCTCAACATCGTCACAAGCAGCTTCGATGGCTCAACAACTCAAAGAGCAACGAGCCAAAGAAGAGCAACTGCTCAAGGAGCAGGCTGCGGCGGCCAGTCAGGCGAACACCGCAGCTCAGCAGGTGGAAATTGCCACGGCAACTCGTTGAATCTGCCCAAGTACTGAATGTTTCAGGCTAAGTTGCTCGCTGCACAAACGCCTCAGCAACGTGCTGCCACCGCTCGGCAAGCGTTTCGAATGCAAGCGGACAAACAGCTTATGCAGGTTTGTTTTTAGTTGTTCTTAGGAGTTATACTCCATCTCCTGGATTTTCTTTTTTTATTTTTTTTTTGTTCTGAGGAACGCTTTATCTGTCAGTTGTTCGTTTTCTGTCGTTCCTAGACCTTTGATTTCTAGACTTTTTGGGTTGAGTTTTGTCTCATGCACATATTTACCAGATGAGGGTAGCGAACGTACCACGCAAGCCAACGATGGTTAGCGGGATTGGCTATCCTATAGGCTGTTCAGGGCTAGGAGGCGCAGGGCACAAAAATTGGTTTGTTAACCTGGTTTCGCCTAGTTTTGCGTCCATAAATCCTAGCCCTGTAAGCTACTTGAGCAACCACTAAATTAGGACAAACTTAGGTTATTACAACCACTAAATTAGGACAAACTTAGGTTATTAATCTGGCATACATAACATACTTTTTTTTGAGTTTGGGTTACTAGTGGAATTTGAAATCTCTATGGCACAGCACATGGCACATTTTATTTTTCTCCATTTTTCGATGAAAGTATTGGGTAGTTGTGCTTGTTTGCGGTCCAATGCTATTAATTTTCAGCAAATTTCCGCTCCAAAAGCTCCGCCAATCGACTTGTTTTTCATTCCAAACGGCTCGCAACCGGATTTCTGCTACCTCGTCGGCCTGGATCTCGTCGTTCAACGGGTACTCAAGGATAGGAACGTGTACAGGTAATATTTATGACACCATCAAGACATTGTGGAGCTACTCATTCTTTAATAGCGTTTTGATCCCCGGTCTGGCTTAGAACTTTGCCTACTATTAGATCTGACCTACCCACTAGGTTTTTTTTTGTTCCAACGGTCGCCATAGTTTTGGTCTTGATTGTGAAGATTTTTGATATGCTCAACTTTTAGGACTGTTACCGAGGTACCATACGAGTGCGAGGAATGCGGTACAGACTTTACCCCCTCATGGAAAGCTATAGGCACATCAGCTGCGGATATGCACTTGTACTGTGAGCAGTGTGTTCGTACCGCGCAGAAGCGTAAGATACGAACGGACCATACGAATGTGCTCAAGAAGGCCTACAATAAGATTAATAGTCAAGAGAAAGTGAGTTTCTCGTTGGATCTACATTGGCCTTGGCTGTCCAAATGTGATTTTTTTAAGGAATTCGAGAAGCAAATTGCTGACGGCAAGCTGGAAGCTGCCCTGGCAGCTGCAGCTCAGGCGCATGCAGCTGCTGCCGCGGCTGCAGCAGCTTCTTCGAGTGGTGCATCTACTAGTCAAGCGCAGAATTTGAGTACGAAAACGCTGCCGAATGCGTTGGCTGCGACGCAGCAACGTAGTGGAACGAGTACGCCCACGATGCGGAAAACAGCGACACCGGTTGGTTTTTCTATATGTTTTTGGTTTTGTTTGTATATTTTCCATGTTTAATTTACCCGCCAAAATTGGTTTGAAAAAAAAGCGCTCGAAAACATGGTTGACACTAGCTTCTTGTGAATTGGTCAACAGTTGACAGCGTTTTTCTGCGCGTGGATAAAAATGGTTCTGGGAGCCGATGTCGTGTTCTTGAGGGCTTTCGACGGTAAAAGCAGGAAATTGTTCTTTTTCCTCAAAAGTAGAGTTATTGATTTTGTTTGTTTACAAATCATCGATTTTCTCGTTTGCAAATGCCGCAAGCTGGTTCCTGAGATTTGATGGCGGGTTTTCTTCTGAATGGCCCTTTCCTTTTTAAACTAATACCTGTTTAGAAATAAATTTCTCCTCATTTGGTCTCATTTTTGCTTGCTTTCTTATTCTTTTTTCCTTTTTTTTTGTTTCTAATTCGACCTTTCAACTGTCTCCTCTCCTCAGGTTCCCCAGTCCTCCACGCCGTCATTGTCGAAAATGGGCCCTGGTTCGTCATCGTCATCAAATACTCCCACTATGAAGAAATCTAATAGTGCACCTGGGCTGAATATGGTAAGTGTTGGTGTTCGAGCTTTCACACGGGTTTTTCCCTGCTGCTGAGCTCTTTTGACTGTTGCAGCTGTGATTTTTACGTGACTGTTTGTCACTTTCTTTTTTTCAATTGTTCACACTACTCTTATGGGTTATTTTCTTGCCAGTACCAGTTTTGAAGGTGGAAATGTGTGTTTGAAGTATGATAGGCGGTTATTTTTCCTGAATTCAAGGGTTAGAGTGAAAATACTTGGTTATGGGGGGGGGGGGTAGCCTTCGTGTTTTTTGCTTTATTGGCTAGTGTAGTAGTTTTACTTGTTTCATTATGAAGTATGAAGAGTTCTTGCAGGCGGCAATGCAACAGCAAATGGCAGCTATGCAGCAATTGGTTCGCGCCAATCCGATGATGGCAATGGCAGCCAGCCAAATGGCCGGCGCCGCTGCGGCTGCCGGAAATCCCATGGCAAGTATGATGCAGCAGGTGGGCATGAATGTTTGATCTATTCGCCTCTGCTTTTTTCCTTTCGCTTGACAAAATTAGAAAATTGGGATTTGCGCGTTCCTCTAAGACCCGAGGCGTATTTTTATGCGTCAGAGAGGAATTTTCCGTCTTCAGATGTGGAATCCTATGATGTTGCAAGCAGCTGCCACTCAAATGCGTTTGCAGCAACAACAAGCGCAGCATCAGGTATAGTTTAGGGGATTTTTGTGGTATTTTAGTGTTGTGCTTGGTTGGGAATGGGCATGGTGTTGGGTTAGTGCAGAATAGTAGAAGACTCACACGACATTTTAATGCACACCTCAGAATCGTTTTTGAGACTTCCACAATAAATGAATCTCCAGGGACTGCTGATTAGAATGGTATAAGTGATCCCATCCAAAACCACCAAAAACCTCTGTTTTCGATAATCTATATAGGTTGTAGGGAAAGTTCTCGCGGTTTTTCAGACATTATATTTTATTGACTTTTAAGGAATAGGAAACACATTAAAAAGTGATTCAATCATCAACACGTACTACCACTCTTTGCCACTTTATGGATAGCGTTTCGATGCCATCGGCATAGAACTGCGCTGGCATCGACTCGAAAAAGTTGCTCAACCAGCGATCCAAGTCATCTTCATCATCGCCCGCTTTTCATTGCAAGGCGATAGAGAGAGTCAGGAGAAGTTGGTAATCTCTTGGCACAAGATCAGGCCTGTACGGTGGTGAAGCCAGCACTTTCCATCCGAAGTCGTGCCGCTTCTGGGGAATCCATTTTGTAGTGAGCGGACGAGCACTATCGTGCAGGAATCAGATCGTGGCGTAATTCGGACCCTTTCCTGCGATTTTTGCGGTCCTTCTATCCAGCCCCTGACAGTACAGGTCCACCGTGAAGGCAGCGTAGCGTGGCAGTACCTCGCAGTGTATGATGCCTTTGCAGTCGCACCAAGCACTGATCATAACCATCAGAGGGTGATGACCTGCTTTTGACTGCGGCTCATGCTGCTCATCCTTGTCGCCCCAAGGTGGACTGCGCTTGATGTTGCTATACAGACACGACTTCTTATCCACCGTGAAGATGAACTTCATCCACTTATTTATGCGTCTGTACGAGGGCAATTCAGTAGCCACCTCGGCACGTCGCTGCAGACCGCGTTCCGTGAAATCATCATCACACACTGTGACAACTTTTGTACTTTTCCCAACTGAGGCAGATGATCGGCAATGTTGGCAAAGTGAATGTCCAAGACTTGCGTTCTTCCACACATAGTTTGCCGTGGATCTGAATCTACAAGCTGCCGCAATCGACCATTGTCGACTCCGTATCCGCGTCCCGACCATGACGAAACATTGAGGTTGAAGTCGCCAGCATGAACGCGTCTGGACCAATCTTGTGCAGTGCGTTCATTCACTGCACCGTCCCCAAATACAGGGTTAATACGGCGAATGGATACGGTTGCTAATATACCAGTTTTGGAGCCGTATACTGAAAGATCGCAAATGTACTGTTTCGAAAAATCGATCTTTCTGGCAGTTGTGCAGGAGTTTACAGTGAATGATACTAATAAACTTGCATATACCTGGCCTCCTTATATATGTAGAAGATAGGTAGCTGCAAGGCAAGGTGGGGTTAAAAAAGGCACACTTTCAAAAACCGCGAGAACTTTCCCTACAACCTAATACTTTGGAGGAGCCATTAGGCGGAGTCAGGGGCAGGGCCTAACCTCCACTCGGTTAATTCACTCCCGGGAGCGCACTTTCTGAGGATAATTTTTCTCATTGAAAGAGTTCCTCATCCACTTCCTACAGAATAGAAACTGCGTTTCATATGCTGCCAGCAAGGGAGTGCATGGTCAGGAAACCCTGCAATATCGAGCAAGATGGATGAGCCGTGGCGGGTTTACAGGGTTTCCGCACTATGTACTTGCTTGCTAGCAATACTTGAAACGCGGTTTCTATTCTGTTAGGAATTGGATTAGGAACTCTTTCGATGGTTAAAATTATCCGCAGAAAGTGCGCCCCCGGGAGTGAATTAATCGAGAGGAGGTTTGGCCCCGCCCCCGACTTCGCCCAGTGGCTCCTCCAAAGTAGGGTATCGAAAACGAAAAGGTTTTTGGTGGTTTTGAACGGAATCACTGATACCATTCTGATTAGCAGTCCCTGGAGATTCATTTAATGCGGAAATCTCAAAAACGATTCTGAGGTGGGACTGTGCCTTCATGGGAATTTCGTGATCTCAATGGAAAAATCTTGTTATTTTCAGGCGAATCAACCAAATATGGCGATGACTATGCTGGCACAAGCTGTTCAACATGCTCAGTCATCAGGTTTAGCCGGTCAAAATAATAATCCCCTCGCTCAACTTGGTTAGTTCTCTAAGTTTATCGAATTTTTGTTATTGTATTGTTTGTCATTTTGTTGTTGTTTTTTTTTTGTCCAGCGATTTTTACTTATTCATCTCTTTTTTACTCTTTTCACGGAAGTATTCTCGAAGTTCCCATCATTTTTAGCTGCCGCAGCAGCGATGAACCCCGCATTGATGAGCAATCCACAGTTGTTGCGACAAATCCAACAGATGCAGAGCCGCGGTCTGATCGAATCGCTTCGAGGGAAGAAATAGCGCCGTAGGACATCATCACCACCTGCCTGCCGACAACGTCAACAGCGTCGAAGAGAGCTTGAAGGCGTCGCGACACGATGACGTCACGACCCCCGTGACCGAAGAACACGTCGATGACGTCCACGTGTGTTCGTTTATTTGTTGATGTTTTTTGTTGGTCCCATTGCGCTTCTTCCATCGTTATCGATCGATTGGTGTACGCGTTTCTCATCGATTACCTCTTCTTTCATCTACGTCTCTACCCTGCATCACTCACTCTCTTTCGTTTCCATTCTGTTAGACTATGCCGGTTGTTCGCATATCGTTAAGGTATCGAGAGCCAAATGCACGCATCCACCCACACACACGCATACACTTCAATGAAACGTGTCTTGTTCGTGTAGTTTTTTTTCTCATTGATTAATATTGATTAGTTGCGATTTCATCCATTTTATACACGTACATTACTGGTAGCGGGTTGTTAATCTCTTTTATTTTCAGCTAGTATATACATTTTGCGTGGTTATATTGTCCTTCATTTGCAGTTTGTAGGGATTTACAGGGTGGACTCTTTATCCCGAATCAGGAGGATCAGGTGTCCGTGAATAACCCTCATATGATTTCCCGTATATATTTCTCCAAAGCTTCATTGTCTGTCCAGTGCTGCCTTTCTTCCCGACCCTCCTTATTCCTCACCAAAATTCCGTGCGTCGATCGATACGGATCGATATTATTGTTGGTCAGCTTGGTCAACCGAATCCCCCCGTTTTCACTTGCTGTGTCCGTTTTTTGTGTCAATTTTGCCATTTCCCGCTACCCTCGACGTCCCTCCGCTCGTCACTGTTCCCTTTCCCTCCTCTGCGTCTCTGACATGGGTATTGACAGGATTGTGTACAGATCACAGTGGTAGAGCAAAGTGTATATGGATATGAGGCAATATTTCGTTGCATTCGTTTGGCGTTGTTCGGTGCGCCGCTGCCTTCCTTCCCTGTTCTTCGTTGTACGGACAACCTTAGCGAGAACGATGGTCCTGACACGAAATTGTGTGCGTTCTCGCCAATGTTGTCCAAATAGCACAGATAGTTGTTGTGTATGAAGAAGCAAATTGTTGTGTATTAATCTCATCATTGGGCTGGGGATGTACTCCTGTGTAATACGAGGCGTGGAATCTGTGTCAAAAATCATGGTCCCTAGCGACTGCGAGTTTTGAAGCGGAACGTCATCGGTTCGATGTTTCTTTTCCCTTTTTTTCGTCTTTGTTTTTTTTTCTTTTTTCACATTCATTTCAGTGAATAGAGAGGTGTTTTTCGTTTCTTGTGTCTTTGGTTTTTATATATTGATTTTTATAACTGAATAATTTCATTTGTTTTCATCATCATGCGTTGTTCACATGCATCATGTGTATATTATATTTCTTTTATGTCTTCATTCACAAGATATCCCCCCGAGTTTGTGATCTTTCGAATGTGAATGGTTGGATACGCGTTTACAGTCGTGTAGATTTGATACAATTTTTTTTGTAATGAATGGTTATTTGATAGGTGTTGGTTGTTTTCTGGACCGAGTAGTGAACGTGTACAGTTCCGGTCAATCATTTTTGCCTCACAGAAAACAGCCCGTTCGGTGTGCCGCGCCGCACCCACTGTGCGGCGCAGAAAACCAACTGGGCGCAGCGGTTGGTGCACTTACCGGTGTTTTATCCCTGTTTTTCCACCAATTTTCCCCATGTATCTTGGTTTTCATGGTAAAAACAATGGAAAACATCAACAAAGCATCGGTGCGGTCAACGCCGAGCTGGCCTGACGCACCGCGCGTAGGTGTTGCGGCGCGGCAGATCAGATGAGCGGTATTCTGTTATGAGAAATTGATCGGTCGGACAGCATTTTCAGCGTGGAGGAGGCATAAAAAGCACAGAATCCGATTAGAAAATTGTACCGCGGTGCTATGTATGGGCCAATGCAACGACACGCCACTTGACGGTGCGCCGACACAATACGTTTTCGTTCACGAACACACTTGCTATGGGAGCGTGAAGTCACACTGTAAATTGGGGGGGGGCCTCAAAAGGCCTCAGCACGAGCCTGTCGTGGGGTCGGTGCGAAAACGAAGCCCCCTTTGAAAACCCAGCATTCTACGAAGCCCCTTTTGAAAACTTTATTGTTGGGAAAAAAACCAAAAAAAAAGTTATTCTTTTAATTAGGAAAAAACAAAAAAGAAGTAGAATCAAAATATGCTGCCGAGTTTAAACCAAAGATGAGACTACGTGCTAAAGTTGGGGGGTTTTTTTGGAAACAAAGAAAGTTGGTTGACTTTTTTCAAAACTGCAAGATACTTCTGATCTACTTGGTGATTTGTGAGTTCTGGTAGGATTTTTTAAAATCGTTTCTGCTTTTTCTTGTTTTTTCTTGTCTCAGTTTTCAAGCGTTTTGCAGTTTTTTGCTAGTTTTATGCCGTCTAGTAACTATTGCTTCCTTTTTTTTTAATGGCGCACCCATGAGTGCATGAATAAGTGAATAAATAAAAATGGATGGGAAATGTGGTCAGCACAGACAACAAAATAAGCTCTACAAAGATAAAAAAGATTTTTACTTGCCCTTTTCTTAGTAGTTCTTCAAAAATGCTACTATCCGAGAATCCTTGAGGTAATTCTCGCTGTCTTGGACCTCAAAAAGTATCCCTATAACATTGGTTTCCAGAAAAGTTTCGCTTTTATTTTGGGCAGACGAAAGGCTAGTACGACGGCGTAAGTGCACAACACCCGTCGGTAATCGTTCTTTGAAGTGGTGATGGCTAATGCCCCGGAGGCGAAAAGGCGGAGGGGGGGGGGGGGGGGGGGGGGGGGGTT
>JARK01001394.1:84083-97134 GCA_000688135.1 Ancylostoma ceylanicum | reverse complement strand
GGGGGGGGGGGGGGGGGGGAGTGCGGGCGGATTTGAATTCTGGGTCGTGACCCGGCCAGTCGGCTGCCACCATCTCACCTCCAGGCGAAACCCGCCTCATTACATTCGCTCCACTCGTTTGCCCCGTTTTCCTGAATTTAGTACTCTTTGGTGTTTTCCGCTCCTCATCAATTTAACCACATCGTGCTGCCTCTGTCGCCTGAGAAGTCGAAATGTAATTACTGTACTCTGGACTAATCTATAAAGCCCACATCCTTCTATGATGCTTTCATTGGTCGCGATTCAACCAATAAATTTGGGCCAATCGTAGCTAAAAGTCCATGAAAACGTAGAATTTGCAACGATTTTTCTGTGTTCCACATGAATTTCTCATTTCTGATAATGTCCATCACATCTCTGGCGACGGATTTCTCGAACAAAATTTATAAGAAACCAAAACAAGTCAGTGGATTTATTGGTGTGAAGAACATCATATTTGCTGTACTATGTGGGCTGACAGTCGTGGATTTTGTGGATTAAGCAGAAAGGTCGCCAAAGACGAATCCATGCTCTTGCTGCTGCTGCTCACCACTGTAATTCTTGTTTGAAAACTGTATTATTGGCATTTGCTCTCGTGCAGTTTTGATCTTTTTTTTTCAAAATAAATTTCCGACTCATTTCTCTGGAACTTATCATTAGTAAAAAGAATCTGATTTGATCATTCCCACCTTTTGTCAGCTTCTTAGATCTTTCCTTTTTTCATTCTTTTTCCAAAGTTCTAATCACATCTCTTTGATTCGTTTTGCAGTTCTGCCTCCTATTTTTGCCTTTTCTCCTTTTTCATCAGTTCATCTCTCATGAGTCTTGGAAAGGAACAAAATAAGTTTAGAGTTTCCTGACTATGGCATCTGCGAGTAGAATCATCCAGAAAATACTTTCTATAATGAATGGAATGCTAAGCTTAGGCCTTAAAGCTCTGCTTAAGCACAACCTTAAGCTCAGGCTTCTAACAGGTAAGGTAAGGTAAGGTAGGTAAGGTAGGTACTTGTAAGGTGAAGCCTACGACCAATCACAAGGTGCCCATCCCACCGCAGTCAGACTCGAAAATGGTCTATTAAGCACAGTACCATGTAGGGTTCTTTCAGGAAATGAAGGAAGCTCTAGAAAAGTGACGTAGATAGCCTTTAGGTTGGCCGTTAGGTTGGTTGAATGATATTTCACCTATTAGGTTGAGGAATTATGAATGTCTGCTGCACACATTTCACTTTTTTTCTAATATTTCGTCAGTGTGACCATTTTCAACAGGGCTTGTGTGTTCACCTGAAGGAGCACTTCAGGGCGCTTCAGAAGATATACGGATTGTTTGATTTCATCTGATTTCTCGTATTTGAAAAATTACATTTCAATTGTTACTGCATCCACTTAATGCTGACCTACTAAGTGCGTGACCCGCCATCAGCCAAATCCTTCCCCGCACCGTGAAGAATCGCAACTTCTTCCAAGTTGTTTCAATGTCGGATTATAGAAGGATGTCTCTTGAGCATGCAGGCAAAAAACCACACTGGCTCATCTAAGGTGAGCAGCCCATTCCGACCCCGAAACTCGATCGTCCCTAACAAAAGGTGATACTGTGTTTGAGGTAGAATATGAAAGGAGTGTTCCGTTCAGTGATGACGTGTCCTGCACAGGAGTTCACAGCAGTCTTTCTTTACAAGAATAGGACACCGTGAACTGGGCACCTCATCAACATAGTGTCGATACAGCGACTACAAAACTTATCCTTGACATGCTCCCTACAGCACATTGCGAAAATGACTCAGTAGAAAACCTGGAACTAAGAAATAGAATCCCTCCCTCAACCGCCTCATAGCACAGTATTGGCACTACCAGAATACCATTTGTCCCTATCGATGCTGCGCTATTTGGCAGAGAAAAACGTTAGGAACTGTGGTGAGGTTGAAATTTGGGTTACTCGTTATTGCGTCTCTCGGCTCAGCGAGTTCTGCGAAGAGAACACTGATACCTTGTAGGGAAGAAGTAGAAGAGTCATAAATTAGTCTGGAGAATAGCCCTTGGATGGAGCTGCTGAAATGCTGTTTCTGCAGTAATTTCTATTCATGGGTCAAACAGACATTTATAATTCCTCAACCTAATAGAATCAGGGTCAAGCGTGTGTTGATAAATTATCAAGAGGGGGTCGTAAAGGGGTGGGCAAAAGAGAGGTGGGGGGGTCGTTAGAGAGTGTCATATTCCCTGACCCATATTTGTGCGCACGTCATACCAGTCCGGCCTATTACTAGAAGCCAACTGAAAGTTATTCTATGAAGCCTACCCAGCTGTGCTTTCCCCCCGAGTTACAGCTCTCTATGTTCAGTAGGAAAGATTCAGCACGGGAATAAAAAAGTGAGGTTTTCTCGATAAAAACGGCCTTTTTACGTGTTTTTATCGATTAAATCGAACCAGAAGGAAGGAGTACTGCGGAGAAGTGAAGCTTATAGGCTGAAAGCGCGAATCTTCTACTGGTTGAAGCTGTAAAGAAATTGGCAAGTCAATTGACTAGATCTCTTGCTATTCATGTTCGTTTACAACCATGCCTATGAGAGAGTCAGAATTTTCGGTGAAAATTTTTGAGCCGGAATAGAGCCATTCTGTGGAGCTCACTCAGCTGTGCTATACTTCCAAGTTTCAGTTCTCCATGTTCGAGAGAAAAGATTCAGCACAGGAATTACGGAGACGACGTTTTGTCGATGAAAATGGCCTTTTTATGTGTTCTTATCGACGAAGTTGAACGCAGTGGAAGCAAATGCGGAGAAACGAGCTGTACAGCCTGAAAGCGCAAACCTTCGACTATCAAAAAACTGAAAAAATTGGGACCTCAACGGGCCAGATCTTCTGATATTCGTGTCCGACTACAACCATGTCTCTGAACGAGTCTAAATTTTAGGCTAAAATTTTCGCACGTCCGTGCTGAAAGTCCTACCCAGTCCTGCGGGCCGGTAAAAAGTCGTTTTGTGGACCCTACCCAATAATGCTTTACCCCCAAGTTTCAGGTCTCCAGCTCCAAGAGGAAAGATTCAGCACAGGAATGACGGAGATGAGGTTTCGTCGATAAAGATGGCCTTTTTTTCATGCTTTTTTCGACGGAGTTGAATCGCGGTGGAAGCAGCTGCGGAAAAACGCGCTATGCAGTCTGAAAGCGCAACCTTCGGCTATAAAAATCCTGAAAAAAATTGGGACCTTACCGGGCCACATCTTCTGATATTCGTGTCCGACTACAACCATGTCTCTGAACGAGTCTAAATTTTAGGCTGAAATTTTCGCACGTCCGTACTGAAAGTCCTACCCAGTCCTCCACCCCTATATATAGTTATTTCGTGCTTCACGGTCGAACATCTCGAATCTATTACAAGCGCGTGTCATTTTACGCCAGGCAAAAATTTTGGCCCGGAGGGNTCGCGCCGATGTAATATAAAGTCTCTGCACTTCCTTGATCAGCAGAGCTCCTCTTCTTTCTCTAAACCTCATCATATCCACTTAGATACGCAAATCCACTCGTTTCACTGCAGGTTATCTTTATCCGGTCGATTTCCACATGAGAACGATCCATGATCTACCGCATCTTCATTCTGTGTTGAAACTCCCCGAGGCACCGCACTTGCGCCAAAAAATGAGCACGTATATGGATGAGTCATATTGGACAGCAAAATGGATAAGAACGAATGGGAATGGATATATACCCGCTTTGTTTTCCCTCGGGCGCGTGTGGCGCAGTGGTAAGAGGCTCGCTGCGCACACACATGGTCGATGGTTCGATCCCGCGCCCATGGCCAACCAAGCCATCCATCCCTCCGGGGTCGGTAAATTGGTACCAGAGGAGTCTGGGAGGATGAAGCACTGACGTGGTTCAACGGATGCCCCCCGCAAGTCATTGTATAGGGCATTCAACGCCTCTACGATGCTCAGATGAAGTCGAATGCGTGGCGCATCCCTCGTGACGGGATTGATCAACGCCGACCACTTTATCCTTTATCCACTTTATGTTTTCCCTCACATTGTCAAATGTATTGGATACGACTCCTGAGTTACAAGGCAATGCAAACATGTTAATAATGAATAATAATGTTTATGAAAGTGCATAATCGAACTTCAAGCACTGAATTTTGGTTTGAGAGCGTTTGTCGTCACTTTACCACTTCCTCGAATTCCATTCTGATAGCTGGAACAAAAAAAGAAGGCTCGATTTCCAAGAATACCTCAGACTATAGCTTAAAATAATTATCTGCCGTTACCGTATATCGGATTGCTTTAGTCGTGACGTATGTATTCTCTTTAAAAACTCGACAAAATTGGAGCGCGGCTGGGTAGTGCTCAAGCCAAAAAGCAAACTTCTTAGAACTTATCACTCGATTTGCGATCTATTACCAAGGGAAGAACAGCACAGCAATTGTACAATAATAATTATGGAAATCACTGCGAATAAGAACGGCACGAGATACATGAGTCATTATTCGAACCCTTTGTGGCATTGAGTTATACCTACTAATTTCCGCAGAAAAGATCATGCGTTCTACGGTTGTACTATTGTGCTATTAATATGAAAATTCTGGGCATTAATAAGTATGTCCCTTCCTGGCTAAGCTCGGACTAATTGCGAGCAAATTACTGTTTCTTGTAAACTAATCAAGTCAGTTCTTTCTACGTGACAGCTCAACCACGGAGTGAATATTCAATAAGCGTGGGGGCGGCTTGCTGTCACTTTCTCTGACAACATCAGTGAGACAACTGAAGATGCTTCGAAGCTTGTAACGAGCTCCATTGACAAAGAGAACGCTCCTTTGCATAGGTGCACGGAAAATAAAGGATAAAGTTACCATTTAATTGCTCTAGGAGATCCGTCTTATAACTAACGAGAAAATTAGATTGGGCAAATCATGTGATGTGGAAATAGCAGCAAAAGCTAAGCACTGCTCTAAGCTACAACACAATCTTCATTTTTTTAACTCCATTCTTACGCTAGATACACTGTGACAGTCGTGAAATATAGTCTGTGTTAGAAAATTATTCATAGGGTGGCACGCGCGTTGAGGCATGAGAAGCATGTTGGGACCTATTCGACACTCCCACATGATGCATGCGCTTACCGCATTCTTGATTTAGGTCCCAGCTTCCTTCTTGAGTGTACCTTCAGGCAGCTGATTCCAGACCTACTACATACATCACCAGTATCACACCGTACATACGTCACCAGTATCACACTCCCCATGTTCTTCGGATGCACCGAACGGGCACTAGCAATCCTTCCATTTGCCCTTGACGCGTGCTAGAGATGCCCGAAGGGTTCTCTCTACTCGAGAGACACAAAGAACCTATTAATTGCTTACTGAAGGATTTCTTGAAGAAGTCTATCATATAGACGATCCTCCTGTTGTACGCTTGACGCTCGGTAGAGTCCAGCCGCCGACGGCTCTCGTTCACCGATTACTGTAAGGTCCAGATCTTCGACTGTTAACTTATGGTCGACCTACACGATGCGCCATAAGTTCTTNCGCAGCTCCATTTATATCCGGTGTCATGGTTGCCAGCGCGTCCTATCTCTCACTAGGGGGTAATTCTATGCACCGAATGGCGATTTCTATCGGTTAGAAATTATCGGGGATGCAAACGAAGATGTGGTTCTAGAGCAGGGTCAAGCGTGTGTTGATAAATTATCAAGAGGGGGTCGTAAAGGGGTGGGCACAAGAGGGGGGGGGGGGTCGTTAGAGAGTGTCATATTCCTTGATCATATTTGTGCGCACGTCATACCAGTCCGGCCTATTACTAGAAGCGAACTGAAAGTTATTCTATGAAGCCTACCCAGCTGTGCTTTCCCCCCCGAGTTACAGCTCTCTATGTTCAGTAGGAAAGATTCAGCACGGGAATAAGAAAAGCGAGGTTTTCTCGATAAAAACGGCCTTTTTTACGTGTTTTTATCGATTAAGTCGAACCAAGGAATACTGCGGAGAAGTGAAGCATACAGGCTGAAAGCGGAAACCTTCTACTGATTGAAACTGTAAAAAATTGGCAAGTCAATCGACAAGATCTCTTGTTATTCATGTTCATTTATAACCATGCCTATGAGAGAGTCAAAATTTTCGGTAAAAATTTTTGAAAGTTTGCACTGCCAGTCCCACCCAGTCCTGTGAGCCAGAAGAGAGCCATTCTGTGGAGCTCACTCAGCTGTACTATACTTCCAAGTTTCAGTTCTCCATGTTTGAGAGAAAAGATTCAGCACAGGAATTACGGAGATGACGTTTTGTCGATAAAAATGGCCTTTTTTATGTGTTTTTATCGATGGAGTTGAATCGCGGTGGAAGCAGCTGCGGAAAAACGAGCTCTGAAGCCTGAAAGCGCAAACCTTCGACTATTAAAAAACTGAAAAAAAATTGGGACCTCAATGAGCCAGATCTTCTGATATTCGTGTCCGACTGCAACCATGTCTCTGAACGACTCTAAATTTTAGGCTGAAATTTTCGCACGTCCGTACTGAAAGTCCTACCCAGTCCTCCACCCCTATATACAGTTATTTCGTGCTTTACGGTCGAACATCTCGAATCTACTACAAGCGCGTGTCATTGTACTCCATGCAAAAATTTTGGCCCCGGAGGGGTTCGAACCTCGGACCATGCAGATGGTGTATATCGATGTCTTTTGCGGTGAATTTCAGGATAATCGCTTGAATAATTCAGAACATGCTAGCTCGGAACGGTATTTGCTTACTGCANATATCGATGTCCTTTGCGGTGAATTTCAGGATAATCGCTTGAATAATTCAGAACATGCTAGCTCGGAACGATATTTGCTTACTGAGCACATTTTTACGTTCTGTAAAAAAATTGGCTTCAGAGAGGATCGAACCCCTGACCGTGTAGGCGTTGGCGAAGGTGGTACGAGAGCTAAACGAACATTCTCCTATTTACAGGCGGTCTGAAAAGAATTGAGTTTTGCTGTTTTCTTGCTGTAGCAAGGACAATGGACCGTTGATCCCAGATAAGAGCTCGTATGCAAGAAGGGGGGAGGGTCGTACTTCTGCCGGCTAAAGGGGGTGGGGGTCGTATTGGGGCTCACTTTTCATCACCACCACGCTTACCCCTGCACCATATTTTGAATAGTCTTTATGTGCCATCGTTGGAAAGTTATCCATGCGCAAGCGCGGCGCGGTTCGCTTGTAACAAGTGGCCCTCTCTGTGTTCGAGGACGCCGTTTGTCAGGTTTCTCACCCAGGTGAGTGTTTTCTTCAATCTTTTTTACTAATTGAAGTTTATTCGGAGATCTAAGGCCTGTAACTGACCGATATCGACCGGACGACTCCGCATGCCTCACATTTTGCACGTTTTCCCCACGCATGCCCCAAACGCTTGTTTTCATTGTTTTTTTTTGTGTAGCTGGGACAAGCAGCCTTCCACGGAGTCAAAAACAAACAAAAACCAATCTGATAGGTTTGAGTTGCTGCTGAGTTGACCCACTGTCGCTACAGAGGCCATGCCATTATGCTGAATTCAGAAACTGTGGTGTAACCAGGTGTGGTGTGCAAGAACTTATGGAAACTGTTGGAAATTCAGAGGAACCGCCAAGAGAGAGCCACCCAGTCCTGGAATAAAAACGAATAAGGTTGTAGGGTTTTTTTTTGTAATTAAATAAGCTTGAGAATGCATCGGTGTCTCCTTTTTGTGGACTCGAACGGAATAAATGGTTCGCCTGCTTATCGCCACTGCCATAGCTGCAAAAGATGCATTTTTTTAATAAGCTTAAGTTTTGCAGACAGTTCGAACAAGGAAGAGAACAAAAGTGATGGTTGATCCAGACAAACAAAACTATTTGTCGGTTCGCAAACAGGTGGAATCATATTTTTCTGATTTACACCTGCTTGCTTTCGAATCTGCGGTGGGAATTATCTGCTTGTCTGTACATACAGTAACAAAGAACAATGAGGATAAACATCGCGTGCTTCCATTCAGTTTCAACCGATTGAGCGCCAACAACGCGTATTTCAGAGAACTCTAACATCTCTTTTGCAAGAAAACACTTTCATGCGGACCTCAATCTGGCATATGTGGACATTTCCAGTGAGAATTCCAGTGAAAAAAAAGTACAGGATACGCCGAGGGATCTTCCCCTGTCACCTCTTAACCATAAGTTATTCGCGTAAAACTGTAGAAAACCCTGCATTCAGCGTGGTCCACATGCTAAGACTGGGCATACAACGAGTTTTACTCCTTCTGGAGAAACGCACAGAAAGGAACGAGATTTAAAAAAACGCACAGAAAGAAAAAAAGGAACAAAACAAAAAATTGGAAACTTGAAAATTACTCACCAAGGAACAAGCCCCCAAATTTGCAGCCCGAAATTTCCTCCCAGCCTTTTCTTTTCTTTGCAGACTTATACCCACGTTCCATGGAAACAAATACCGAATGTTCAAGCGGACAGATTGCTTATTAAAAATCGCAGTTTTTAAAGACTTCCTGAAGATTCCAGAGCCACTTCAGTTTCGTGCTTTAATGATGTGTTTGAAGTCCGTGCCGGCGCGACCGTCGCACACAAGCAAACTGTTCAAAAGCGGTTGGTCCCGACTAGAGGTAGTTGGCGTTTACGAGGGTGAGTTGAAAAGTTTCCGGAATGATCGTAGAATAGTTTCCATTTCCCAAATATTTTTGTGGCATTGCACTGATAAATTCTACAGATGAAATGCCTAAAAATGTCAAGTGGATCTGACGAAATGTCCGTTTCTGGAAAGCAGTTTAGTTCAAGCCACTTGAAATGTACGGGAAGGATACTTGGTGGCCATTTGTGATGAGATGTGTACTAGCATATGCAGTTTTTGACGCTGATTTCGAATCCCTAGCCCAAATTTCCTGCGGGCTTGTGTATAGCGAGTTACACCTATTTCTTTTCGCGCCGATGTAATATACCGTATTCTTGTATGGGCTCCAGGCTAAGCTTGATAGCTGCATTATCGTCTCAAAAATATTAGGAGTTCTAGAGGAAACAAGTGTCTTGCTAGCGTGCTGCAGATGCAGCCGCCTTACCTTAAGCTCGTACATGAGAACAGTACTCAGGGTCAATGATTTACTCGCCCATGGTCCTCGTATGCGAGCTTAAATCGGGGTAAGGCAGCTGTATCGGCAACTCACTAGCAAGAACCATGTTTCCTTCGAAACTATTCAACAGTTTGAAGACACTGAATCAGCTACCAAGCATAGCCTGGGCCCATACAAGAGTACGCTATATTACATGTGAGCGGGAAGAAATGGGTGTAACCCACTACACAGAAGCCCGCAGGAGATTTGGGGCACGGATTCGAGATCAGCGTCAAAAACTGCATTTGGTAGTACACCTCCCATCACGAATGGCCACGGCCACCAAGTATCCTTCCCTTGTCAGCTATTGACAAAGACGAAGTTTGGGCGTTCACTAGATTTCTCAATTTAGCGGGGAAAACTGCAAGGAAATCAAGTCGTATCAAGGTGCTGGTTTTAGCATCTCCTCATCTTTATTTCGCAAACAAAGTTTCTCCGTTTCCAAAATGGAGCGTAATTGCACGCAAATGGAAAGTGAAGTGGAAAGTGCAGAACATGGAAAGAAGGCCACTGCACTAAGAATCATGGATAGAATCCCTGAAGTCGTTCCTGCAGGAGATAGTTAAAAGTGCATGGAGTTGAGAGAGTTCAAAGAATTTCTTATGTACATTTTTTCCAAATGATTCTTTAGAAACCTTTGGCGCATTTCGTCAACCTTAAGAAAAAACGTCTTTCAGCATGAAACTTGATGGATGAAGGACAAAGTGGTCGGCGTTGATCAATCCCGCCATGTAGGATGTGCCACTCAGTCGATTTCATCTGAGCATCGTAGAATCGTTGAATACGTATTTGCCCTACACAGTGACTTGCGGAAGGGGGGGGGGCATCCGATGAACCAAGTCAGTGCTTCCTCCCAGACTCATTTGGTGCCAATTCACCGACCCCGGAGGAATGGATGGCCTGGTTGGCCACGAGCGCGATTGAACCATCGACCGTGTGCGTGCACAGCGACCCTCTTATCGCTACATACTACATGCGCCACTTCGTGGAACTTACTGTCTTATTTCGAACTGTTCTCTCGAATCGGAAAAGAGAACCGAAACAGGAAACGAAGCTTAGTTTTGATTGCAAACATGGTAATCATAACTTTAAGAAAGCTTAACTTGCAGTAGTACGCAAGTTTTTGGAGCACAGAGCAGCTACGGGTAAAGATAAGGTATAAGAACTCCAGGAGGATAATAACTTTTTATGTTGCCTGCTGAAAATGTTAAGTTGCGTTTACATCTTTTTACGAGGCGATATCGTCGTGGCGACGGCTACAACATGCGCGACGCAACAAGTAGCGAAGCTGCCACCTTTCACCATGCTAAACCTTGCAAAGTTACCTGCCCACACGAAGTTACATACAAAGCACAAATTAGCGTGAGCATGAACGATTAGGTGTGCTGTCATGCCGAAACAGCTGGAAAATCATCTTAAACTAGGTTATACGTGAGAACGATGAGAAAGTGCTTGTTGGTTCATCACCACATAGGGAGCGGACCATAAAAAGACACAGAGCACAAGATATAAAAAACTTGGTAATTTATTTGCTAGTCTTGTATATGGGAACTACAAGCATAAATGTCGTTGAATCTTGGCATCATTTCCTTCTTCATTTAGTTATTCAATTATTCATTGAATTTAGGGAATCATGTAACTACTGTTAGAAAAACAACCTGAACAGATTCTGTGTTATCACCAGCAATAAATACCCAGGAATAAGTAGCAAAAGTAAGTGCTTATCAATAACGAGTGAGTTTCTGCCTAATGTATCGTTATACAGTGCGCGTCAAAACTTTACGCCCACCCTAGAAATTCGCCTTTTCGGACGAGGATGAAAATTTCCCGAGAAATGGAGCTCACTATCGTTTTCGGCGTGCTCAAAAACCCCCGTGCACTTTTGCTTGGTCTTTTCTTAGCAATCCTCTAAATTTTTATTCGTTTTTGAACGAAAAACGCGGCGGTTCAAAACTTTACGCCCACCCTTGAAAAATGTAATTACTCAGGAGGGGTGTTGCTAACAATCTGAGAAATGATGCAGTCTGATGTAGTAGCGTTCACAAAGACCATAGAAAACCCTATGGAGCATTTAAATGCTGTGTATTTTATCAATGCTTAGTGTATTTTATCAGTCGCTGACTGAGCAAGCCCATCACTGAGCAAGTGTGAACAAAACGAAATTTTCTTAAGGACCTTAGTGAGCGCAGACTCTTATCCGGTATTTCTATGAGCAACTGTAATAAGTATAGACTGAAAAGGAAACACTTGAAGACATTTTAAGGCCGATACCACTGCTGTATCACCCGTCTGGTCCACCTCCTCCACAATGTCGGTCGAGAAAATCTTCACTAAATTCTCACTGAGTGTTTCCAAATCGACTAATCCCTAAGCATACCTACGTTTAAGGACTTTTGAGGCAAGAAATGTTCTCTGGCACACGTCACTCCGCTCTTGGAGTCGAGTGATTTCGTCAGGTACAAAATGAACAGCATGTGGGCTTGGGTGGCATTTTTTGTAGTGCTTGCTAACATCCAGAATTTCACTCATATCATCTGATGATGTGTTCATTGGTGAGCATTGAAGTCACACCACGATTTTCCTGGCTGAATTTTGCATTACTGTAGAGATTCATAGAAGAAGTGAGAGGTTTCTTTTTTGCCGCAACTTTGGCGGTTAAATTCCGGTGATCAGGACAGACCTCTGACTTCAGGATTGCAGAGGTGGGATTCTGATAAGCTCATCAACTTATAGCAGTGCTCTACAAAGGCAGTTGTGATAATATTTCCCTTGACACGGCGTGCACCACTTCATTTTCCGCCAGGATCACGATACGGAGCACCCTTCACGTCTAACTCGCAGCCTCTCAATGTCACCCCTATGAGTTAGCACGCGTGCTTTCGCAATTTAAAAACCATGAGGAGCTTAGATGGCATAATTACTGACAGGATCAATGGCAGTAGACACCAATCACACACCTACAGAGCCTCAAAGAAACAATTTTCTCCGGCTCTGCATCTAACTTCGCGAGAGCCATGAACAACTTTGTCAACGCTATGAGGAATTGACTATTTGGAGTAGTAATCAGCAAAGCAGAACCTAAGAAGTGCTAATTCACAGGCATCGCCTAGCTTTATTAGATAAAAAAGCCTTTCCAAGGGTGGGCGTAAAGTTTTGAACCGCCGCGCTTTTCCTTCAAAAACGACTAAGAAATTAGAGGGTCACTAAGAAAAGATCTAGCAGAAGTGTACGGGGGTTTCCAAGCACGCCGAAAACGATAGTGAGCTCCATTTCTCGGGAAATTTTCATCGTCGTCCGAAACGGCGAATTTCTAGGGTGAGCGTAAAGTTTTGACGCGCACTGTATGATCTGTAGATTGTAGNTTGAGTGATACCACTCAGATAACTGAGACAAAACCTGAAATAGCCGATAACTGCGGAGAGCTAGCCTCTCGCCTTTTATTCATGGAATGCACAACATTACAAAGCCAGCGGCGACATCAATCATCATGAACTGTGTTCATAAACAATCGAATCCTCGAATAGTCGAACACTAGACGGTATACCCGGCTTCGCTCGGGAGTTTTCTACCCCCGGCTTTTCACACTGATGTGGATAATTATTGATACTAATACATTCACTCGAACTGCCCACGAACATTTCGATGACCATCATGTTGAGTATTCTCGGTAGCCCTTTCGTCACCCACACGTAAACAAAATAACCGGTATAAAAAATTAATCAAAATGGTGCAAAACGGTTGTCATACTCGTGCTCAGCGTATTCGATAACCCCAGTAGACATGTCCTCACAGACCCGTGGGCGAAAATTGCGAAAAATCAATAAAATCGATAAATCAATACTTGGCGCAAAACGGTTGTCATATTCGTGTTCAGCGTATTGGATAACCTCAGTAGACATGTCCCCACCGACCCTTGGGCGAAAATTGCGAAAAATCAATAAAATCGATAAATCGATAAT
>JARK01001394.1:0-83729 GCA_000688135.1 Ancylostoma ceylanicum | reverse complement strand
ACACACACACACACACACACACACACACACACACACACACACACACACACACACACACACACAAACACACACACACACACACACACATACAGACTTTCATTTTTATATATACAGATTAGCTGTGGAGAGTGGGGTGGTGCCACTCCCTGGTCCGCAACGACGACCACAGCGGATTTCTCGGCCAAAAAAGGTGGATACAGAATAGGTCTATCATTCGCCCTGAGAATTTTTCAAGACAGTAAGCTAAAGGGAATGCTTAAACTAGCAGAGTGGAAGGAGACGTTTTTAGAACGCAGATAAGAATTGTGAGCTGCTTTCAGGACTCCGAACTCGACGGTTACGTCTAAGTATCAGCCACTATAATTGTAAACACGTCCATTAACAAACTGTCATGCTCAAAAGCAATGCAGAGTTGATGTCGCGGAATAACCGGGATTGAAGAAGAAAGAAGGTGTAGATTATCATCTCGTTCTTCTGCTACGAAGTGTTGTATATACATCAAGACAGAACGGATAACCATTAGAAAAGATATTCTAAGGGGTGACATATCGGCCAAACTCTCTGTAAAGATTGCTTTTTGTAATATCCGTAGCGAAAATTCGACAAGGCAGAAATGCCTCCATTTCCTCTATCATGGCGATTACAACGATAGGTTTTGCAAGGAGACTGCATAATAAACTCTAATTGGAAACATTCGATCAGTGCCACAATTCCGTGACGAAACCTATGACCGGTTTATGCTCGATGAGGAAAAAGTAAATGTGGTCAATATTTCAACAATGCTTCCGGCTACAATGAAAATAAGGCGTCAAAGATGTTCTTGGTTGCTGTGAATTACTGCTTGTTTCCCATGCTTGTGTGACTTAGTTCGAGGAAGTTTCTTTTATCTCGCATCTGTGGACAACTCTCTATCCCACCCGGTTCTGTTTTTCTGCTGGGCAAGCTGACAAAGTTTGGGCCTTCTTATTCTCTCTGCTCCAATCATACTCTTCCTGATGAGAACATCATCGAAAGCAGCGGGAACGATGGGCGATCGCCAAAACATGGGACGATTTTCAAGTAGCTGAAAACTCTTAACTAACCTGCCCCAAGAAGGATCAGTCAAATCACTGACGTTATAAAAGGATTTGTGTGAAGGAGACTGTAAAACTCAAGAAAGAATTATGCCTTTCTACTCCACTCGTTTGACGACCTACAGCGGTTTTGCTGAATCGAACCAATGGCGAGAGGATAGGCATTTTCTAACAGTGGAAGGAATCTAATTCGTGCCTAGATCACACCAGCAGACCTCACTCTGTGAGACATTGTGAATACTACTGAATGATAGATTTCAACTTCTCTGAATGAAAAATTTCTCCCCAACTAATGAGTGCACGGAATGAGTAGGTTTTTTGTCGCTTCTGTCCCGCACAAGCATCTGTAGCTCATGTACAAACTCGAGCTGCCTTGATATATCCTGGGAGAAGCTACGCAAGAAATATCATTTGTTGCAATACTGTTAACCACTGCATGTCGTGGTTCTCCATGGACCGCAATTCCATCACTTGAGCACATTTTCTTCCAAGTCTCTCTGAAGCAGGACTAGCAAGGAGCCGCTTCAATCCCGCTATTATCATGTTGGGGGCTGTGTTTTCCCTTCTCACTTCTCTCTGCCGTCAGTAGCGGCAATTTGACGTCAAGGATCAGCCAACAAAATTTCGACCTGAGATCGCTCCCACCAAGTCTACCGGAAAGATAAGTGTGAGGTTGAATTCTCTAGAACATCTTAGCGGACTTGATCCACTTATTCTCGAACGAGTTGCAGGCGCAGCAAAGGGATTGTTCGTCTAAGCCGTTCTTGAGAGCACAGTAGTGAAAACCATTGGCAGGATTGGTTGGAAGAGGGAGTGCATAAAACAGCAGAAGAAAAACAATTTGAAGCTACGAAGAAGTTGTTGCAAAAGAGAATGAAACAGCCAAACAAAAACCAATGTGCATCCTCTCCTCTACTTGTTCCGATTACCCGCGTCCCTCGTGGTCAGTTGCACTTCGGCCATATCAGACATCACACAATCAAGCCAGCGGGTCTTGGATCTCTCGCGTGGCCTAGTGTCTTTGACGTTAAGGTTCAGGGCCGTTTTGGCGACGGACTCCTCTTCTCGACGGCACACGTGCCCAAACCAACGCAACCGGGCTTCTCTCATTTCATCGGTTATCGGCGCGACTCCAAAGGTGTTGCGAACCACCTCATTTGGAACTTTGTCTTTCATCGTCACACCCATTGACCATCTTAGCATCCACATCTTCATCGTGTGCAAGACTTGCTTGGCAGCCTTCATGGCTGCCTAGAACTCAGTCCCATAAAGTGCAACCGGCCTCAGCACCTTACGGTAGACTTTGGATGACGTACATACATATACAGCCGTTTATTTAGACATTGTCGAGCCCACGGCAATTAGCGGAAAGCCTCTTCTGTTTCTTGTTTATATGGAGGGGTGACGTAGAGAGAAAAACGCGTTTCTACATAATTTGGATTCATTTCAACTTAAAGGGAAATGAGAGAAGAAAAAGAATTCTGAGTACTTGATTCAAGATATCATTACAACATCCTCTGAGAATTTGAGAAGGACTGTTGAGGTCTCAGACATTAATACGTAGCATGTTAAAAAAAATAAATGAACGAACGACCAAAATGAACGATTTAGCGGTTTGCCTAGCTCAACATACAAAATAATTTCAAAAAGGTGCACTTAAGAGCTGGAAGATCTTACCATTTCTCACAAATTTGCTTATGGAGAGCGACTACATCATTTTTACAGAAGAACTCATTCGCACTTCAAAATGGGTAATGACAACAACTTCATGATACTGTAGCTTACAGTGGCGCTTACGTCAAATGCCAATAAGAGAACCGACGTGCTGGCAAAATCTTGTACTAATCTACTCACTACGTAGCAGATGAAATTAGCCTTCGTTGCAAAAACACAGCGCTGCCATAGCATGATCGGTATAAACTCATTACCTCAAAAGTATGGTAAAGGCCACCATAAAAACTTGTGTGAAACCACTTCCGAAAAACGCTTTTGCACTTTAACCGATAATCTCTGTTGTGGGAAAACATTGCATTATAGAAATGCATCGAACGTCAACGCAAAGCGCTGCGAACAGGGGGACAAAAATCTGGGGAATAATAAGGTGATGAGATTCTCTGTGGTAAACCAAGCTTTTCGCTTTATTCTTCACGTTTTTAGGCAATTTGTATCATGAGAACTGCTTTCGCATTCTTCCTCAACTCCGCACTATAGCACTCGAAAGTTCTTGTCTAGCGGTTATCTATTAGGTTGGCAGATAATCTTCTCCGAATTTTTCCAAAAAAAAATCATGAGAAAATTCAGTAGGGAAAGGGGTGTGGCTGGCACGATAATATTAGGTTGTTGAGAAAATAATTGCCGTTTTAGGGTATGCTTGAAAAAAACTTTTTTCTTGCCCAATTCAACAACTTCAGACCAATTTGTGCGAGCTCCTGGTAGGGTTTGTTCTGCTCTTTTAGATGCTTCTTCAATATTCTGGCTAGCTCTTCTCTGGACTTTTTATAGGGCCGCGAAAAATGGTGAGCCGACGCGATTTTCGAGTGATCATGTTGTATGAGTTCAAACTCAGCCACTCTGCAGCGGAAGCAGCTCGTAATATAGCGCTTATTTTTGCCACGGACTCTCCTTCCGAAAGGACAGTGAGGTGCTGGTTCGCAAAATTCTCTTCCGGCGATTTTGATCTCGAAGATAAACCCGGTCCTGGTCGAAGGATGTCGCTGGACGATCAAGCACTGAGAGCAGCGGTGGAAATGAAACCCGATACTACTACTCATACGTTGGCGGCAGGCCTGAGGGTTCACTATGCTACAGTTTCAAAACATTTGGCCTCCATTGGCATGGTGAGAAAAATGCAAAAGTCAGAGGGTGTACAAGGCCAGCGCACTGCTGCTCCAGACATGCCTCACATCCGTGGAGGGACTTTTTCCAAATCTTTTGTTCCGAAATCCAATGGAGCAAATTAGCTGGAGCCAACATCACGTGCGTAATCCAGGAGAACATTGCCAAAATTTTTACAGGACTACATACGTCAATAAGCTCGCTTTGAGTTTAGAGATAAGAGTTTTTAGGAGCAACCACGCTTTAGATGGTCCTACGGCACAAGACTGGAGTAATGCAGCGAGACAGGACAGTAACGACTATCATCTGAATAGATCATGTTTGGAAAATCGCGAAAACAGCCAAAGGAAAATGTGGAAAATCCTACAGTGCCCCACCCACTTTCCACCTCAATCTCGCCACCTTTTTCTTTAAAGAAGCCCAATATAAACAAACATAGCCTGGTTGAAGACAAGATGTCGTGTTTTTTATTCCTCTTACCTTACACTCCTTGAATATAATTTTCATTGCCTCATTGGAGTTTACTTGCTACAGAAATAATTTTCCAAAATAAATGCTGTAAAGGGTGAGAAGAAATTGTGGAACAGGACAAGAAATTGTGGAACGGAGTTTCAATTCAATTTTCTTGCGCTACATCACCCGTAACTATGTATTCCAACAAGAAATTAGTTCTTCTGAAACGATAATGCTGAACTCTCCAAATTCGAAAATACACAGAAATTCAAAAGAAAGAGCATTTTTGTATCCATCACAAAAATTCCGCATCCGAATATGGGGTGGTTCATCGACAAAAAGATCGAACTCATGCGTACCTAACAAGTCATGTCATCTATTGCGTATTGAAGTAAGTTGTTCCACCAAGGACTTTTCAAGCGGTAGCGGTACGCTATGCTTCGGACAAAGCCTTAACGAATTTCTATGGAATTCCTAATAGCGGGGGTAAAAACTGTGAAGAGTTTTGGGAGAGCATGAGGAAGGACATTCAGGCTAATGGTTACCATTATGATGACTGTCCCCTAGTGTACAGACATATTTGTTTTTGTAGGCTCAACGACATTATTTTGCTAAAAAGTTAGGGATTATTCCAAAGCCGTTCCATAAATTTTTGTCACCCTGTGGAATTGGGAACCTTTAACTCCTTCGACTCATAGAAACCAAAGTTCTCGAGGGATGAAATGAAGCAGCTAAATTGGGCATGACCACCACTGACTACACCTATTACATCATTGGTCGATTAAACTTTTGGATGAAGTTATGACAAAAAAATTTTGGACAGGACTTTCGGCTTACCTAGCAGATCTTCAAGCTACTAGTGATATGAGAGGATTGCTGGTTCAACTTGTACTGAATGAGATTACAGTCTTTTTCACATCTACCTTAAGTAGCGTAATAAATTATTATTACAATTATTATTGTTGAGCTGGAGGAAGATAAAGCTATTCTAAGCTTAATAGGGAAGTAAAGATAAAGGTCACATACTATTAGCCAGAACTAGGTAATAGAGAAGCCTACAATTAGTTGTCATTTTATAGAATGGACTAGAAAAAAGCAATGGATGCGGCGTGACAACAAAGACATGACGGCGTAAATCGTCAAACTACATTAGAATGGAGCACTCTAACGAGTACGCTCATAGTGCATAGCAGGTAAAGGAACACAGCTGTAATTTCTAGACATGTTATCATCGCTCTATCAGATGACACCCTGATCATCTGTAACAGTAGTTGACGATTCATTGAACCAAATAGATGAAATCCTTCTGAACTGTAACGTTTGAAGTGATGACCTAATTTACGAGAATGATACCTGCTGTGTATAGTCCTTCTCAAAAAGATAGACGGATTGCGCGTCTGCACCATCGCGGCGGGGCCCGAACGAGGGATGCGGAGAGAGCATGCCCCTAGTGAGAGGGTCGAGTAAGGTCCCACCGCGATGGTGCAGTCGCAACACTAAGAAACCGCACGCGCAATCCGTCTATCTTTTTGAGAAGGACTGTACTTATATAATTTCTTACAGATTCTTAATCTGAAAGCACGTAATCATCCCACTATTCGAATAACACAGGAAAAGGTTTTAGCTGTTCATCAAAGCATCCAAATGATAGAATCAAACAACAATTTTTCATCCATACTAGCGTGAATGTCCCACTCAACACTCTGAGCCCATTGATACGCGGTTATAACAGCAAGGAAACGACAACCTAAGAACAGGAGAACTGCCCTAGCAGAGGTTTTATTTCTATGGCTGAGGTAAGGGAAGAAATCTGTAACGTAGAGCCAGGAAAGAGCAGAGCACACCTGTTCTATTCAATTCGACGATCCCGCTAAGCGCCACCTTACACCATGTGAAAAACGAACTGCTTTGTCAAGACTCTACCTGCCGTTCCTTGTTTTTGGAACGATAGGTGCCGTGCCGGATTCTATCCTGGAAGGGACTATCATATGGTCCTTCAAAGAAGCCAGAAATAAACAGTATCTTTCACGCAGCTCGTTTATCCTGCTGAAAAATTTCCACGAGACCTGGCTTTCAGTGAACTCCATCGTCTAAGACATAGAGAAAATCGAAAGGGACTGTGACCCCCACACTGAGGCGTTTTCCTATCTTGATGTTTTAGAAAATTTATGTGTTAGTTTATTCACATTTATTACTATATTAAGGAAAGAAAAGAAAGCACAAAAGTCTGCCATTACAGTCCAGTTGTTAAGTATGGATTGCTACTATTATGTGTGAGGTTCAAGTAGAAATAAGAACACAGATACTGAATATCCCCCAGCTACGATAAGGTAGAACTGGGGTGCATGAATAACACATAAAGTTTGGTAATAATTCTTGTTGTAATCCAGGATATCATAGGCTGTATGTTATTTTAATACAAATGGACTTTGTATACTATTTATTTCCAATACACAGATCGAGCCCCATAAAAAGGCTAGTCTAGTAACGTCGATTCAGTTGTTCATTAGCAGTGACCAATGAACGCTCTTGCTTTCTACTGTTCGTTCAAGACCACTTCACTGGCGATCAGGATTGAAGCTGAACTGCCAAGCCAAGCCTGCGCAATGCCGAATCGTTCAACTGCTGCAACCGACCAAACACCCACCTTGAGTGCCAAACTACCCACGGACCCAGTCACAACTAATGCAAATGCTTCAGGAGCTTGTGACTCACCTGGTCGACCAGAAAGATGCTTCCACAAGTCAGCCCACCACCCTCACCACCGCCACAATCCCGAACGGTCCATATAGTGGTCTCCTCCGCGACCTCCCCACGTTCAACTACAACGCGGATACTTTTGGATAAAACGAGATCTGCTGGCAAACAAGTTGCATCGCATTGTCGTGGACAACGAGCAAAGCTACGGTACGACAACTTGACACGTTATTCGAACAATTCGGAAATCCTCAAATCTTGGTTTCGGACAATGGAACCCAATTCACGTCACTGGGATAGGAGGATTTCCGCAGACTCGGAGGTATTGTCCACATGTGATCCCCACCTTCCCACCCACCCTTCCGAAGGTATGAAGCCAAGCCAACACCGTACCGCAATAGAGGAAGATCGTTCGGCAGTGCAGGGAGAGAAACTACATATGCTGTTTCATGCAGAAGCAAGGACTCGATCCGCCACATTGCAGTAATATCTTCGGGAAAATCGTAGCTCCAATCAACACCATCAGTTCCATCCAAGGTGCTTTCAACCCGAATATCTCCAGGTAAACTGCTCAGAAAATTGCGAAAGGTGACTTGCGGCTCCGACGATGTAGGCATTGTCGAGAGTGCACGTTAGCAGGTTGCATGAAGAAGGAAAGACTTGTAAAAGCTAAAAGTTGTTGAATGAGCTTTACGGTGGCCGCCTCCCTAATGTCATATTTACAAACGAAAAGACTTTCACTGATGAGGCGACGTGCAGAATCGAAGGCAGCTGTCGTCGTCGTTTGAGAGCAAGTCAGAGAGAAGGAAGGTACGTACACGATCTCTGCTCTCGAAGCCTGTAACGACTTTGGCTACAGTAAACTGAGAAGGAACTACTTAGCTGATATTCGTGAAGAAATTGGTCGAGATCAACGCAGGTTTTTATCAGAAGGCTTTTTATTTATCTATTTATTTTTTATCATAATTGCTTCTTTGGAGCAAAAGACACATTGGCAAACAGCAGTTTTTGTTACAATAAGATTGGGCGCACGCTAAAGCCGCGAAATCTATACTTCCCTTTTTTGGACAATATCTCAGAATATTGAGGTGCTTCTAATAGTTCCATCCGTTTTCAAAAGGTTGATGTTGGTAAGTGATTCTGTATCCAAACAGTTATTACAAATAGTCCTGGCAGATGAGGGGAACACTGCTGAGAGAGTTGGAGCTAGCAGGAACCAAGTTTTTGCCAGAAATCAACCACAATAACATAAAAAATACCAGTTCTAAGAAAAGATCACAATAATGAACGGAGCGATGACCTTGGAAACCAAAACGATCCTATGCTGGACCCAGCGCAGAAATTTCGTCTACGGGTCTCACGGCCTCTTTCACCGGCAATTTCACCGAGCCTTGGCTGTTCCTCGCGCCGACGTTTGGTTGTCTTTGCATCCAAGGACTCGTCGTCAATTGTATGGGCCGTTCAAGGTAAGTGCCCGCTGCTGACAACTCGCTCCATTCATTCACCTCAATTCGTGCGCTCATCCGATTCACCTTGCTCCTTGTTATCCGCCCAATATGACTACTAGTTCCGTTTATACTTTTCTTTATTTTCTCTCGGAAAACTACTGATTCCGTGAAACTTATGACGTTTTCCACCAAATTCGTCCTTGCTAATCCCATCCTGGCAACATTTCTTATTTGTTGACGCTCTGCAAGGCACAATCGCCCATTGTTCGGTGTGCGCTCTTGACCCGTCGTCACTCAATTCAGCAGCAGCACTAGCATTCCCTTAGCCCTCACGTCAACACACACTCTGTGGGACGCAGCTACCGTACTCGTAGGTGTGAATGGGTGTCGGCGAAAATGAGGAAATTGTTTGTTTTCGTTTCGCAGGAAGAGTTCCTGCTTTTCAAACACTTTCATCACATTTTTTCTGAAGACGCTAGTAATTCGAATTCAATAAATTTGTAGGAACTTATAGTATGAATAAGGGCGTCACATTGTGACGGTCTAATCGCTGTCAAGGTATGCTTTTCGAGAGCCATAACCCCTTGGTTATCAAACCCTCACCACTCGCGTGCGTCAGGCCCCGGTTGAACACTGCATAGAAAACCGCTGTTCCAGGACTGTTACCGCGACAGGCAGATCAGCTTTGATCTAAAACAATCAATAACCTGGTAAAAGTAGTTATGGCACAAACATGTGTCGCAGTTTTTCACCAAGTTCGAAAGGCAAAATGACCTGACGCTAGGTGCCCGGGTGCTACTTATATGTCCGCAGACGTAACCCTTGATGGGTGAATTTTCCCTGGGATATCTGTGATGGATACCTCGGAATATTTGGCTTGTCTAATAAGAATCAATGTGGTGGATCCGTTAGCAATTCTGATTCATACCAAGGGGAAAACTTGAAAGCGTTGGCTAACATGATCGTCAATAACTTACGTACATCTCTCGTCAACCTTTGTATGCAGGACTGTTAGCCTTGTCAAAATTCAAGGATATCCATTCTTGGGCTAGTTTATGACATAATTTACCATCTAGGGTTCCACACACAAAAAGAATTTCTTTCGCGCCAACTCTCACAAGAAGACTAAAACCCTGGCTAGTGTACGATGGTAAACTTTCAACCCGTGACGAATGTGTCGAAAACACGCAAATTTCCCCACCGTTAGCACGGACATCACAGCGTTTACCCTGGGTAATCTCAAAGGTGGGGCCAGGCCCAGTGTTTGTAAGTGGTTTGTGGCGATCTTTCCACAAAATTATCCTACCCATCCCATACAGAGGGGCGGAAACACAGGCCAATTGCAACATTTACTTGTTTATATCTACTGCGCGATTTCCTTTTTTTCTATATATTTTCCTCTTCTTATCTTATTTGATAGGGTTGAGTCTAAGCTATTTTCCTAAGTCTTGAAGGCTTGTGGCACAGTGAATATCACTGAGAGCCAGATGTTCTGGTAATTACATAATTACCAGACAGAGCAAATAGTTTTTGAGCTCGTTCTTCATTGGAATAAAGCATTCTCCGTGTTCTACCTGCTCGTTGTTCGGTAACCACTGTCTGTTAGAGCAAAAAAAAAACTAAACTCCTTGGAAATTTTTCAAAAGCAAACGAAGCCGTTCATTTCGAGAGTGACATTCGACCCATTCTCAATCAGCCTACGAATTTGTAAGCTGTGTAGCATTTGTAGTCTAGATTGCCAGTCGTTTTTCCCTCTTGCTGTCATGCCTTCAAGTAGGAAGAATTCGTCAAGCAAAGAATGCTTTCCAGAGAGATCGCAGCCGTAATTTTTTACCTTAGCTGTTTTTGCTTTATCCGATTTCATGGAAAGAGGACATGAATACACCTAGTTAGCGTACCTTGTACCTCTCGAAGATACTTCGAACACTCATGTCCTTCCTCAAAAGTTTACGAATCTTTCATACGAGAACACAACGCGCCGTTTTTTCCAGAGTGGTTGATGAGGCGACCCGTTCAAGAACAACAAGCTTCTACGAAATTCTTTGATCTTTAAACCCAAGAAGACTCCATTTTCCTCTCAATATAGCGAAACAAAGACTGGATAAGGTGAAACTTCCAAGTAAGAAATAAATGAGACAATGAGAATGAATGAAAGGAATGAAAATGAAGAGAAATTAGATATGCAGTAGTTCAAACGTTGTAGTAACTTATGCCATTCTGTTTATACCATACTCCTTTGTCAAGCGTTGCTGCTACATATGGAAATATGTATGCTTGCGCAGGTTCATTTCTGAACATTTATATAGTTACTATGAGGGTGGGAGGTAGCGATAAGTTGGTCAAGATGAAATGCTGGATTCCGAGGATGGTTTTGCAGAATTGTGCTGTAAGAGCGTAATAGCCAGATCCACTCTTGGCAGGCCCAGCCTCCAGCCATTAACGCTTTGGGGAGGCTAGGCAATAGAAAATAGATCAAGAGTTGGCCACACTAATAGTGGATACAAAGTTTTGAGAACTCTTACAGTCAAGCTTTCATGAGACCCCTATTCGTTCTCATTTCTGCGCCCTACATATAGCCTCTTACACAGATGGAAGAGACTAGGGTTCGCAAGGTTTGTGGTTTGGCACTTCGTTATATTTACAGGCGCTGCTGGTGCTTGGGAAGAGCTAACCTGTACATAATTCTTGGAGAATTCCTTAGGCTGAAATATGTATGTGATTTAAGTCATGGAACAACTTGTTCACATTAATTACTGTTTAGATACCTAGATAGCCCGTCGTCACTTGTTGTGTGGGCCCCAGCATCGCTTCTACTCTGTTCTTTATCCCACCTACATTGTCCAGAAGGACCATGAGTGAGGTTGAAGTGAATTCTGAATTGTCTCCGGCTGAGCCTTCAGTTGGTCCGTCGGTGCAGCGAATTCATCTATCTGCCTATCTTGTTGGTGGTTTCCCTCGAAGTCATGCCATTTCTCCTAAGATTTATTCCAAAATCCTTGTTGTCCATCTGTCATCTTCCCTTCTCTTCATAGATATAACCGGCCATCGGTGCTCAGATTTCGATGTGCATTCCGCTGCTATATCAGGACTACGTTTATCAACCACAAAAGATAACCTGAAACCTACTCAGAACACCCAAAACAAGCCTGATCGCATCTGGAACTTTCTCAATCCTTTTTCGATCCAAAGCTAGTTGGAATCTCATTTCGATTTTTCTCGTCGACAAATTTTCTGCTCAAAACTTGCCTGTACTTGCAGGCCCCCGGCTGGTCCTTGGCTTTGTAAGTTGTCAACAATCTTCGGGCTGGCAACTTACCGACAAGAAAAGTGCCAGCAAGTTGTCAACAAGCTTTGGGTGGACAAGTTTCAAATGCGATTAGACAACGTGTTCTGGGTGTTCTGATGAGTGGCATGTCTCACTACTGAATCTCATCTGGGGCTCGATGCATCAGTGGAAATATGGTAAACTCATACCCTTGGTATGGTCACATTATGGGTAGCAGCCGGGTAAATAGACAAATCCACCTGTGGGTGAACATGTTGATGAGTCCAGGATAATGGGTGAATTTAGGTGCGCTCATACTTCTTCCATGGGTAACCCCAACGTCGCATCGCTGACCTGTACCCATGCTAGATCGGCTGCAATCGGACCATGCAAGTTTCCATGGAATTTCCCCAGCAATTTTGCTATCTAAACTCTGAGACCGCATTCCGTTAGAACTTTTGCTAGGCCTCTTTAATTCCAATCAGTCCTTACAGCAAATTGCGTTCGGAGTCCCGGACATCCTCCAGCAATCCTCACAAAAACTTCTATTTACGGCCGCGGCGGATGTGTCGCGAATCCAGGGGCCCGCGCTCGCGCTCGCTCGCTCGCTCGCATCACCGTCCAATCGTGCTTAATTGTTTTGAGGACGTGTCTCATAGTGCTAACTCAATTGTGTTGAGCCTCCGTACTGGCCCTCAATTGCTTGTCCCATTTGCATAGCCATCCATAATCACTCCTAGTTGGCCACGCCCACTACACAGCATCCACAACCATCCCTTTTAGGGAACCACATGTCCACGCCTACTCCTGGGCCTTCTTTAAATTGCAAGGACTGCTGCTTTCGTCTCTAATTGAATCTATTTTGCTCATAAATGATTAATATGTTATGAATAAAAAAGTGCCGATACTGCCGCTGCGAGGAGCCCTCTGTGTCCCACTGCACGTCCCAGTACGTCCCACTACCGCAGCTATGCAGCTATTACACAGCAGTTGAATGTCATAACGGCGCCAAATCGCCCGTTTCCGGCCGCGTCAACTACAAGTTGACGTCCAGCAGCAACATTTCCATATACAGAAATTGCTGTCAAAAGTGGTGCAGCCCGGAAGCCACGCCCACTCGTGGACGAGACCGCTATTGACAGCTGGTCCTCGAAGATTCGCAGCCTTTTTGTCTGCTAGCGTCCTTGGCGTCGTTCAAATATCAATAGGTGCGAGGTGCGAGAAGTTTTTCTGGACCTGAAGTCTGGCGCACAAATCTGGAGCGAGGGTTTGCTTTTCCGGGCGTTTCTTCTAATTTTAACCCATGGAAAACTACTTCACCCCTTTTTTACCACGTTTTCAACTAACCAGCTAAAGCCCAGTAGTCGCTTGCAACTTTCGGAAAACTGGGTTCACATGCATCACTGAAAATATCCATGGTAAATGTGGTACCACCACATAAATTTACCCACCGTTGGCGCCGATGTCAACACCGATGTTTACCCTGGGTAATCAGTAATGCATCCAGGCCGTGGCAAATTTGTTCCAGTTTTCCAAATTGTAACCTGCTTCAGACGATATTTGGGTACTAATGCATACTGCTTCCTTTTCTCGCCGCCATCTTCATTTCTTGCACTCTTGAAGGTGTTCCCGTTCTCTCTGGCGTCTCTCTAACTGTCATACTCGGTGAAAAAGGCCATATCTGACGTGGTTTTTTAAAACTTCCTTTTCTATCCTATTTCAATTTATTTTTATTATTTATATTGCCATTATTTTGTTTATTATTTATTATGATTATTTTTATTCCATCTCGTAATTTATTTCACATACACACACACACACTCAACACTCTCCTCATTTGTGTTTGCTTGTTCTATGAACTGTCGCTGTATCAAGCACATCAACGGTGACGTTCTAATAAAATAAAGTGAAATATTTATTTTCCACTCTACTCGCTGTGGAGTTAATTTATTGAGTATGTTTAGTACGAAAATGTTCACGATTTTCTCTTTTTGCTGTCTTGCTTTGCCTGAATTTGCTGGGATTTTTTTGAAAACCTTCTGAACTAAAGCGACAACTGAGTTATCCAACATTCTAACTGACATGAAGCGCAAGGAAAATTTCGTAGACATCCTAAGTTGCACGAGTTGACGGCTCTCTGATGGATGGAGTAAGGCACCTCTCCATTGAATGCTGCAGACGTTACTGCCAATTTAATGGTGTCCTCTCTTTTTCCTTTATATACGATGTTCCACATCAATTCATTTCATTTTTCCCAGGTGAACTGATGCAGAACATTTGAGGAAAAAAGATGAATAATTTCCGACATACGTGTAGCCTTCTTCGTGAAATAAAAAAACCAAAAATAGTTTCTATGTAAAAGAAAATATAGAAATTAGCGGGGGTCAACTAATCCAGGAAAACATCCAGCATCCAAGAAGTAGATAAGTGCAGGGACAACATGTTATTTTTGACCTGGGTGCATCACTGAGGTTACCCAGGGTAAATGTGTTGTCGACCTTGTCTGGTATGCACCATTGAGATTATCCAGGAAAGACATGCTGACGCCATGTTAACGACGGGTAACTTTGAATGATGTTGAGAAGTTTACCCTTGGTAATCACAATGATGCATACGGCTACTTGTCAATGATGGGTAAATTTTGTGGTGTTGACACGTTTACCGTGGGTAATCTCAGTGATGCATGCGACTTCTTGTCATTCATTTCTTACCATTCTTTACTTTACCTGCTCTTTCCTCTTTCCTTCTTTTCTGTTTATCCCCTTCCTTTTCCTTTTCTTTCTACAACTGTGAGTGAGTTTCAAGAATTGGTATATGGCCATATTGTTCTGTGCATGGTTTTTGCGTGAAAAAATGACAAAAAAAAACTTTCATTTCCAATTCCTATTCCTCTTTCATCATATTCCCTCCGAATTTTTTTTTAAATATTTCCCCATTTAAGCGTTAAAAATTCTTTCCAACGTGGTCTGCACTTATTGTATACATTCACTTCTTACGAACTCTGAGCCAGAAATATGCGCTGTCTTTGTTTACTCTCTCATATAAGCTTTTTGAGATTTAGTTGTTCTCGTCGCATATTGTCTCTCGTTCTTTTAGAGCAAGTTCTTTTGAAACTACTCGATGGCCAAAAAGTCGGGTCATTTTCGAATATGGGTCCTATCGCGGAGCATGTAAGGCATAGACAACTTAATATATCCAACAAATGTCTGGAGAGGCAACAGAACGCCGATTGCCCGAGGAATTTCTTTTTGGTGACATGAACCTGCAAAGTGAGCCTGTGATGAATTTGAATAATAAGAGCTGGAAGGTGTAGTTTTATCGGATAGGTCAAACTATGCCTGGGTAAGCAATCGTAACCTGTGAAAGGTCGTCCATAGAGTTTCGGTTATTAGCTGAATGAGCTGACCTTGAATGTGAAGTTGGGGAATTCATGGATCATTAAGTAGCAAAAACACATACAGTCCTTCTCAAAGAGATAGACGAATTCCGTGGTTGCAGAATCGCGGCGGGACCTGTACGAGGGATGCGGAGAGAGTATACTCCACGTGAGAGAGTCCCGTAGGTCCTGCCACGATTCTGCAGCCGCAACACTATGAAACCGCACGTGCAATCCGCCTATCTTTTCGGCAAGGACTGTACTTATGATGGGTGATTTTTCTTCCTTTGTAATTATTTTAGAGTGATAAGCACGATTGTAACGCTATAAGCAGGTTCATTTCATCTTGGAAAGACCATGATTCTACCTCGCCATTCCTCCTATTCCTTCGTTTCCTTATTTCCTTTCCATTCCTTGTGAAACCCTTCCTGTTTGGAATGTCTTCATCATAGTATCGGCCGAACAACGCACAGCCGTCCATCCTGAAAATCCTCGATTCTCTGTCGGCACGGGGCTGCATTTCCTGCTCTTTATCATCGCCATTCATGGGCGACGACGAGCGGAGATGCTGCCAATCTCGTCGCTGTCGCCGCCGCCCTTTGACGACCGATCTTGCTCAGCCAGCTGGCCGCCACTCATTACGCAACATTGCACTAGTGCAACGTAAGTGCAAATAAACAGCGCAAATGCAGCCGAAATCGGAGTCTTCCAGAAAATGGAAGGAGGGAGATAGCGGTGGAGGCTGGTCAGTCAGCTGCTCTTCGTCTGCGGCTAATCCGAGGCATCGCACAGATGGGCGCGGACGATTAGAAGCTTGACATCTCCGAATTTTGTTCCTCAACCGATGATAAATTCACGGAACCTCTATAAATCCTCCTCCGGATTCAAGAGTGCTGCATTTGCTTATCTTTTTCAGCTTTTCATCGGAGCATATCCGGGATTACTATGCTTTGCTCTACTTCCTCCCTCTCTACTTCTGTCATATTCCACAATCACACCTACAGCTTTACTACTGAACATTATAGTAAGGTGAATGAACCTGCCTTTGTCAGCTCATGCCTTCTCACCTGCCCAGATTACACCTATGAATATTCAATCCACTACTAATACGCATCGGATTACCATGGGCATCTAGGTATGGACGGTCCTGACCTCTCGCCAGATCTAGCTCAGCTCGTCTTGGGAGATTTCCTTAGTTCACGCTCCAGCTTAAATCCTTTTCTCTACTGTTTTCTCTCTAATTTTCTCCTGCCGTAATTGCTTCTCCTAAATGATTCCCAACCCGCTTTTCCATCCTTTGTTCGGTCCAAGTGGATGGATGGATGTTTTTAAAAATAGATTCCATTAGGTTCTTTTCCACTTCCATTCCACTGATGTTCCAGAAGAAACCTCGTCCTTCTAGAATCTGACAATACCCCGATTCTGGTCTTCTTACGATGCATATGCACATTCCAGAACCCATCCGTATACATACATACATACATATATATATATATATATTTATGTCATATGTATGTTCTTGAATGTTGATGTTCCCTTACTTTTCTTTCCATTCGATTTTTCGATTTGTTTCGATATTTTCGGTATAATTCTTCCTTTTCCTTGGCATAGTTATCTTTTGGCATCTGATTCTTCAACCAGTCTCGTCTCCCTATTCTGTATTAGTCCCTGCACCCAATTGTTCATGCCGAAGGAAGGAGTGAAAAAAATTCAAGTTCGGATCGGTTCCAGAGGTGTTCTATGAGCTTTTCCGGGAATGTCATGATCTACCAATTCTTCTGAAATGGGCGAGTTCTCTGGCATAAATGGGCACAATTTGTCCGGGCGAGTTGTCTAGTCACAGAGTGCAAGTCCTAGTAAAGGCTTGCTACGAATGTTGTTGGAACACTACAGCCTGGTGATATGCTGGAATCTGCTAATATAAACATAAGGGAAGGAATGAGACGAAGCCTTTCCTCCACTTTTTATTTCCTTTTTTCTTTTTTGTAATTTTTGCTTGAATTAGTGGTCTTAGTTATGAGGCAAATTTTGAGTTAATTCCCTTGTGACGTTCCCGATCCGCTCATGAAACCTCATAATTGACGTCAATCTCCATATTCCTTGACTAGGTGATCCGATGACATGTGGGTCATTTAGTGAGAATTCGGGACAGCATCCAAGCCATTGTTGAGGAGGAAGAAACTGAATTTATCGGAAAGGAGTATTCCAAACCAATAAGATGTGCACTGGGCTACCTAAGGGCCTGGATGCTTAGTTGAGACTACCCAGGATAGTGTTGGCGCCCGTGTTAACGACCTCAGGACTCTACTTCAATAGAGGCCCTGAATATGTTGCATTATCCCTATTTTTTCCATTTTCTTGTTGCTCTGATCAGGATCACTACCGTCAATTCCATGTCGTATCCGTGGAAAAGCATTGAATCCATCTTTTAACTAAGTTCCTTTAGCTTCAATCTCACGCGTACCATGATCACCTCAAAATGAAACGTCCAAAGCTAAAGACTCGACGACGAGAACATGGAGCCGCCGGTGAGTCCTGACTTGTTTACTGCTTCTTCTGCATGATTTCACACGTAATAAACAACCTACACATGCTATAGGCATTTTACGACCCGCTATGTCCGTTGTAGAGTCCCCGCACAAGGATCGTCACCATCCGTGGAATCCCAACTGGCTTATCCTCGTGATCGCTGCTCTGGCTATTCTCCCGTACATTCCGTCACTAGACGGCGAGTTTGTCTTCGACGACTCCGCCACGATCCTCAACAATCCCATCGTCACGGGAAAAAGTCATCTGAAGCAGGTTTGTCTGGGAATTCAAGTTTTCGAGGGGTTCAGGGATCCATGGAAGGGCCTTGTTGTTATGCTTGTTCAAGGCTAGATCTTCCTGGAATTCATGTGGAGAAACTAGATGGAAGAAGGACACCAGAATAGAGAGGAAATTTCTGGAAACCAAAAAATAAATTTGTTCGGATGACCACTAAACACATGCATACATAGTAAAGTACTATTATCACTTCAATATTACGCATTATCACCACTTCTACTGAAATGACTGTAAGGTGTTATATCTGGAATTGGCGGCCTAGACGAGCTCTGTGATTGGCTAATTGGTTGGGTTGATCATTCACAGAGCTCAGCCGTTTCACTCTTTCCAAGCACAGTGTATAACGCTCCACACCCTACTGAAATTACTACAATTAATATTTCACATCTGCAGGTGTTCACCACTGACTACTGGGGTTATCCTATAGCTTCATCACAAAGCCACAAGAGTTATCGACCGCTGACAACTTTGACATTTTGGTGAGTATTATTATTTCTTACTGGTTTACCTTTGGCTGACTTTTAAAGGTTCAATTATAAACGCTTAGATGCATCCAAATTGATCGCTATGCTTAGTTTTTTTTTTAAATCCATTCCAGTTGAAAGGACGCGGCATCATACTTTCCGACTGTCATTAGGAGCAGTTCATACTAGATGCGTGCCTAAGTCCTGCGTAAGATGCACGCATACATTTTACGCTTTATTTTACATTTTCACTGAAGACCAGTCAAGACCGGCAGGCATAGCCTAAATAAAAATACCATACGAGTGCCTCACACAGTGACAAACGCGTGCGTCTGAGGGGCGTTAGGGCTGCGACTAGGCCTCCAACACACGCGTTTTACGCGCTCGCATCTAGCATGAACTGCCCAAAAATCTTTGTTGATAATGAGGATAGCTCCAGATAGCTTAATATTCATGAAACCTATGTGTATACGGTATCATAACCAGTTCATGCTGGTTATCCCCGGTTTTTTCCTGCTTTTACTTTTATATGCCGTTCCATTGTCGCTATTTCCTTATTTATTTATAATATTTTCCGCCTTATTGTTCGCTTGCTGGTCCCCCTTAGTGTTCATTTTTCATCCTATTCATATAAATATAATATGTACAACTTCACAGTACATCCTTTACCCTCTACTTGTATGCAACTGCCCGAAAATATATTTATAATACAAACAAGGAATTGAAAATGAGATGCTACGAAATTTTTACTTTCTTCATAAGGTTATTTTGAAATTTTTGTATCTTAAAAGAGATCTTGAAAGTTGGGGAAAATCTCCAATCAAGCCACGACACTACCCCTGTAAAGTACGTAATTGAGTTCTACAAATAACTACGTAACTTCACTATTTTCCGCCCAGCTACAGTACCGCAGCTAGCAATTTCGTTGATCGTTTCACACTGGAAGCGATGCATGCGAAACATTGCAAATTGGCCAGGGACTGCGGGCGCCTTTTTTTTTTGGCTGCAAGCCAGAAGGTCATTCGTCAAATGAGTCGTTGATGAGATTCGCACCAGCAAATTAGTACTTTTACTTCCACACAAAACCTCAAATACGATTGTCCACCCCTGAAAAAGCAGGTAAAACCTTCGAGAAAAAGAAATTGCCACTAATTACTGGAAAACTCGTCCAGTGGACGTGCGAAACGCGCATCAATCGCAGCTGTGAGTTTTTCATTTGCGAGGACGTTTTTAATAGGGCACTAAAGACGTCAGGCGCGACGCGACGCGGTGGTTTTAAATTGGATGTGTGTGACGAGTTTAATTTTGGACGCGGCGAGGGTTGGAGGATTCAATTTCACTCGGGATGAGTCAGAATTCTAAGTGCATTGGTGGATGTGAACCTGAAAATCATGGTCAGTTCGACACAAATATTTTTTACCCGACATCTCTTATGAAACGGCTCCAAAATCATGGATCCAAATCCAGAAAATGAGGTTTTTTTACGCAAAAGGCTGATTTTTCCTGCAATTTCTTCCTGGAAAACACGAAAATAGAGCGAATAAGGCCACTGGGATGCAAAAACTGCCCTGCTTCCACCTCAAAGATCGTCAAAAACCCTCTATAGGGGACACTTTCCGTGCTGATGAGCCCGTTGCCGCCTCATTGCCCTTGGCAAATGGCGCGCAACTGGGCCGACATATGGAAAGGCAAACGAGCCGTAAGGGAGGGCATCTTGTGAGACACGATGACTTTATTGCTTCAGCAGTTGAGAAATGCATTTTCCCGAAAATTTTTCAGGGTCTTTAAAATGCACTCTGTGCTGCAACAATACATTCCATACAAAACCTCCAAGAAAACTAGGAAACTTTCGCAGAAAGATCCATTTATAGAAAGATTTTCACATCCTCAAGGTCTGCTAAGCTCCAATCCACTTCCTGAGCCTATCCTGTCCCCAGCAAATCCAGAAAAACCATCCCAAGAACAGCCTTTCCTGCTTCAAGAGCCAATCGTCCTATGAAGTGACCACAACGTCAGAGCTGTGAGATAAGCATCTCCCTAGTGACTAAGCTATGGGGAAATCGGCTTTCTGCGGACGTGACACCGGCCCCCCAGAGAGGTCTTGTCAACGGCTATGAAGCTGTCAAACAAGGATCCGGCTGGCGCAATTCAGGGTTGGAGTTGATCGTCACTGGTGAAAAAACTTAGTTTCTTGAGTTGCAGGGCCAGTACAAACCCCAGCAGAGAAATTTTCCTGAAAAAAAAAACCAGGAAAATATTATAGTTCGGCGGAAATAGTCATTCCTGCATAGAAGTAAAGCTTTCATCGAGGATTCCACCTGTGTTAGGATTCATGAATGCAAAACCATGCAAAACGAGGTTAACAAACCAACTTTTGCGTTCTGCGTCTCCTAGAAATGTGTAGTCTATACGATAACCAATAACGCTACCTTTCTTTGGTTTGCTTGGCTATCGTTTCATGAATCCCAGCCCTGGTGCCAGGAGCAACTTGCACTTGGTGCAATGTACAGTAGCGAGCAAAAAGATTGCAACTTTTGGTTTTAGTCTGTAACTTCGTTCAAAGCAAAGCTTGGAGGTTCAAATTTTTGTGGATGTTGTAGATACTCATGGGAGTTGTAAATAAGTTGGAAACTCCTCATTTTATCAAGTTCCTATTTTTTTAAAAAACATTTTTCCCGTGGAGGTCGAAATCTGTAATTTGGCAAAGTCAGCAATGTCTCACAAAATGACGTCTATCGTTGAGATCTGTCCTCGAATCGCTTCCATATGTCAGAGTCGACCCGTTTACACTAGAAAATATGCACGCGCAGACCACTGTTGCACATNATTTTTCCCGTAGAGGTCGAAATCTGTAATTTGGCAAAGTCAGCAATGTCTCACAAAATGACGTCTATCGTTGAGATCTGTCCTCGAATCGCTTCCATATGTCAGTATGTATGTTTACACTAGAAAATATGCACGCGCAGACCACTGTTGCACATCTGCGTAGACTATGTGAGCTTAATTCAGCAGTGTTTCTCCATGGATGTTCCTGCCACTTTTGCTCCCCCTATCAGCCATGTGCAGAAGAGGAAGATGCTGCGGACGCTTCTTTAAGTCTAACTAGAGGTGTTCGGTTCCAACGCAACTCAGTGCTCCCTCATAATCCCGAAATGTTCCGGCTGGTTGCAATGGAGTCATGTGTACACATCATGGAAAATAAGTTTTGGAATTTTTTCTATTTCGCCGAGGAAGGTACACCAATGATCCCATGAGTGGTAAAGATCCTTCAGGATTTCTAGAATATTGCCGTGTATATTACAATTCGTACAGCGTTGGATTTATCGAAACTGGGCTACTTGAAGTGAGAAGTGCTGTTCACTAGAACGCGTGCGTGTACTTCCTTACTCCACGCACACGCTTTCGCACTTCGCTTAGATTTATTTGCTATGGGAATGTCTCGTTTAGTTTGCTCCATCCAATACAACCTGAATTAGCCGGTTTTCGTAGCGACAGGTTACAGTATCCCAATTCGGTGGTGCATCGTGAAGTTCATTGCAACTTTGTAAGACCTACCTCATCAAATTCACGGCGGCATGAAGTGTGATGTACACAGCAATACTCTAGTAATCATGGAGGATCCTTACCACTCATGGGATCGTTGAGGTACCTTCCTCCGCGAGATAGAAAAAATTTCAAAACTTATTTTCCATTATGTGCACAATTGGCTTCATTGCAACCACCAGGAATATTTTGGAATTATGAGGGAGCAATGAACTGCATTAGAGCCGAACACCTGCAGCCATACTTATAGAAACGTCAGCACCATCATTCTCTTTTGAACAGAGCTAATGGAGAGAGCCAAGGTGACAGGAATATCCATGGAGAACCACTGCTGAATTAAGCTCGCATAGTCTTCGCAGATGTGTACCCGTGGTCAGATCATGCACATTTTCTATTTAAAACAGGCCAATTCTGTTATATGGAAGCGATTCCAGGCCAGATCTCAACGACAGGCGTCATTTTGTGAGACATTGCTGACTTTGCCAAATTACAGATTTCGACCTCTACGGGAAAAAAATTTTCTTAAAAAATATGAAGTTGATGGCATGAGGAGTTTCCAACTTATTTGTAACTTTCATGAGTATCTACAATTTCCATAAAAATTTGAACCTCCAGGCTTTGCTTTGAACGAAGTTACAGACTAAAAACCAAAAGTTGCAATCTTTTTGCTCGCTACTGTATGTATATATGTATATATGTATATATGTATATATGTATATATGTATATATGTACATATGTATATATGTATATGTATAATGTATATATATGTATGTATGTATATATGTATATATGTATATTATGTATAAATGTATATATGTATATATGTATATATGTATATATGCATATATGTATATTATGTATATANTTTTCCCCCCCCCCCCTTTTCCCCCCCCCCCCCCCCGCTCTCCTCTTTTTCGCTCGGGAATGTGTCGGCAAAATTTGTAAATTTGTTAAATTGTTCTGTACAGTAACATGCAAATTTGTAGATTTTAAAAATATAAGAGAAAGAATACTTCATAAATTACGTAGAAGAAATTATGCATGAGCTTTTTAGTCCTTTATCTCAACAGACATTTCAGTGGAATCAAAAATATGTACAAATAATGGACACGCTTCGGACTAGAATTCTACTACTGAGAAGTAGCAAGAATCAAAAGGGTTGGAAGGATCTGGTTATTATTTCACCATTAATTTTGAATTAATGATGTTGCACCCCTCTCTTACTGCTCTGTACTCAGACCACGCAAATAAGAGCGAATTCCCTTGATTCACTAGGAAACACAGAACCCCAAAAACAAGTTTTCAGTCCACCTTCGCTCCGAAACAATTTGCAGCTTTTAACTAATAGTTGTTCTCGACAAGTTTGACGTTATCATGCCACCCAACAACAAGTTACCTACAATCTTTTCTTCCAACAGTTTGCTGGCAAGGATGAGCCTAACTGATTTGTTGACTACTTTCCCACAAGAACAACTTGCTAGCAAGCTTTTCAGTTGAAAAGGTTGTCGGCAAGTTGTCGACAAGTTGTTGTGATAATTAAACTGACAAGGGAAGGATACTTCATCAGTATCGCCTTTCGTGGCGAGGTTTACCTTGCCTTACGCAGCTCGTGACGCTGATTCCAAATCTGTTTTCATCTGTTCCTAAAAATGTCTCTGGGAGAAGTTACCCGTTTTTCCATGTCACGCTCACGTAGGGCGCACGAGGTCGACGGTCGAGGTGAGAAGTGGCGCAGTGGTAAGTTTCTTGCTCTTCAGGACCAACATCGCGAGTTCAGTTCCCCTCACAGTCTGGTGTTTTGCATTTTCCTTCCACTCACTATTTCCCTTTGAAAATCTATGCTATGCAGTTCTATAGGGTTTTTCACCTGCAAAATTATCTTTAGCACTATTCCACTTTCACGGACCCAAAATCTTCAAAAAACCTTTTGGCTAAAACTTTGCGTAGAGGGGTTATTCGGGGTGCTGAACACAAATATCGTATCCATTTTGTACCGTAGTCCCATTTTTCAGGGTTACGGTAGGTGTACTGTAGGTACTGTATGTCACGGAATCTCTTGAAACTCTGCATAGGGAGGTTATTTGAGGCGCTGATCTTGTTTATCAACATTATTTTGCGTGCCACTTTCGTTTTCTACCTGAAATTGGCATTTTCTCTGAATTTCCTACCGTAACCCTACAAAAATAGGGTTGGGGTACAAAATGGACACGATATTCGTGTTCGGCACCCTAAATAACCCCCCCCCCTAGGCAAAATTTGAGAGTATTTCGTGATACAGGGTTTCCACAGTATACCGACCGTAACCCTGAAAAAATGGGGTTACAGTACAAAATGGATACGATATTTGTGTTCAGCACCCCGAATAACCCCTCTACGCAAAGTTTTAGCCTAAAAGTTTTTTGAAGATTTTGGGTCCGTGAAAGTGGAATAGTGCTAAAGATAATTTTGCAGGTGAAAAACCCTATAGAACTGCATAGCATAGATTTTCAAAGGGAAATAGTGAGTGGAAGGAAAATGCAAAGCACCAGACTGTGAGGGGAACTGAACTCGCGATGTTGGTCCTGAAGAGCAAGAAATTTACCACTGCGCCACGTCTCACCTCGACCATCAAACTCGTGCGCCCTACGTGAGCGCTCCTGAAATGGAAACACGCGTAACTTCTCACAGAGACATTTTTAGGAACAGATAAAAACAGATTTGGAATCAGCGTCGCGAGCTGCGTAAGGCAATATACACCTTGCTACGAAAGGCGATACTGATTAAGTATCCTTCCCTTGTGAGATATTAGGTCTTTGAGGCGAGCATGATTCCTGTCTAGGGAGCAAAATCTCATCAAAAAGTATGAATTTGTCTATTTTCATAGAGAAATGAAAAGAAAACAGGACACGTACGTGTGCAGGAACGAGAGAGGTACGAATGAGAAAGTTGTTTCAGGACTATGAGTGCTAAAAATAAGATAAGAAGTTTAGCATTAGCTACGATTTATTTGATGTATTGTATATAAATAGATGGCTTCTATTGTTCTTCAGTAGTGCCTTGAAATAGTATGTAATGTCTGCATCCTACAGTAACAGGCTTTCAAAAGAATAAAGGTATGTGGTTTCTACTGTTCTACAGTGGTGTTTAAAATAGCATATAATGTCTGCATCTTACAGTAACAGACTTCCAAAAAAATACAGGAAGAACATTGGAAGATTTTTTGTGAGGCATACGTTTCTTTGAAGGATGAACAGCCAGTTTCATTAAATGATGGATCTGTGCAATACTTTGGACACGTTAAATCGAACAGCTAATGGGCTTTGGAATAAGTTCTGCGGTTCTTTACGGGTTTTCCTTTCTCCATCAAACCAATCCGGAGTTCATCCAAGGCACTTTCCTTAATGAGTGTAGATGGAAGAAGAAAGAAAGAATTGACAGGAAGATGGACAGATCTGTTCAATAGTGCCGCTCCTTCATGATTCTTCGCAAGAAAAACCAGGAACACATTACTTGAGTCGGCGCGATAAAAAATGAGCAGTTGTAATTGTGAAGATTTTTTTGGAGAATGGAAGCGGAAACTATTCGTTGAATACAGAAAGTAACAATAAAAAGAGGAATTTGCTGGGAAATTCTCGCTTTGAAAGTATAAACGCGTCATTCCATGTGTATATCAAGGAAGTGCATAGCAACTACTTTCGCTTCTGCACATCATAAAAGGATGCGACTTGCAGAAATAACCTGACCTTAACTCATGAATCGTAATTACTCACGTTATTGACCTTTACTATTCCTCACGTAACTCCAGTCGTATTCTGAGTAGCAATTAACTTCTTAGTTTAGCTGTACTTTTTGCAACACCTCACCTTTTTCCTTATTCATTGATATCCAGCAATATATGGATGTGAAAACGCAAGTGTTCTATTTATATTTGACAAGCATTGAAGAAAAGGAACTTGGATACGTACGTAGGTGGGTTTCGCCCTAGAATTTGGCCTGAGCTATGTGTACTATCGTGTAGATCAACTGGTTTTCGTTAGCGATCCTAGGAAGTTAGAGGAGGCAAGGTCCTCCCCTTGATCCAAGAACCACTCTTATTCTTGACATCACACTCACTTTAGCAGGTCCTGTGCCCGTATTCATGGACTTTCTCGGGAAGATCCTGAGCTTCCCACAAAACCCAGGATGGACGAGTTTCTCGACCATAATGTGGCATATCCTGTTATCTTTATCATCACCAAGCATTGCTGACCAAGAAAATGCCCTGTAGCATAATAATATTATTATACTATTGATAATTAATATTAACATATTATGTCCATTTTTGCCTCAAATGTTTATCTACTTTGGAAGAGTTAGTATTTCAAGGTGTGAAGCGTTATACCTGGGAAAGGCGGGACGACCAAGCTCTGCGATTGGCCGTTTGCTTGAATTGACCAATCAGGGAACCTAACCGCATCGCCCGCTGCAGGTATAGCGCTCCATACCCAGTATTTCACAGCAGTGCCGGACGCAGGAAGTGGGGGGTGGTCGGTGTCGGGAAAAAGTGGGGTCTCCGCCGTTCTGGGGACCCGACTGGGAAATAAAATTAATAAAATTTAATAATTACAATTATGAATAATTATTAAAAATTATTTAGAAAACAATAGCAAAAACAAGCAAATAATAATACACTAATACAAGATTTTTATTTGTCCTGTGGAGTAATTTTAAAAATTTGCCAACCCATTTTTGGAAGGAGGGGGGACGTTCGTGAACATGGGCCCTGACCTCTCGGAATCCAAACCCTGCCAGCCGCATCCCGAGTTACCCATCCTAAAGTATAAAAGCGGTATTTCCTTTGGGTAAAAACTCATGAGCACTAGGAATTCAATTGAATATGTACCTAACGCAGTACATCCTTCCACCGACAACCGTCCGACGGCTCATTTCCATTCAATTATGTGCCAAGCTTCCTACTAATGACGATCCACGGATTACGATGCCAATTACACATATTGCATTCCTCTCTCCTGCGCATCCAATAATGTACTAGGCCTCATTTCGGCTGGTTGCAAACAGCAAACACTTGAGATGGGAATTACGCCGACTCCAAGGAGAATTGCGGTCCTGGGCCACAAAAAAAGAAATAGACTACTAATCATCCAATCTCCGCTCACCTCCGCCTATCGATCCAGCCAATCACCGCCGGCTGATTGCTGGAGTTTCAAATTTCGCGCCCAATGCTTCGACAGCCGTTGTCGTGCTTAATGGGCATTTAGCGCCTTTACGTCTATTTGCACAGATGATTTATGATCCATCGCAAGGCTGCTGCTGGGGGGAGCCGGGTCGCATATGGAAATGAGACCATCACTCATAGGGGCGATACTCTGTCATGGCATGAGAGGATCGAGGATTTTTGTCAGCTGGTCTGGATTCGAAGCGGAAGGGGTTGAAGGGCTGGGTCATGCAGTAACCTTCTTCTTCAAAATGGATTTTGATGTGCTATGTAGTCCAAAGTGTCTATAGCTTCTCTTCAGCGCCTTTCTTCCTTCTTCAGGGCCCCAGAATCTCTGAGGAAGTAGCGAACTTCAATCCACTAATCCCGGAAATTCAGCGTTACTCCCTACAGGCCTCTTTTTATGACAATGCTCTTTATCCCCTTGTGATATTTCCTGGTGCACTAAAATACCCTGCGAATTTCATTACACAATACACAATTCTCACGCTAAACCATTAAGAAATGGGCTAAAAATGGCCTGGGAAAAAACACCGACATATCGCCCAGGAATAGTAAGCGTAAACGACGTGTTTTTCTCCCAAAACTGCTTATCGAATCCCAACTTCTGTCAAGACGTCATAGATATCCAGAAGAAGATCTGTTCAACGAAATAGGCGAAAGCTAATTTCATAGAGTGCAAGACACGTACTCAGAGGACATGAGTGACATGTCGAAGCTTCAACAACAAGTTTTTAGAGCTAGGACACTCCGTGGCTGGATTCATGAGGGTTTCCGGGGAGGGTTATGATCTACCTGGGGTTTCTGAAAGTAGACGAGTTTTCTGGGCAAAATAGGCATACCTCGACCAAGCGACTTACAGCAGTCAGTGGCGACATCTGAGAGGGATTGGTAAGACCCATCAAAGTTTTCCGCAGAAGCTAACTCGCTCCGGACGAATGAAAGGCTTAAAACATTTCAAGGAATGTCCAGGATTTTCATCCGTTACTTGTCGTAATTACATGCACCACTATGCCGGCGAGAAGCGCGGCAAAGTATGTTCCCTTTAACCCAAAAACGCGGCAAAATAAACTCCCCTTATCCAAAAAAAAAAAACGTGGAGAGCAATGTGCAGATGCAGTAGTGATCGTAAAGCGCGAAAGAGAAAACGTCGATTTCCTCACTCTTCTGCTTTCTGAGACTGCAGCGGTGAGCAGACTTTCTTACCACGATTAGGCTTTGCTTGTCTTTCACACAGCACTATATGTATTGGTCTCTAATGTTGGAACACTCGAATTTTGAATTTATTCGAAATGTTCGACTTTCGAGGGCCAAAATATTCGATTTCGAACGAATGTAAAATTTGGGTGTTCCAACATTAGAGACCATTATAGTGCTGTACAAAACACAAGAAGAACATTAGAGTTTTCTCTTTTTTTGAATAACTGGACGGTTTAATTATTTCCTGGATTGTTAATTAAAGAAACAAAGTTATTCTGTTTTCATTCGGTCCCAAGTATATGATACATGCAGACACAGGTCCAGCATGGTAAAGAATACGTTCAACCGTTGGGTTAAAGAAAATCTGTGCACCTGAGTACGTTGAATCAGTGCGATTGTCAAAGGTGGTACCATTACTGGCCTATCCTACATAATGTTATATACATAAAGCATGTTCTCTGTAAACGAAATGAATGCAAACGGCCCGAACAGGGAAAATGACGAGAATAAGCGGAATTTCGCTCACGTGTAATGCCCTAATATAACTCGAGCCGAACCTATTTCCGTGCCAAACGAATTTACTCTGTGTTATTGCGGAACATGTGCACTGTTCAAGCTTCATTGTATTGCCTTTCGTAAGCATTATATCGTTTCCTTCAAAATACCTTTCAATAGGGGCAAAAATAGCGAAAAACAGAGTCATTTACTCTACAGTACCACAAATTCTGACCCCATGGTGAATGCAAGGTCGGCTACTGTACACCTGATGAAATCACAACAAAATGGGATTTTGTGGATGAATCACGGCCAAGATTCAAACATGAACATGGATGACTTGTTTAGAACATATTTACCTATGAAACATTTACCTGCCTAGAAGCCTGACTTTTACTTGGCTGAAGTTACGGGGTTTGAGGCGTTATACCTGCTGAGGGCGGCCCGGCCATGTTCAGCGATTGGTCAACTCACACATACAGCCAATCGCAGGGGTCCGCACCGCCCGTTCCAGATGTAGCGGTTCAGGCCCAGAGTTACGTCAAAAAGTTGTGAAATTTCAGTTATCAAAGTAAAAGAGAAATAAGTAATTATGAGTAAATTGACCATAAGCTAAGGCTCGGAATAAAAATTTGATTTGAAACGAATATTTCCTTCGATTTTTAAACATGATAAGAAATTCCATAAAATTCAGGAATTCGCAAATTTGATACGCATTTTTGTCAAACTTTAGAAATAATTACCCATTACTGCTCAACTATTCTTTCCTTTGATTTCAGGCAATATAAGATGTGCGTAATAATCTGCCACGTACACAAATCAAGGCCCCATGTATCATTGAGATTACCTAGGGTAAACGCGATGACGCCCGTGATAGCGTTGGGTAAGCTTGTCTGGTATTAAGACCCTTACACCGGGTAATTACAATGATGCATGCGATCCCAGGATGCGCAGAAAATATTTCCTTTACTCTGTCCAGGATATGTAATCAGTAATGAGCTCAATAGGAATACTACGAAAGTGATGGTGATCAAGAATACTGGGTTGAAATAAGGGCGAATAGGGGTAGGAGGGTAGAAAATTCAAAAAGTTGTAGTGACTATGAACTATACGTGTGTAGACCGGGAAGTACCAGTAAAATAAGATTCGTTCCTCGATCCATCATAACTCAGGTATCGCCTACTCTTTCAAGCGAGGGTCAGGAAAGTTTCTGGATTCAGGGTAACATCTAGCAGTTTCCTTTTCGAAACTTCCAGAAATTTTTCGAAGGTTTTCCGGGAACCAACGTCTTTCCCAACGAATTCGTTGACGGCCTAAATTTCTCGCAAACTCGTACGATAGCCATTGCTGTTGTCTTCGTCCTATAAATCACCACCTTAACCTCATATTCGCTCTGACAGCCCTCTAGAGACCTTGGCGCCTTCCAGACCACAACGTGTCCGGCCACCCTTCAATGCAGATGTTATTTGCGTCGTAAATCACCCGGGTTTTCTCAAATTTAATCGGCACCATAAATATTCACATGCATGTGCTTTATGGTGCTGCGTATACATGACATAATAGATGTTCGACGGGGGCAAAAAACACACACCTGTGGTAATTTCGCTCGTACCTCAAAAATGCTGACATGTCCTTAACTACAGACGACCCATTGGATCCAAAACGACATCAAAATGCAAATCGCCGGCGTTGTACAAACCTCGGGGCGCTTTGTCTTATTGGAGCACTTAAATTGAAGCGTGTATGCAAATTGCCGACGTACAAGTAATTCGATTCGCACTATGTAGACTAGCGGACAAATTGATCCCCAAGGAATTCGGCGCCGGATGTGCCGAACGCCTGGAGGACTGCTGGTAACAGAAGGGGTTGTCGCTGCCGATTGTCACTCATCCTGTGGAGTCCCTCGAGAAACATAGCCGAAATTTGCGCTGAATTTAGGCTTTTTTGGGTATTCAGCACGAAAAAATCATATGACACACAAATAATATTTAATAACGACCAATTAATCCTCAAAGATATGAACTGATCCGGCTCATTTTCTCTTAATATTTTCATGAAAACAATACAGCCATGATAGGAATACCATATGTAGAGGTTGTGTATTTTGATGTTCCCATCGTTTTCCAAAGTACATATATGCAAGCAGCTCAGCTTTATCCAGGGCCGAAATAGCGATAGATCCACATAATTTGAACGCTGCCACAGTACATATTCCGGCCACTTGGAGCAATATCCACGAAAATTTTTGACATTGAGATCTCAGCATTTTCGGAGGTATCGAGAGAGCTCAACACTTTATCAAAGGCAAAACTTCCATTGGCTTCAAAAATATTGTTTTTTGAAGTTCACAACCATGTTACGTTCAGCAGGTGTGGCCGAATTGAGCAAGCCATGGGGTGAGAACCGATGACAAAAGTTCGATAATACCGTCTCTTTTATAGGGAAATCTTGGCGAAATCTGTTACTTTTTTTCTGAACTTCAACCTCCCAACATCGTAGCAGAACAAATAACCGCTGGAAAATTAATGCCGATTTACAAAAACGTGACATGAAAATCCGAGCATCACGGAATTACTGGGTTGAACAAGAAGTTCGTGCGGCTTTTTTTTTCTTCTTAATTTTTTACTAGGAATCAAAGTTTGCCCGATTGCGCATCAGTAGGTGTTCTGTAGCTATAGGTTTATTTTTTACAAATGTTCTCACCGATTTCTTCAATTCTCGCCACACTTCATTCTCTATCGCCTGAGGCGTGAGCCTTCAGTTCAATTAGGACGACAACCTCCGAAAAAGTTCAGAAAAAAAGAATTCACTTTGACTAATGGGCAAAGAACTCAGTGGTTTGGTTCAAGATGAAGAAGAACATTCTATACTCATCGCCGACATTAGATAGATTCCCAGAAGAGCTCAACCAGTCCACCTCAGATAAGCACTAATCAAACCATAGTCCGCATTCTCATGAAATCCCGTTTGAAGTGAAATTTTTCTGACGAAAAGTACCCTAGAAGCCGCGGAAAGTCAATTAAAATACAAGGATTTTCAAGAAGAAGCTGTGAATATGCCAATTATGCATATATTCATACAATTGGCGCCGATGGTGGTGGTCCTTCCGCGTCCTCGAAAAGCACACGATGTGACCGCGCCGCTCGAGCAGGAATCCTTTACGGGACAACAATTTCTGCGGTTTTCTTGGTAATTAGCTAGATTTCCTATTATTAATTGGCATCAAATGTGATGAACAACCATAAAAAACCAGGTGAGCGGCGCGATGGCGCCACGTGCTTTTCGAAGCAGCGGGAAGGTCATTGCCATCGATGCCTACTGTATGTACGCAGTTGTATGTCAAAATAGGTGACTGAGAATTCATAGTAGGAGGACACGACTAGGCTTGTGACACAAATGGAACAGTGCCCTGTACTCAATCGCTCTTGTTAGAAGGACTCCAGTAATAACTGGGGTAAGATACAGTATGAAATGCACTCGTCACTGCTTCCCACAATTGTACTATCGGGCTTGAAAATCATGTTTTTCGTCTTCTCAGCATGTTATTTCCGAACAAGAACACAATGTCTGACTTTTTATGATTAGTTTGACTTTGTATTCCACAAGGTGCACTGAAGGACGACAATCGTGCAAAAGATTAATGTTTCTGACAACAAATTGCAGAAATAAAAGTGGTAGCAAAGTGCACACCTTCGTAGGGTATGTAAGAACCCTGTTTCGGTCCGGTCTCCATGATTTTCCATATTTTTCTTGCCTTTCAAAACCTGAGGTCGAACGCATGATTGAGATTACCCCCGGTAATCGTGTTGACGCCCCATGATTTACCCATGGTTAACGCGGGCGTCAACATATTTACCCTGGGTAATCTCTAGGCTCCAAAGGAACAGGGTCTAACGGGAAGCATAAGAGATGAAGAACTTGGGCCTTAGAGAAAAGAAAGCAAGAAGGGTAAGAGAATTTCTCTCTGGAGAAACGACAGCAACTCTGTGAACCGAGAAAGGAGCAAAGCGCATGCTATGTAATTTTGATTGGCTTGTTTTGTTCTACTTTCCCACACGCGCTAGGGCATAAGCTTTTGCCATTATTCTCGTTGGTCAGTTTCACATGATCAGTAGGGAGTTCCTCAATAAAACAACATGATCGTTCATTTCTTTGATACGTTTGATAACCACGACATATAACAGCAGTGAAACTTTCGTGGGAACAAAAAAGGCAAAGGGAGCAAGATATTGTATGAAATACGTGAAACACTTGAATAACCACTAGGAAACAATATGGACAAGAGATTGTGACATTTTGTGGTTTTTTCGAGAAATTTGAGTGTTTTAGCCGTCTCGACGATTAAATTCTGGTCGAAAAATGTGAGAAAAGTCAAACACCAAGACAAGAGGACAGGAAAAAAGTGTGTGCATTTACGTTGTCGAATTAAGTACTCTGTACATTTTACTACAGTCAAGGCAAAATCCAATTATTCCTGTGCTGTAATGTGAAAAAAGAGATAAGCGTAGGCTATCACGATAAGGTTATGTTTACCCAGCAAAGTCTGCTACCTCATTTTGTCGAATTCATGAAAAAAAAAACAGCAGGATACTGTATATTTTATGGCTAAGATTATTAACCGTTTTAATCCTTCATCCTAGACGTGGTATTAATTTTAAATCTTTAATCTTTGTGAAAAAAATGCAAAAAAAAATCCTGGAGATGTTAACGTGAGCTTCAAATGTTATTTCACAACCGAAACACACACACATCTTAAGAGCCATTAGTGTAAAAAACCCAACGATGCGCCGCCTTACACCCCTTAAGCCGATTAACATGGTGTTCCTTTTTCTGGCCGCGCCGCGTCACCCAAGCGACGCGGTAGACCAGCTATGCGCTGCGTTCATCGGACATTGCGGAGATTATCGTTTTTACACAGCAATGTACGTAAGTGTGTATAGAAGTGGTCATCCGTAAAGAAGTTATCTGTAAAAACTAGTTTAGCAATCGCCAAAGAGGTACATAATGCCCGGAAGCAGAACTGGCCATCTGCGCCGCGTTGGTGGTGCGGTGCGGTCTCGTTTCCTGGTGTGCAATAACGATTGACGCCCGCTGTGTAGTCAGTGGAAAATGAATACAAACACTTCGGTGTATGTGAACGTTTTTCCACCTTTTTTTTAAATCAGAAGCTCTGCTTAATGTTGCTATGGAACAAAAACAAGTGCATTGAAAAGTTGATTTTTTTCTATTTTCTTTCTCCGAAGACGGGTCATTAGTAGGGCAGTGTAGCTAACAACCTAATGAAGAAGATATGGAGACATTGAAGCGATGTGGTTCACTAATGCAGCTTTTTCTCTCATATAAAGAAGTGCAGTGAAACATGCAAGAAGATAAAGCAACCATGTATTATGAAGAAGTAAGGGCACCACTATCAGAAATATCCACCACTACCAGAAATATCTAAATTTCAAGGAACAGATGTCCTGCAACACTCATCTGCCATGCCTTTGAAAAATAATCCCCCCTTTTTACATGAAAAAAAAAAGATTTTTGCAATAACAGTGAAAACAAGAGGAATTACTGTGAAGAACTAACTTTTCGAAAGTATCACAAATCTTTCTTTTACCTCTTGGAGGTTTTTCCAGAGTCGTGGAAGAATTTTCGTTGTTAAGTACACCACCTATCTAATGGACGGTTCAAAAACTGCTGCAGTGAACTCAAAACAGTCGTAGACGAGGGCCGGGACGGCGACGCGGGCACTCTGGTTGTCTGCTGCACTGGGGCAGCGGGCCTGTTGGGCAGAGACACGGAGTAAAACCTCGACGCGGTCCCGACCTCCGACCATTTGGAGTTCACTTTATAAGGTGCTACTGCCGAAGAAAAAAGAGCATCATGGCTCTAAACACTTGTAGGCAATGAATTTTACCGTGGTAGGGTGAAATCGTGAGGTGTAGCAGAACAACATGAAGATCGCTCGGAAAGAAACAGTACTTGATATGCTCAGAGACTCTAGCGAGGTTTCCCTAGGTAACAGCATAAGAATCGTAGTAGTAAGAGAAGCGAAAAAAGCTGCAGTGTTACGTAATGAGCATGATTAAAGCTGTAATACTGCGGATGAGTGATTTATAGAAGTATGTATAATCTTGCACACGAATGATGCGTACCTCTAAGGACTTGATAGAAACGGGCAAATGGACAATAATCCTTTGAAGGTACTTTATAATAATTTTAAAATGAAATCTTGGCATAAAAATAATAATTTAATTGGCACATGTCCATTAAAAGAGCTGCATCCCAGAGAAACGCTAGGCTTAGACCAGAGCAAGATGTTTTTTTTTGGGAAGAAACACTATGAAATGAAGGAAGCAAGCATATTTACCTACTCTATCAAAAACCCGCTTATTTTTACCATGTGAGATGAAATTACCCTTTGGTTAACCGCGGCCATTTCACAGAAAGATACAGGAAAACAATTATTACCAGCTGGATGATTTGCAGGAAATACTATAAATACTTACTTGTGTAGCGCGGATAATGGAAAAATGTCACTGTTATTGCACTTTGTTGCAATTTGCTACATTTTTCGTGAGAAACAATATGACATATCACATGGTCTTTAACGTATGTATGTATTAGGAATTGGAGGGAATAAACGAGCTCGGAAGGGAAAAAGACAATATCTTCTGAGGGATACCATTTTTCTCAATCTATTTTTTGTGCTTCATTCGGTTTTGTACAATATGTATGTAGAATTAAATAATTAGAGTAATTGAAGTAAATTGAGTAGGTAAATATCGGTACATCTGTACCTGTCGGGTTCTCCAGGAAGTAATCACAACTATAACGTGGTTTTTCTCGTTTTCGTGACAAATTCTGCACCTTTCCTAATGTTCTCGTAAATTTAATATAGTTACTCAGCTAGTTATTAAATAATCCGAGCGTACTAATCCTAGTGACTCCTACACAGTTCGATTAACCATGGCACCTTTTCTTCTAAGCACTGTCCTCCTCGACCTTTAAGGAGAGGGTAAATGGGGACAATCTAATTTTTCCTGTCCGACTCCAGGAACTCCTGCGACACCCTGATAACTTTACTATTAAAGAAATCAACGGTCTAGTCAGGTTCAGGGAATGCATTGGAAAGCGTATAACTTCATTTGGACATTATTCTTATAAGGGCCGTACAGCAAATGTCGATGGAAGTGCGTTTTTCACGGCTTGCGACGTGGTGCGACCGTGCCGCCCGCACTGGAATCTTATTTCTCAAAAGATAGTTTTCTTAATAGATGACATCGAAGAGGACAAAAAACTATTGAAAAATGATTTGCTATTACAGTGGCGATTCCATCGCGAGTGGTGCGGCCGCGATGCGTGTCTCTGGAATCCGCAAAAAAACGCTTGTTTACCGACGCTCATTATAAAAAAAAAGTCATGAAGGCTGACCTCCACTTTTGCAGTTCAATATTTCCGAAATGTTATGACTACGTAACAAGCAACCCTTGCTGGAAATCATCACTGTTTTTGTTCCTTTTTAATAATGTTGCCCTTCTCCAGCAAATATTCGAGGCATATTGTTCAACTTCTATCTCAACTGCATCAAGTTACTGGACATTTGAAATATATGGAACGATCAGCTACGGTTCTGCAAAGTTAATCGTTTTTGGGTACCAAGTTTCCCTTTCTCATATCTTAAGAAACAGGAAAGACTGTCTGCAGTCAATACGTAATCCTTATGAAATACATAGAATAACAATGTCAGTAACTTCATTTCTATTCTAGAGCTTGAACGTCGTCCAGAATTTTAGGTGACAACAGTCTGTTCTTCGATCCCCCCTAAATATGTGCCAGGCCTGTATCCAATAAATTCATTCTGTCGGATGAATTCTCTTTGATGGAAGCTTTGGTGTGATTTGGGTATTCCGCTGTCAAAGAACCTTATCCACGTGGTCATGTTTATCCAACTGCCTCAACTTGAGATAGTTTTCTTTGCTTGATATCCGACTGATGAAGATTCATTGTTTGCCTCTTCCTCAACCCATATTATCCATCATCGATGCACAAAAACTGCCCCAAGGAGTGGACTCCTTTATGGATAGATAATATTGGATGGCAGATTGGGCTAAAACCTGTGGGAACGGATACACAACCGGCGCGTTTTTCCTCCCATGGATAAATATTTTCTAAGCGGTCCAGATTCCTACGAAAATGTAAGGCGTAGACTGAATGCTCCACATCACCCCTTCCCCTCCCATCCCTCAAGCCATCGTATAGGATATAGGTATGCCATCCAGAAACCAACAGGACTCTGAGCTCGCGCTGAAAGCGGGACGCACCTCAAAGAGGAAAAATCAGCAACACTTAGACATTTTTCCTTCATCATATGGTTCTGAATACGTCGATTTTGATCCTTCATTATGCACTATTCGTAATTTTCTTTCAGCGCTTAGATAAAAGGCAAAAAAACCGCACTTCGGAATATTGAGGCGTACGAATAGTCAAACATCCGAAAATAAAAGATTTCTTAGTAGTCAATTCGTGTGAATATTCAATCTCTTGATCCACATGGCCTTAAGAGGATACACTACCCAGTCGAGCACCCCATTTGACCTAGATCCTCCCGGCCAGTAGCTACAAACACTCGTAAAAGCACTTAGTAATCAATTACTGTCAGTGTCCGGCACAGATTGTCCGTTGTTGCGCATCCCATTGAAACTCGCTGGTAAGCACTCGTAATCGCTCGCGCATCTGTCGCCTGCGCCCCTACTGTGCCGAACTGGCAATTAGCACCTTGGCGCGGCTAATTGTACATCTCCTAATCCCGCGTAATCCTGTGACGGATGATGGAGATGTGCTGGGAATTCTGTGGAGGGAGGGTTTGAAAATCGATAAATCAATGAACATTACAAATTGATCGATGATGGTTTTTCTATGAGATGTGGAACACGTCACCTCCACCACGTAAAAGTACGTACGATATCCCACAAAAAGGTCACTCGAGTCGTCCATAGCACGGGAGCTTTCTACTACCCTTTTCATAGAAAGGATGAAACGGGAAAAAACAAAGATTGCGTAAAGAATACACAAAAAAGTGGAACAATCATCCCAAAGTATTTCTGAACAGACAGAAACGAACAATTCGTCACTAAGGTGGATTCGTTCTTGAACTGAAAGCTAATAGAACCTAAGGAAAACTGTGGTGGCGGATATATGTGGGACATCTTTGCCAAATAGACGGGAATTTTACATTAGCACATATTGATTACTGAACTTTATTACCATTTTCCAGGTGCTAATCTTCCCGTTAACCTATTAATAGCTTCATCTTTGGTAAAATTCTGCAGAATTCTGTAGCCTCTCCTCTGGCGAAAATAGCGGTTTCCTCACTAAACCCTCATCTAAACTGCCGCTGCTCCACTGTAACACAACTGAATCTTTATATACAGTCGCACTCATTCTAATTCAGCTTCGTCCTGTTACCGTCTTCTAACCGCTGCGCAACGTTGCCGTGGTGCGGTTGCGTTACATTGTCAGAGTAGTTTCGAGACATCCTGACACAAAACAACTTGAGCCTAACAGGAATCAGTGAGCTTCATCGCTCCTATCGTGCCAGTGCTCACAATTTACTTGTCAGGACGTGTCACAATCAGCTTGTCAACTAAACGCGTCGCTCGAAATGGGGCCAGGAGTGGAGTAGAAGCTGGGCCACAATGATCGTGACTACGAATACAACGGGTTCCCAAGGTTCTCTGGATTAGTGTACATAATGCCAATCCAGGCAATCGTGCGTTTTAAACATGTTCCAAATTCACAGCTGAAGGGGATAGGTGCCGAAGTGTTGACTTACGCCCAAAACGATAACGCATACGCTTACGCAGCGAACAAAAAAAAACTTCCACACCCTTGCGCGAAGCAAGTACAATCTTTAAATTAGGCGACTTGAACTCAGTAACACCAGACAGAACTCAGTGACACCAGGGATTTGCCCCTGAGTGGTATTTCATAAAAGGGTTGATACAGGAAAAAACTATGGGAAAAAATTGAAATGATCATTCGGAAGCGGGAGGCGGTCAAGACGTACGCCGCAACGCGACCGCACCGCACGCTTACGCTTCTTGAATCCAGGTTGCTTCGCCCATTTCGACGCATTGAGTGACATCGGTGACTGCCTCCTCACAGTTCGCCGGCTCCGTTAGCTTTCAGTTGTCCCACCCGAGCCCAGAAAGCTTGTCCATTTCTCTCCAGCGGTGCTCTTGCCTTTGAATGCTATAACCGCGACGCGCACATGAATCAACCAATCACAGCGCAGCAGCGTACCTCTTGTCGCGCAGCCTTTGGAAGCACACTTTTACTGAGAGGATGAAAGGATATTCACTGTGACACAAATGCGCTAACAATTTTGAATTGAAGGCTGCCATGCGGAGTTATCAGCTAATCCATTTTCAAGCTATTCATACCCATGCATTCACCTGCTTATTTATTAATTTATTCATTAACCTGTTTATTTACTCATTCATTCATTTGATTATTTGTTTATTTCATAAATTTTGTGATATGACAATGACCTCGCGATGGGCTACAATATTTGCTTTGATCTACTACATGAGCCCGACTGTAGGATAATTAACCTCGATTTAGGCTGAACTACCGTCTCCACGGCGAAAGTACACTACCGTACCACCTATTCAACATAGCTCTACATGTCTTGGCATCGTCACTTGTGTTCGTACTTGTTCGAGGATTGAGAGGTCCTGCGGTGGAAGAGCAGCTCGTCTGGGACGAGGCATTCGTCGCAGCTGCTCTGTTCGCCACACATCCAGTGCATACTGAGGCGGTAAGCGTCAAGAGCCGTGTTGTAGTGGGAAAATACCATAAGCGACAGAATTTCTTGCAGGTTGCTAATATTTCTGGTCGAGCAGAACTGTTGATGAGTGTTTTTGCGCTGGCTGCGCTGATTCTCTACCAAAACTGCATCCGGAGCAACAATTTCAACCCGGGGATTATTGCTGTCTTTTCATCAATGGTGTTTTTGTCGGTTTTCAGCAAGGAGCAGGGCATAGCTATCGTGGTAAGGACTCCAAATCAATAATAACCAGCAATCAATCGATAATCGACGTTTTGATTAAAAGCCTGAATTTCAGCCAGTCTGCATGTTCTTGGAAGTGCTGCACTCATCCCAGTGTAAACTACGCAACAAAACTGCAGTTTCACGTGTTCTAGTGCTTACAATCCTCACATCATTGGTAATACTACTGCGGCTATACATTAGCAACTTCACGGCACCAAAATTCACAGAACTGGATAATCCCGCGGCATTTGTCAAGGACCCTGTGCTGAGGGTAAGTATAAACGCTCAATTAAAGGCACCGTCCCACCTCAGAATCGTTTTTGAGATTTTCATATGACAGGAATCCTCAGGAGCTGCTGATCACAGTGGTAAATGTGATTTCTTGTAGTAGTGCAGGAGAATTCGTTGTTAAGCTGCTACTTTTAGGAGATTGTGGGCGGGGCCAAGACAGGCGTTTCTGAATAACCAATTATCCGGAGTGCACCTTTTGGAGAAATACGTATTCCTCGTGAGAGTTCCTCACCACTCACTCTCTAGCAGGATGGAAAATGCGCTCCATGTCAGGCCAGCAAGGGAGCACAGATCCGCCTTGGCTCCGCCCACAATCTCCCAAAAGTTGTGGCACAAAAACGGCTTCTTCGGCAGTTTTGCACGGAATCGCGTATGCCATTCTGGGCTAGGATTCATGAACGCCTAACCAACCAAACCCAGGCTAGCAAACCAACTTTCGCGTCCTGGGTCTCCTCTCATCGCGTAGTCTGTGCAGGACCATCCACGCTGACCATCGTTGGTTTGCGTGGTTAATGTTTCATGAATCCCAGCCCTGATCAGGAGCTCTTGGAGATTCTTTTCATGTGAAAGTGTCAAAAATCATTCCGGGGTGGGAAGGTGCCTTCACATGGATGTTAGACAAACTTATTCAATCCTCCAGACAATTTACAAATCTTTTAATACAAACGAAGTACAGTCCTTCTCGAAAAGACAGGCAGGTTCCTTAACTGCACAATCGCGACGGGACCTGGACGAAGGTCCCGTCGCGATTGTGCGTCGAAAGCATGCTCCAAGTGAGAGGATCGAGTAGGTCCCGCCACGATTATGCGGCCGCGACACTACGAAACAGCACGTATAGTCCTTCTCAAAAAGATAGACGGATTGCGCGTGCGGTTTCTTATCGTCGCGGTTGCAGAATCGCGGCGGGACCTGTTCGACCCTCTCACTTGGAGCATGCTCTTTCCGCATCCCTCGTTCAGGTCCTGCCGCGATAGTGCAGACGCGCAATCCGTCTATCTTTTTGAGAAGGACTGTACTATCCGTCTATCTCTTCGACGAGGACTTCAGCAAAGTTTCAATCAATATCCAGCAATATTCTCATTTTTCAGTTGGCATCCTATTCATACCAATGGCTAATAAACATCCGCCTACTCCTGCTACCGTACTCGCTCTGCTTCGACTACAGTATGGGTTGCATTCCACCAATTACAAGCTCTGCAGACTACCGTCTCCTTTCTCTACCTTCGATCATCTTCTTAGTGTCCATCACTCCTTATCTACTTCATAAACTTAACAGCAGGTACGTATTTGCTTGTTACTGTCCCAGCAGTCCTGTACCAACAACAAGCCAGTAGCTCAACTTATAGGCTTCTCACTTTCGGTGTTGTTCTCGGAGCGATGTCATTCTTACCAGCCAGCAATCTGTTGGTTACTGTGGGATTTACTGTAGCCGAAAGGGTACTGTATCTGCCATCAGTTGGTCTGTGTATCGTTGCTGGTGTAATGTTCGTGCAAGCTCTGCGGTACTACCGAAATATGGACAAAATTGGCACAGCTATACTTGTCATTGCTATGACAATGACTTATCAGGTGAGTAAGAGCGTTTCCGACTAGAGTACAGGAAATTTCTGGATTTTTTTTATTTGTGGAATTTTTAGAGATCCGAGGAATGGCGCAGTGAGCTAGACCTCTACGCAAGCGGTCTTAGAGTATGTCCACAAAACGCTAAAATCCACTACAACCTTGGCAAAGTCCTGAGCAGAATTGGTGACGTCGAGGCTGCTGAGCATAATTACTGGAATGCTATAAGGTAATTATCTTAGCTTTTGCGTGTTTGTAGTTGAAATATGTGAGTTTCAGGCTAAATCCAAATTATGAGCACGCCATGAACAACCTGGCGAACATTCTGGAAGCGAAGGGCCGGAGCATGGATGCCGAAGTGCTGCTAAGGAAGGCTCTACGCAGCAGGCCTACATTTGCAGTGGCTTGGATGAATCTTGGCATCACATTGATGAATCAGGGGAAATACGAGGTCTGCAAATGCTTCAGAATTTCTCAAATTTACCAACCAAAAAATTTCTCTCCACGTGTACAGTGACGACACTGTTGGAAAAAATGACACAACTGTTGGAAAAGTGTAAGAAAATTATAAAATCATGAGAAATTATCAAAATTGTTAACTAAAAGATTATAAGGAAATATCTCTTATTTGTGGATAAATCCCAACCACAATTATGAACAACTGTGAACCACGGACGAGCTGTCATACTCTACCTCTCCTCTTCGCATATTCCCTGCGGATGTGTATCATCGTGAGGGAAAATAGGGCGTTACTAACCCCCCGTGATTGGTAGATTGACTGAATGCGCCAATCGCAGCAGCCTGGTAACGCCCCATTTTCCCTCACGATGATACGCACCCATTCCCTGCCACTGTTGTCACTTTTTCTACCTCTGCTTGCACATGTACCCTCCATACTCTGCTCGCTTCCGTTCTAATTTACGCTGTGTCATCTGGCGCGTCGTTTAGTCGGTTGTCCCCATTAGGTAGCGCGGTCGACATTTTTGGTTCCACTATCTATAATACAATGGAGAAGGGATCATTTTCCTAAAACTTTACACAATTGTTCTATTTATACCACCAATATTTTACCCCAAGTACCTTGCAGTTCAGTAGAGAAATTTTCGAGGGTGCTACCCACAAGTTCTTAATCTAACCTCCGCAGATGGGGAAAAAGCTTTTTTTCAGGAATCTCTCCAAGCATATCGGCAATCCTTGCGACTCCGACCTGGAAGCGCTGATTGCCTGTTTAATCTCGGCAATCTGTTCCAGAAAATGGGGCAGCCATTAGGAGCTTTGGATGCGTGGAAAAATGCCACCAGGTAGAGAGTTTCTCCGCGGATTCTGGATTGGATTTGCACTACTGCTTGTATAAGAGCTGTGCTCCATGGCTAAAACATGCCCTAGTTTGAGCTCAAAGGTGCACCACATGGTGTGAGAAAGGGGGCGGAGCCATTGCAATACCATTGGTGCGTCTGCTCTCCCAGCCCTTCACTTCGTTTCGTTTCCAAATTGTGCGCGAGTACTTTATATGGCACATCTCAACGCGAAGGCGCTGAGAAAAATATACAAAAGCAACACAAATCGAAGCAAATTTGATGCACCAATCGCATAGCAGAGAGACCGCCCCACTTTCTTCCCCATGTGCAACACAACCAAATCAGGGCAAAAGCCGCCACTCATGAGCACTTCGTATAAAATGTCCTATCTGCACTCGTCCAGCTCTTCCAGGCTTGACCCCGCTCACACTCGTGCTCTGACGAATCTCTTCGTGATACTGGACGAGTTGAACCAATGCGATGAGGTCCTGGAAATATCCAAGAAGATTCCAGATTCAACAGCTAACAAAGTTGCATCCGTTGCATTCCAAATTGGCACATGCCTCGGGAAAAGCGGCAGATTTCCGGAAGCAGAGCGTCGCCTAAAAGCGGCACTTCAGATCAACCCGCACAATGCGATGTACCATGCGAATTTGGGTAAGTTTAGCTTACCTAGGAATGCTTACCTAATTTGTTTTATGAATTCTGCATTTATATTTCACTATTATTGATTTGTCGACTGTCCACTGATTTGTTTCTATTTGATATTGGTGCATTATTTCAGGTGTGCTGTATCAACGATGGGCTCGCTATGAGCTGGCTGAAAACTCGTACCTCACTGCTCTTGCTCTGGACGATGATCCTGGACCTGTTCTGTGGAATCTGAAGGCAGTACGGGAAAAGTTGAACAGAACTAGAAGCGACATTGGCTAGAACTTTTGTAAATTATGGGTTTGAAAAGTAGAAGTCTAATATTTAAATGCTCAAACGCACCCAGTCCCCCACGAAGTCTTCCTCTTTGTTTCGTGTCCCTACGAGAAATCCAGCATGCGTAGTGCTCTTCTGAGCCGTGTGTGCACAAAACCTAACGATGTGCCACCTTACACCCTTCGCCAGATTCCACCAACACGCCTCGTTGGTGTTTTTTTTTTTGCTCCACTAATGCACACACAGAATATTAGTGAAAAGCACTAAAGTGACAATTTCCGTTATCAGGTTCCTCCTTCATTCTAGAGGGTGTAATTTGGCACTTCGTCGGATATCTTAACATAGTTGGGTCACGGCCGGTTTGTGATTTTTTCAACCTCTCATAGTAGCTCCTATTCTACTGGTACTAAGCGTTGTGTCTACACTATGCTTTAAATTTCATTATTGAATCCTTTAATTTATTCGCAGAACCTAGCATCAAATACGGTTGAGAATCTAACTTGGGTATGTTAGTGGTACACGATCTCTGGAACTCCATCTATTTCCCTTAGATGTCATTCACTTTGTCTACACTGTATTTGTACTGATTTATTAAATCGTTGGATTTGATGGCGACGAAAGAGTTAATAAAATGTTAATAAATGTTAGTGTGTTTATACAATAACAGCATACTATCTTGCTAAAGGTCTTCAGTACAAAAGCACATATGTATAGCTCACATCAGCTGTTTTTGAATATCGGTCTTACTTCGTCAAAATAGCAGAAGCAGTAAAATATCATGTACACATCCAATTCCGAAGACCTCAGTGCAACAACTGTGAAAATCTCTATCAAGGTTGCTGTCGCACTTTATGCACGTGGTACCATGCATGAGAACAACACTTGTGAGAAAGTAGATACATATGTAAGAAAGTGTCACTTTCGCTCTACAACGACCGTGTAGTGCACACAGCGTCGGTCTTCTCTTCAAAAACCGTGCAGAAATCGGTGGCAACCAATGGTGGATGCGGAAAAGCGGCAGCCGGCAGTGTCCGTCATTTGAAGGTATCTATGCCCGGAACTTCAAAGATGAAATCAACAAAATATTAGCCTCAATATTAAGGGAATAAGTTTGTGCGGGTTTTTTTTTGATATAGTATTTCATGGTGATCAGGACTTCGATTGATTGCATCTCATGAACTGTTTTATAGCTCTTGCTTTGCTCTTTACCGAAGTCAAAACTTTGCTTTTCAATTCCCGTTGCACCTTTTTTTTGTCGCATGGAATGTGACCTTCCAATCCGACAGGAATAACCTCTCTGGCACCGGCTACCGTTCGACTTCAATCATGAGTCAAATGTAGCTCAAGTGGATAGGGATATATTAGGTTGATTCATAAGTTCCGTCCCAATGGCGACTTTTGTTTCAAAATTAAATAACTATGAAACAATGCGATGTCGACCACTGATATATTGGCCATTTATGTAAACAACCCTGCTCTATCTATAAGACCGCTCATCTATCCCGCTGCTATAAAAAGAGGTACGTTTTGACTGGAAAATCTCTAACACCTCGGATCCCATGCAGTTACACTTAGTGAAGTTTTTCACCGAGCAGGTTGTCGTTGGTTACATATCCAGGTGGTATTCTGATAGGGCTTGATTGAGAATGTCGAATGGGTAGTACATGACTTTCCAGCCAGGTATCTTCAGAAGACTATACCTAAAGTTCTCAGTATTAGGTGAGGCATCGTCCTGCGTGAAGAAGATTTTGGTCTTTAAGTACAATTCCTACCCAAGTTTTTCCATATCAAAGGCTGTGTTTCAAACATAAGTTGTACACATCAGAGTACCTTTTTCTTATTGTAAGCGCCAGCACCCAACTCTTCAAACTTTGCGCAAAACACATAGGAAAAGTTAATTTTTGTGTTGGTTGGGTTTTTCGAGGTTAACGCTGCTGTTCCAGTGCGAACCCTGTACCAACCGAACTCAGCAGCAGCTCACACTTCCAAGGACTTGTATTCAGTCACTGGATTACTTGAATCAAGAAAACTTTGAGTTTGTCTAGAAGTTCAAAGAGGTACCTGACCCTCCTACCCTTGTTCGCTGGGTGAAATCATGTGAAATACTTTGACCCCGCAAATAGACGAAATCAACTCTTTACTGTTCACCTGTTGAGGGTGATTGAAAGCGTTGTAGGGCACACTTCAACTGGCATGTGATTTTCCGAACGTTACCTTTCGCTTATGCTTTCAGAGCCTCCAAATGCAATTCTAATGGGTCTTTCAAACATGGTGTATATCGAAGCATATTATCTTCGCAAGAGAACTTATCGAAGCATGATATCACTGCTTCAAGAATGAGAATGTCTTCCACATTCCCAGTGCATATTCTTTTATGAGCTTTAATTTTTTTCACGCCGGTAACAAACCAATATGGTGCGCAATGCTGCAGATGTGTTTCTATCGGTGCAGGTTCCTTGCACATCGTTGCAGGATTGTAGACAGATGGCCAGTCATTCAGTAGCGCATACATGGTCCTTCCTCGCAATCTAGATCAGGTCAACTATAGATCTTCTCATAGCAAGTCACCATGCGATAAGCATATAGGAACAGAACTTATGAATCAACCTCATAAATGGCGTCAACAGAGACAGTTTATACAATACAATACGCAAGTTCATCTAACACATTCTGTGCAAAACTCCAAAATGCTCAAGGTGATGTGGTTGTTAACAATGGACATGCTCGACTATTCTGCGTAAAATTTGACCGAAGCGACTACGAAAGAACTCGAATGTGGGGATTCCCACCACTGCCTACTCTACTGGTCTGGAACAGCTACATACCACATCATTTGTTATGTTCCTAATGCATTTTATGAAGTTTGATACAGGAGTTTTGGTGGCTTGCTACAATTTGAGTAGTCTCAAACAACGTAATTTTTTGTAAGCATAGAGCTGCTGAGAAACAGACATGTCTCTGGCAGCCTTGATGGAAAAGTAAAAGAGCTACAAAATCCATTTAGTGCGATTGGTACTGCTTTTGGAAAATAGTGGTTTCTGTCCTCATGAAAAACCGCACGAACTTATTCCCCAACCCAATATAAATGAAAATAGGGAATTAAAAATAAGCTGCTACAAAGTTTTTAACTATTTTAGCTCACTCCTTCCCCGCTTCGACCCTTCCTTCATCCGCCATTGGTGGCAGTTTTGCGCGGAAAAAAATGCAAGAAAAAAACCTAATCACGATTAAAAAAAACCGTTCATGATCTAAAACTTTCCAAAACCTCCGGCTTTCCTCTCATTTTTTCGGAAGTCGGAAGTAGAGCGTTGATCGAATCGAATAATTATGCGAATATTCGACGTTCCCAGATTATTCGTTTACTTCAGGAGTTCCAAGATATTTGGTTATTCGAATATTCGTGGAAATTTTTCGATACAACACACTAATCGGAAGTAGGAAACACTAGGAACACAGGATTATCGGAAGTCGGTATTCCGATCATATCTTGTCTACACCATGACAGGAATCTGTAGAAATTACCCTTTTTCGATAAGACACCAAAAGCATTTTTGAATTCCACTTCACAGCATCCTCAAATTTCTTGACCTCACTTGAGCAACGGAGTTTTGTTTAGAAGCGCAATTCGGTCGAAAAAAGGCAGAGGAAACCAGAATTGCGACTACAGATTGAAACGCTCAAATTCATAGCTTTCTAGTGCAATCAACAGCAAAAGGAGAATGTGCGGGAACAGTGAGATACTATAACTGCAGGCAGAACACAGATTTTACAACATATCTCCTTTTGAACAGTGGCGACGTCTTCTTGGTTCATTTTCTTGAAATGATTCGGGGAAAGATATGCATGCATCTTTCAGAAACATATTCGTGTATTACCTATATTTATCGACCGGATTCATAACAAATGCGCAACGGTACATTGAAACACCGAAATCACTGTGGTAACTCTTAAACAACTAGGCACTTTCAAGGCAGACTCGTTTCGTGAAAAAGGGTTAAACAGAGACACTGGGATGAGAATGGAAGAAATCCCCCATTGAGCAGAGTTCTTACATTACAGCGTCCACTAAAATGATTCTAAAAAATATCTACATGGAGAATTCTATACTGGCCAGCTCAATAGACAGCTCATTCCTGTTCCAGCTCAATCAGGACACCTCCGCAGTCTTTGGGATGCAAGAAGATCACATCTTTTCCGTGGGCTCCGATCTTGGGTTTCTCGCCAAGTGTGCGGATGCCGTTGGCTTTCACGGTCTGCATGGCCTGGAACGCCGTGACATTATCGTGATGAAACTGTAGAGGAATGCAGAGTGGAGGGACCTGACTAAACGATTCCTTCCAAAGCAATATTCTCAACCATCTCACCTTTGCAATATTGTTAACCTCAATGCAGATGTGGTGCATGCCGCCTCCCTTGTTCTTGTCCAGGAAACCCTAGAAGCAAGAATCTTGGGGGGAAAAACGTAGAATAACCCATAATTATAAGGGATACCTGAATTGGCGACTTTTCTCCAAGGGGGTGAAGAAGCTCGAGCTTTGAATTCGGCAGCTCGACGAATACGGTGTACACACCGTGCTCTTTTTGAGGCTACAAAAACATTCAATAGAGAATCAAGACGGATACAGGGTAATTTATACTGGTCATTGATCAGCGGAAGATTTTCTATGAAGATCAGTCAACGCGGCAAGTAATCTTTAATGAAAGAACGTGCGGACTCCGCAAGATCGTAAACGCGTGCGCGCGAGCTGCGTCAGCGATGCGACTAGCCCTATACTTCATCATATAGACGCAAGCGCGTCAAACGTCCCTCGTCGCTTTAAGACTATTTATAAGAAATGCGTGCGTTTGACGCGCGTGCGTTTATATGATGAAAGATAGGGCTAGTCGCATCGCTGACGCAGCTCAGATGCACGCGTTGACGGCCCCGCAGAGGTCGCGCAGTCTTTTCATCGAGAATTTCATGCCGCATTGCCTGATCTTCATGGAAAATTTTCTGTAGATTAATGTGTGCGTCTGACTAGTATGAATGACTCTTAGGGATATGGCATGCTTCACAGAGACGCTGCCGCTGCGACCGTTAACCGCAGAAGGTTATCGTGCAACTGATCCTACAACAACACGCTATCCAACGCAAATAGTGGGATAAGAAATGAGAACTTGTAACACTTTGTTATCACCATTTTCATTCATTTTATTCACAGCGACGGTGTCGCTGTCGAGTATGCCATGGGCATTAGAGTATCCCCAGACTTCGCCAGTTCGAAATGAATCAAAATAAACCGGCGATAGAAGAGATAAATATCGTGGAAATGATATGTATTGATTGCCACGTGGATGGCCTGGAACGCTGCCAAACGGAGCTCATCGCCGGTACTCTCGAGGATGTGCCCACAATGAAGTGGCGATGTGAGTGATGGCGATAGTGGGAAGGATGCCTAGGCGATGAGCTCCGTTTGGCTGCGATCCATGGCGATCTAACGTGGCGATCGATACGTATCATTTCCATGATACGTCGATACGTATCATTTCCATGATACGTATCACCTCTTATATCGCCGGTCTACTTTGGTTCATTTTGAACTGGCGAAGTCTGGGGATACTCCTATTCCGAAGGCAATGAAAAAAACTATTGGCGTAGGTGAGCAGCGCTTACCACAGCCTCGCTAACTTTAGCCCCAAGGTTTTTGTAGAACGCTGAAGCCTTTTTCAAGTCTGGGACAGCAATGGCCACGTGGTTCAATCGTCCAAGAAGATTCGCAAGAGGATGTGAAGCGAATGCCTGAACCAGAAAAAAAAACATTCTGAATGAGTTCCTTCACAGTCACAGAGAATAAATCCATGTAGATCACTCTGCTCACCCTCACTGCAAGTGAGTTGTAGACGGGACGCGCCAGACCGAGAACCTTCAGCGAGTTCATCTGAATACGAAAAGACTATGAGCCTCACCGTACAAGAATGAGCTTATCAATAATCACCACAACGTGCAAAAGGAACAAGAAACATCGAGAAGCAGCACAGGTGAGAAAAGCCACGTACAAAACAATCAATAACAAATTCGTACTGCAGTGTAGATGTGTCCGCAAATCTGTCAAGATGAGGACGTTATCATGAGAAGTGATTCTAATCGGACACTACAGAAACCGAACAAGAACATAATGTCATCAAGAAACGGCAAACCGGCAGCCGCTCGGCGTTACCCTTCGGTTATGAGGTCATTGAAACGCTGTCGCTTTTGATGAGTGTACAGCACAGCAGGTATGCAAAAACAACGCATTTCTTTCAAAGATATCAGTAAATTCTTGGACAGCAGTGTTCAAACATGCATGCGAGAATAGTCATACTCTAAATCTGTGATTCAGTAAGCTCACGATCAGCTTTGGAAAAAAAAACATGGTACAGTGAGCACCGATGGCGGTGGCCTTCCAATTGCCTCGAAAAGCACGCTGCGCGACCGCGCCGCTCGAGAAAAATCCTTTCCGGGACAAAAAACTATGACACAAAAAAACTAGCCACTGTAGCGACAATTCCATCGGGTGCGGCGCGGTAGGACCACGTGCTTTTCGAGACCGCAGAAAGGCCACCGCCATCGACGCTCACTGTAACAATTATGACTAGGGTAAAAAGTCGTCTACCATCGGTTCAGTCATAATCCCTCCCACCAGCTCACTAAATCTCAGAACAATAACCCTCCCCCGCAGAATTTTATGATGGATTTCAACGAAGGTGCAAAGGTCAAAAACCTTCGATGGCTCTATCAGGCAGAATTAGAAAGTGAGCATAGGTCCAAGGTCGAGAAAGCCGTATTAAAAAAAAAGCAGAAAACCTCTACAGCCTTTATGCGTATATGTACATGCACCACTCCACAATATCGATCGGGAATGAGAACGGTAATATTAGCGGAATGATGATAGATGCACAGATAATCAGAGCGCTGAGATGCGAATTGCGCAACGCGTGCTAGCGGGTCCGCATCACTGAATTTTGCTTCGCAATATGCAACAGTGGTAGGAGAATGCCACACATCACAGCAGCGGAAAATCTGGTAGCTTGCTGTTCGATTTACGTTGTTTTTCAACTTGTACCTGGACTAGCTTGAAGAGGTGCTCACATTTGACGACAAGTGCAAAATTGTGCCCCACAATGAAAAACACAGCGTTCAATCAATATGAAGGTAAAGTCAGCATTGCAGTGCTCATCAGTGGGATTGTTTCTGACGAAGGTGACAGGTTGTGGGCACAAGGCTGGTTCCACCGAGAGTTAATAGACCCTTACCTACTAGTGCTGTCAAATTAGCATATAAATTAATTCACGCTCAAGTCAATCTGAATAAAGGAATAAGTAACTAAAGGAGTATGTAAGAGAGGTATCGAGCAAAAATTAAGGAAAAAACACCCAAACTTAAGAAAAAAAAAAGAAAAGCATTATAATGATGAATACCTGCGAAGGAGCTGTATGGAACAATGTATGCAGGTGACATCAGGAACCATCAACGGAACAGATCTTGAAACTATAAAGCTACCTTTGATACCTTTGATCTACTCAGCCCCCTCCTCCCAGAGCAAGTTGTGTGATCACATCCGCAACTCGCCCGACCCAAAGCTTGTTCACAAATTGCCTTAGCCCTTCCTTGCCGACTAGTCGGCGGCCAAAACCTTGTCGACAACTTGCAAAAATGGCCGTTGTCTTCCAAGTTGTCGACAAGCGTTAAGCCGATAACTTTTCCGCAAGAAAAGGCGGAAGCAAGCTATCAGTAAGCTTTGATTCAATGCAAGAAATTAAAGGGTGGGTTGCGTTACACATGCTTGAGTCCCGAAGCGCGCGCCATTTGGATACGGTGTCAAAATTATGCGGTTTGACTTTTATGACTTAGTGGGTTTTATAATTCAATTTTAAGTCGAGCGAGTTTCAAATGCGATCAGATTTGTTTTGGTTGTTCTGAGTATATATAATGAAGGACGCCAATAGATTAATTATAATGCTATTGGACGCATTCAGAAGCCCACGCCAAAAAAGGCCACATCCGAAATCAGTGAACAGTTCCTCTCACAACGTCCAAAGCTCATAAATTGACATCGATGCCATATTTCTATTCTTTACAAAGTGGGCCTGTCTAGTCAATCTAGCAACAATTAATTGCACGAGTAGATAATTACTCATCTACTTGTCATTTCATACAGACATTTGTCTCAGAGACAAATTACATGCACAAGTCTTCCCAGTGGATGTGAAAAAAGCGTATCATCAGAGCCATTACAATCTCACGAGCATTAACCAACAAAAAGTGGCCCGGACGTCTTGTTTTCGTGCGACACTGCACTGTGTGCATTGATCCCTTGCCACACAGCGTGGTGGCTGTGTGCGTGCAGATCGGGAATGATTGATTTTCATCCAGTTTTACACCGCCACTGCTGAATAAAAACCCAGGAACAACGCTTTAAGCAACAAGGAAGAGTAGGATGAGAATCATAATATCTGAATCCATGGTTAATGGCTTATCTACAGAAAGTAGAACCTCATGACATGCAACAATTTGCACTCCTTCAGCTAGGAATTTATGCCAGTATTAGATGCACTCTACGAAAGCACATGGAATCTGTGGATCCCCTCACTTTGAAAGTGGTATAGATGATTTCGTATCAAAAAGCGCATAGAAACAAGCATCTCCCATCTCAACATGTAAGTTTTCAATCTAGAAGGCACTTCCCCCTATAAAAAACGACCCCTCGACGCCAAAAACCAACAAATTTCATAAAAAGGCTTCGCCCGAGCGGCTTTTGAAGATCGATCGACTTCTCGACAGAGTACAACCCGTGATCAACAACATCGAATCATTTTATTTCAGACTACGAGGCGTCACGTAACAATGCTATCGATCTGTCATTTAGCGCTGCTTCATCCTGGCATGTCGTCAGGGGAAATTAGCAGTTGGGTTGAATTGCTTCTTTCTCAAAGTTATAGCGTTGTTGTTGTTGTTGTATTTGCTTGTTGATTCACAATTTTTGAAGCGAAATTTGAATCCTTTTGCAAGGAGTAGTCTTTCCTGTTGTGTATCCTAAGGACTCATAACTAAATTTCGTGGCTGTTTTGTGATTTTAGCAGTTTATTTATTTTATGCACAATAGGTCTTCTCGTTAGAAAAAGAAACATGTGGGACAGTCTCATGCTACACGAATTGGTAGTAACGAATCAGCAAACGATTGAACTAGTAATAAAATCCAGTTGAAAATCTTTTGTGTTCGACCCAGCAGGAAAACGCAGGTGTTTCTGAAATCCTTGCAAAAACTGTACATTTTCCGGGGTTGGGAGTTTCTATAATCATCTTTATGTGTGCTTTCCACATGTCTTCTCCATTTTTGGCAAACAAAAAGAAAAGAAAAGAGGAAAGAAACAATTTCTTCCTCTTCTAGGCTGTAATTTGTTGCACTGTATGATCTCCAATCAATTAAGATGTCTTCTATTTGGTAATCAAATGTCAGAGTTGAATCGTTCCGTTTTTGCAGGTAATCGATGGGGACCAAGTTGTCCGTGTCGATCGAGGGAACCACCCATCCCGAGATCGCACCGCGAGTCGATCGCCCACCCACATTCGATCCTCAGGCAGGCTTCGAAAAGCCCAGAAAGGTGCGTTATTGTTTTTTTTTCCGGAAAGTACGTACTTTGATAGAAAACTGTACAGGAAACCATGTAGACGGTCTGGAATTCGAGAAGTTTGATTGTGAAATATTGCTTGGTATGCCGTGGCAAAAGCTGCCGGAAGAGTTGCACACGCGCGTGCGATGCTTCAATGTGATTAAGTCATTCTGTGGATGTTCATCTTTTGTCGTGATGGTCCTGACGTTGTGATACTTCCACAACAAGCATTTTTTTCTCTGAGGTTGTCGCTATAGTCACTTTGAGTATAGCAGCCTACGTCGCCGTTGGAAACGACCGCGACTGCGGATCGCCAACATCTGCTGCCGCGGCGACGTCTCTTCAACAATCGATAAGCACAACTGTTACAGTCGCTGTCGACGGTGATGCAGGGTGCTATACCTCAAGTTGGGTATAGCAGAGAAATCGAAAGGAATAGGATAAACGATAAGCGCAATCTTAACGGACCTCCGTAATCACTCGAATGCATCGCACATGCCTGCGAAACTACGCTATGTACTAGCCACAGTGGGTGCGTTGGAGCTGACGAAGTTCCTTGTTTGGGCGCGTACAGCAGTGCGATTTCGTCGCAATGCTGTACGCGCACAAATCAGGAATTGTTGGAATCGCTACCTTATTGGCTAATCGCGGCGATATTTGGAGTTTTCTCTATCTAAAGATCATAAAATATAGTGAAAAAAGCGAGCATCGCTACGGTTAGCTGCAACGGCTTGGCGAAATAGGAATTCCAGTGCGCGACGCGTTCGCGTTATTGTGCACGTTCGAGTCCGCACGTTCGTCAGCTCCACCGATGCTCGGTGCACGTTTAGAAGGGTACCCTAGTGATGTTTTTACTTGGCCGTGACCGTTTGAAAATGTGGGCCTTGTTCCTTATTGACAGTTTTGACTGCGCTCCTGTTTAGCCAAGAGAGATGAAGGTATCATGGGAAGAAATGGACCAGTACAAACTTAAACCAGGCCAACGGGATTACTGTGCTCATCTGTTGATTCCGCTAATCAAATGCCAGGTAAATTACTTCAGAATCTTTGCTTCTGGAAATTCATGTGCAGCTACTATATTTGTCCGAAATCGGTCCTAATCTTTATTCAAACTCATTCTCACTCTTTTGTTCTAGAGAGCAAACGCTCCGTTTGCCGGACATTTGTGTGATTCGGAACGAAGTGCATGGGACAAGTGCGAATATGATGACTACATCATGCGCATTAAGGTCAGAGTTTTTTCTTTTGAATATGTTCCTCATAGTTGTTACATTTACTTTAACTCTATATGTAATTCAGTTTTCTTCATTTCTCTATTTTTTAGTTGTTAGTTGAGTATGTTGAGTTTTTTTTCTAAATATTTGATTTTACTTCTAACAGCTTCATGTTTACAACGGACCCTAACTCACCTTTTTCTCTCTTCTCTCAATTTTTTGAGTTTTTTTTTTGAATAATCGTGCGCTGTATATAAAAAGGAATCTGAAAGAGGATAAGGAAAGAGTGCAGCGGAACACCTCCTTCTCCTATTTCTTCTTCATTATCACCAGTACATATTTGTCTTGTCTAGTATTTACAGTTTCTTTTTCTTTTCTATCACCTTATGCGATGCACTGTTGTCATTGTTTCTTTCTACTTCTTCAGATTCTATGGATTGACTCTCTATTTTCCAGGAATTTGAACGTGAACGACGCCTTCTGATGCGAAAACAACGTAAGGAAGCAATGGCTGCCGCTTAATTCTCTTCTGTCGGTTTGTCGGTTAAGAATAGGTGTAGAAAACTTCGCTGGTTGCTAAATTTTCTATCGTTTGGTTGTAATTGTATCTAGAGAATAAAGAGTTTCCTTTCCTCACTTTTGTTTTAAAGTTACTTCCGGTTACTATCAAATCAATACTTTTCTCGTCTTGACTAGAGTCGCTGGGAAACAAACGGTGATTTTTGAGGAAATGGAAAGGTTGGTGGAAGAATGTGAGCTGGACTGTCCGGAAGAGAAACAGATTCAGGTCGTTACAGGTTTTTTTTTGTTGATGCATGTTTTCATCCTAGCAAATTGCAAGTATTGCAAGCATAAGTTCAACATTTGAGAAGTACGCTATGTTTTGCAAATACAGGTAGCGGCGGTAAAACGCGAACGCTTTATGCACGTAGATACTTTTACCTGGGCAATCTAGGCAGTGTATGCCTAAATGTACATGGTAGCATTTGAATCTGATCATTCCGTAACTTCTAAAGAAGGAACGGATGATAGTGGAGTTGTAATGTGAGGAATCGAATAGCGTTCTTCATTGGGTGATATCCTTTGAGCGGGGGTCTTGCAACGGTATCTCGTTGAGCACGACTTTTTAAGGTATCCGATTTTGCATTAAATGTCCAATTTTAATTAGGGCAATTGAGTATTATGTTTTTGTCAATGCAGTGTAAGTTATTGCTTTCACGCTAATATTGCACGTACCAAGAAGGACGTTTTTGCGCGCAAGTGCTATCTTCGCCTGTTTGGGATTCAGTGATTCGATAATCCGGACACTGAGACAAAAATGCTGATAATTCTCAGTGCACTTTGACCACCAAGAAGGTCTGATTGGTGAAATGATCGACTCAAGGAGATTGGAGGTGAATACAGCGTCTGAGCTAGTGTTAGCTTTTCAAAACACGACACATTTGCTGCATACACTGAGCCCTGAAGCTGTGTTTATACTCCTTCGCGAGGCGACGGCGTCGCAGCAACGGCAACGACATAACGACTTTGCAATTCTTTTGCTGGCAGGCGCAATGCAACTTCAACCTCTTTACATCGATCTCGAAGAAAATAAACTGGGCGCGTGATGGTTGGCGTTTATGCACGCGACATCGCGTCGCGTGCATAAACGTCAACCACCACAGTGGGACCGACCACTGCTTGCGCGGGTATCCAGTCGTGACCAACCGCTTTTGAAGGTTGCTCGTGAGTGACGATAACGTTGCGGCGAACTATAAACACGGCTCAGTGCCCCTGCACTCGACACGGGACCATTCTCATTGTTCGAACAGGCGGTTTCCCCCACAAAGCTCTGTTCTCTAGCTGCAAGTGCTAAATTACAGATCCTCGAAAAATGCCTGCCTCTTCTCCGAACAGATCGCGATGCAAAGGTTCGGTCAATCGGATTCCTTCTGTTGACGAGGATTTTAGAGAGGTGAGCATAAATTTTTTTATTGTTCAATCGTCGCTTGCGTTGCGAAGGTTAAAGGTCTCAAAAAATTACTGGTTGGATCATTGTTTATCAAGCTTATCTATGTTACAAGCATATCAACGTTGTTACGACCGACTTTATTCTAGGTGTAGCCCTCAGTGTCTTCGAGCAGCACAATCACGGCTAGCAAAAAAGCTAGTTGATGTTAAAAATGATCCAACGATTTATGGAGGAATCTTCCTTAGACAACTGCTTGTGCGAAATCCACAGGTGACTTTCTCATCACTTTGTTCATGTCATTTGTAGCTCGACTTATTTTGATTTATAGATGCTAATTTGAGATCTTTTATAATAGTTGCTGAGAACAATCAGGCGCTGTTCTGGTCTGCTCTCTTCTAAATATCATTATTACCTCTTTTTGAACGCATTACTTGCTATGTTTTGCTACACATCTAGTCGTTTTAGGTAGGAAACCTTCATGCTGACATTATTGTGAGCATTATCATGCGCTTCATCGATATGACAGTCAGCAACAAAGACCCTACTCTCAGGTAATCATCTTAATTGTGAGCACTTTCTCACTGCTATTAGCATTTTGAAGACTTTTACGGATGTTTCAGGAAGCTATGCATTGATCTCTATTCGATTCGATATGGCTGTGATGCACAAATGTCGGAGAGGTTATTAGCTACTTTGTTGGCTTCAATCACTCCGAGACTTGTGTCGCAAGAGGAGCGCATTGGTGGGGAAAATTTTGTGTGTCGCTCGTTAACCTTTTGGTAGTTTACCTAGTGATATTTTCGCAATATTCACACGTGACTCTTCAGGTATACTACCACTGAAATCGTTCGGCATGTCGTCGCTACGTGAAGACTTGTGCAATCTCCTTTTTGATATCTATTCATCGGCTCTGGGTTACGCGAAACAAGGTGAGCTTTCATTAGAAGCTTGGCGTCGAACGCGAGTGCATTACATATTAGAAGCTCCTGGTGCATCAAAGGTTGGGGCATATTTCTGATGAATTCTTCTAAGAAAAGTTTCGACTCAGGAACAACAATTCCTCATAGTTACAGCGAATTTATCGCTTGAAGTGAGGAACATTTGATCGTGTTTGACACTTCTAATGCTTTCGAATTAGTTTCTGAAGCTTACAGCTCGCCTATTGAATATCTGCTTCAGGGCAGTATCTATCGCGAGACGTTGTATTATCAGTTTTGGAAGCTGGTCTAAACGATCCTGCACTGCAAGATGCCGCTCTTGGACTAATGCGTACGCTTTGTAGCAACGGCAGGAATGCCGTCTTACCGCTTGTGAGTACCTATATTTCGCAGTCATATTACCTTTTTTATCCTACCTTATTCTCTCAGATACCTCGAATGGTTTTGATGCTTATATCAAAGCTGGACACGCCAAATAGTGCTATATTCGACACCCTAGCACATATATGCCGTCTTTATGGATCTGGTTCAACATTGTTCCGACATCTATACGTTGTATTTAGTGCTATGAAGCATCCATTGGATGAGCAGGTACATTGAAAGCATTATTTCTGTCTGATAAGGGGAAAGAGTAGCGTAAATCACTGAACGCGCTCCCAATCCTGGGTCCTAATTGAAGTGAATTCTTCTGGAGGAAAGAACATGTTTGGAAACTGCTGAGGAACAAGCTTCATGCCTCTGTGAGAATTCTTCTGTAGAATTCTTCTGAAAAAAGAGTTCTTCTGTGAGAAAAGCTTACTCTATGCGCAAATTCTCGAAAGACATTCTATGATTTTCTACATTTGGTGCCCTACAGCTCGGTTTTCACTCACTTATTTCTGAGGATTTATTTGCTTAATTCACTTTTCACGTTACTTTATTTCGATTGTAGCCCTATGGCCCACCGGCGGCTCGACTTCTATCAGCCATTGTGGAAACATCGGCATTCTTAGTAAAGCCTGAGGTGAGTGCTCTGAAGTGTTTTTCTCGTTGTTGTTTGGATTTACCTGCTTTGTAGCCTATTAATCGAAGTGGTTGATGAAGCGTTCATTTGAGTCACCTGTTGCTATTACGTCATTGTCGTCTTTAGGTTTTGCTCTCCGTTCAACGCAAAGTATGTGAAGAAGTTATCCGAAACCCACATTCCCCTGTGTACCGTGAGGTTTTGGCCTCATTTCTGAGCTGCACTCATGAGCTTGTTCCACCTCCTGTTCATGTAAGGTCTAGAAAACGATACTTTGGTAGTTGAAGTACTAGTAGTTGAGCAATTAATATTCAGATCGCCCGAACTGTCTTGGGATGTTGTACTGATTCAGAACAACTGCAGACTGTGAGAGCTCTTTGTGACGTCATTACCAGGCCTCGAATGCAGGTATGCAAAAAGGGAATGACAGAAATTTCGATACGCTAGTACCTACTCGAGTAGATAGTAATGTTTTCGTAGGGTGTAGCGAAGGGCTTTTCACGCCAGTTCATTTTTAACTCGAAACCGACAGTCTTTACCAACTTTGTTCTACTGAGAGCCGTATCGATGGCGATAACTAAAAATGTCCCCCCTCCCCTTTCGCTAGTTGATGTTACAGTTTTGTACAGGTCGGCTACGCTCAAATTTCACTATGGATACGCGTTTCATGAGAAGTGGTTTCAGAATCTGGCGCGGCGCGAAGTTGCTCGGCGTTCAGCTGTGAGGGTAGATCAACCTATTGACCTACATGGAGAAGATCTTGAGCAGCAAGTCGGTACAAAACCTTGGAATTTTGGATAGCGTTCCTTTTTTAAATTTTAGCAAGTTCTAGGTCTCAGTGGTATCCATGAGCTCTTCTTCTAAAGAGCCTATTGATTCTGCGCAGGAGGCGAACGGAGCTACCAATGAGATTCAACTTATGGACCGTACGAGCGGTAGCAAGTCAGAAACAGGTGGTGGAGGACCTATGGCTGAAGCCCAGGAGGAGCCTATGGTTTGCGCAGAAATGGTAGGTTTTTAAACAGTGTGACACTAGCTATGGAATTAAAGACTTTTGGAGGAGTCCTTCACTGATCTCTAGAGTTTTCGAGTGAATCATCCAACGTTACTGTTTCGAGGTTGAAGCTTTCAAGTCGTATGTTTTCAGCATTCCGAAGAACCTCAGATAGTCGGAAATGTTGAAAGTAGAAATACTCGATCCATGCACGAAGAGATAACACCTACTCCGAAAGCTGTTGCTGCCGACCAAGTTGTCACGAAAGTGGAGAACAGTTCTAGCAACGCGATGGAGCCAGTTACCAAAAAGGCGAAATTCTCGGAAAGGAAAGGATCGAAACCTGTTGAGGTAGGATTGACTAGTTTTGCTACATTTTTTTAGTAACTATGAATTGTAATTCTGTTGGTGTATCTTGACTTCTTTCCAGAAAACAGTGCTAGCCGATGGTGAGGCGTCAGTCGAAGAGATCCTGAGCACTTTCTGTCCAGAATAATATTCATCGTTATGTCAACTGTTTCTTGTTAACAATTGTTATCCAGGTTTATTGTTATTTTGTTATTCGTTGTTGAAGATTTGTTGTCTATGAAGTAAAGACTCGATATGGTTGTGAAGCATTTAGTTGGCGAATAAGAATGGTAGAGTATCAAACCAAAATAATGGGTTGATATCTTGGTAAGATCCTTCGATGATATCCCTGGTTTATTATCGGTGACCAATTGATACAAATCAACCAGTATGGTCAGTTTTGAAGCCATATGGGTTAGAATCGGGGGTACAAGACAAGCTTCCCGCCGTAGAGGGAGTGATTGCATTAGCGGTGACCCGCATACTCTAGATTTGAAATGCTCCCTCACTAGTAACGAAGCAGTTGTTCCGAGAAGGCGTCGTTTGCGGTACGCAGATAAGCATCACAATTCTATCTGAAACTTTGTCTGTATCATAGGATTGATCAAAAATTCGAGGATGATGGACTCCACCACCGATTGAAGTCCCTGGGTCAGGACCCGTGCAGATTTCGATCTTTGCTCTTGCAAGAAATGAATTTCCTCTCATTATGATAGGGAGCTGGTGACAAGAGCCATTCCAGCGATATATTCTGTGCACTATTTCATTTTTTTTCTCTTTTGGAGCACCAGAGATGGCTGGTGTGCTGAATAAATAAAAAAATAATTATACCTCCGTTACACTCTGGTATAAATACCATTTTGAACTATTGATCCCGAACGCCGAGGCGTGTGAAAGGTTTATTTCGTGCGGGTAGTGAGCGGTATTAAGTGACACAATAGGATGTAAGTCATCGGAAGAGGTAACTTATATATGTACATAGTATTTACATTCATTATTCATATTTGAACATTAAGTGCAGGTCCTATAGTGAGTTAATGGGGAAACAGTAACAAATGATATTACATGGGAACATTTGGGATATGTACTGTCAGAAAAGGAAAAGAATATTCTAGGCACATAAAGGAGATCAAATAAGGCGTAGGCAACCCTAGCCTGAAATAGCTAAGCGTGTGCGGAGTGTGCTGGAGCGTAACAGCGTAAAATACTTAGGTATGCATCGAAAGCCTATCCTATGAATAAAATACATTAAATTATTAGGAGGTACAAGTAATAGGTACAAGAAGTAATGTGAGTATGTGTATGCGTACAGCAGGAATGTGAACGTGAAGGGATACATTTAATGGAGAGATCGTAAACATGTGGAGTTAAGGTGCTGTAGGAAGAAAGATGGGTTTAGGGGATATGTAACAATGAAATGCTTGCGGTGATTTCCATCTGCCTGCTTTCATGACGCTTACTTGGTCCATTCCTAGGCTAAGAGCGAGCGTAGCAGCACCGCCCCTAAACGAATGAGATGTAATATTTAGGTGACTTAGTTTTGAAATATGAAGCAGATTCTTTAGTCTATCGCGGAGAGTAGCGCTGGTAAGAGGGTTACCCGTTGACGAAGACTGGAAAAGGAACTGGTTACCATGTATAGTCCCCAGGTACTTATTGAGAAGCCCTTGCTCTACTTTATCCAACTGAAAAGAAGCGCATGCCCCCGCGCCGTGCTGGTCCGTTTTAGATCGCACGATGTGTATATTCCAGGACCGATTACCTACGCATTGTAANATGACGCTTACTTGGTCCATTCCTAGGCTAAGAGCGAGCGTAGCAGCACCGCCCCTAAACGAATGAGATGTAATATTTAGGTGACTTAGTTTTGAAATATGAAGCAGATTCTTTAGTCTATCGCGGAGAGTAGCGCTGGTAAGCGGGTTACCCGTTGACGAAGACTGGAAAAGGAACTGGTTACCATGTATAGTCCCCAGGTACTTATTGAGAAGCCCTTGCTCTACTTTATCCAACTGAAAAGAAGCGCATGCCCCCGCGCCGTGCTGGTCTGTTTTAGATCGCACGATGTGTATATTCCAGGTCCGATTACCTACGCATTCTAGATCCCGAACTCGGAGGTTGCGAGCCTCGCTGATCCTGAGAAAAGCCTTGAACTGTAATAGCGCGAGTGTAGCCGCCTGGGTCACCTTGGGTCACCAGTAGCAGATGAGCCGTGCAGTATTAATTTGCGCATTGAAGGAGTATCGATCTTGGAACGATGTTGGGTGGGAGGAGTGGTCCTTTTCTCCGCCTGTAGAATGCTGGCCTGGATATCCTTGTCCACACCAGATAACGGACCGCAAAAATAGTTGAGAGCTGCGACGATCAATGCAAGGGCTTTTTGTTTCCCTTCGCTGGCGCACTTGGCAAGATAGAGATTACGTGCCTTTGGCATTGGTATCGAGGCCATGGCTGGAGTAACTTTCCACGTGTGGAATTTTGCCGCTTCTTCTTTGTACATGGGGATTGTGGAAGCCGCTCTGTCGGCATCTAACGATCTCGATATGACATCTCCCACCAGCGGCAAACCAAGAGATGAGCCGTTGCCTTCAATATCGTTCCTTCTTGGAATCTGGGAGCTGAAAATCATTCTTTTTTTTATTTTGCAATTTATGATCGAGGTATGATTCCTTTTACTGTAAACCGCCCGCGCATGGGTGGGTGGGAGGGTCAACCGCTCACCAGGCGCAGAAAAACCTGGATGACTCAGCATCAGCGCCTTAAGGAGGCGCTGTTGTGGCCCCGCCCACCACCAGCTGCCATATCCCGAGGTGATCGAGATCCCCGCCTGTAGCCCGAGGTGATCGAGATCCTCGCCAGATCCCGGCGCGATGGGGATCGCCGGACCAAAAGATCAATAGTTCAAAATAAAACTTATACCTCCGTTACACTCTGGTATAAATAACAAGGAGGAAAATAAACGGTGATTTAGAGAATTTGGATCCAAACGCCCCGGCAAGAGCTTCGTCCTTGAGTAGTTTGGTCCCCATGGGGAAGAGAATGCCGTCATTTTGAACTATTGATCCCGAACGCCGAGGCTGTGGAACTACAAAGCCTGGGGGCTAGAAATGCAGCGTTTTGCGCTGGTAGGGCTGATCTCTGAAGTCCACAAGGAGGAAAATAAACGGTGATTTAGAGAATTTGGATCCAAACGCCCCGGCAAGAGCTTCGTCCTTGAGTAGTTTGGTCCCCATGGGGAAGAGAATGCCGTCTTTAACGAAGTGAGCCCAATTAGTTCCTCCTGGTTTTAAGATGGGGAAGTAAGGTTGAGACGTCCAGAGGGGACAACCCAAAATTCCAAATGCTTTGGCATGGAAGGCCCATCTGATGGTCTTTCCCACAAGTGAAACAGGTGGAACTAACCAAAGAAGGCCGTGCTTCCAGGCTGAGGTGTGTTCGAAGGCGTCGATTCCTGAGGTGCCTGGACAGTAGCTGCTGGAAAAAAAGATGTCCGATTTGGTATTTCGGTCATTTGCAAACATGTCTATGCTGGGTGTTCCCCATCTGTTTGTGATCGACTCAAATATACTATCGCTGATTCTCCAGTCATCGAAATCCATTAGTCTGCTTGCTTCGTCTGCTTCTACGTTGTTTTCGCGGGGAATCCATGCGACCAAAAGAGGGTAATTGTAAGCATTTTGGATGTCCCAGATGTTTTGGGCTAATTGATGAAGTTGCAAGTTAAGACTGCCTTTTTTGCAGATGATGGCCGCCGCTTGATTGTCGGTATTTAATAGAACACCTGATTGCACATGATCAGCGAAGGTCTCTAAACCGAATTTGATTGCAAACAATTCTCTTGCTGTGCTAGATTGATCGACTAGATCCGATGGGAGTTCTCTAAAGGTTCTGGCGAGCGAGCTGCCTTTTCTGTCGAGGAGAACGGCTCCGACTGAATGTGCTGATGCATCTACGTTTATAATTTTATCCCAATTCTTAAACTCCATAGGCGGAAAGAGGGATTTTTGAGGATTCAGATGCAGACGATTTTTCCAGTAGTCCAACTCACCCAACTCTTCCTTTGTAACGTCCCACTTGCGGTGAAGAGGCCAGTCTTGTGATTGGGCGGCAGCGATCTCTCTAGACACTGCTCTGGTCATACGGGTATCTGAATCACTCATCAGAAGATGTATAGAGGCGAGGGTGCCTGACCATCGTAGCCGGTCGTGCAAAGATGGTTTGTAACGATAGCGAAAGTTCTCAAGTTTTTGCTTTGCTCTCGTTAGTCTTTCTGGAGAAAGAGAGAACGACATTTTAAGTAGATCGATGTAGAAACCTAACCAGGTGGCGGTTCGAGAGGGCGTCCACGTGCATTTTTCTTTGGCGAAATGCCAACCGGCCGCTGTGAGGTCTTCTTTAACGATGGATGATGCTCTAGAGCAACTTTGTCTGCAACAATCAAATACTATTCCGTCATCTATGTAAATCGCCACACCCAATCCTGATATTCTCCATTTCCTTATGAATGGTCTCAAAATCTTTGTGAAGATGTGTGGAGCCGAAGAAAGGCCAAATAGAAGTACCACGAATTGATAATAGGCGCCCTGCCATTCAAACCCTAGGTATTTAATGTGTTCTGGGCACATGCGTATGTGATGGTAGCCTGCCTTGAGGTCAAAGGTTGTCATGAAACCTTGATATGGAAGAACGTGCAGAATTTTACTGAGATCGTCTATCTTGAATTTGGGTGCATCCACAAATTTGTTGAGGTGAGAAAGATCTAGTACCAGTCGTAGTTTCTTACCGGTTGCTACGGAGAGGGGATGAACATGAAGAGAGCTGAGATGAGAATTGTTGACTTTTCGTACAGCACCCGTCTTGAGGAGGTCTGAAATTTCTGAGCATACGAAATTGGAATGCTCGAGAGCAGATTTTCTATTTCGAGAAATAGGTGGCATCGTGGGAGATGAAATGAATGGTATCGAGTAACCACAAACAACGGTGTTTGTCACCAAAATTGAAGGCTCGAGAGCCAGCCATGTGCCTATTCTATCATGTATCGAACCAGCTAAGAACTCACTAGTTTCTTCTAGGGCACTCTCTCCACCAGTGACCCTCTCGTCCACAGTATTTGCATTGACTCTTCTTCCTTTCGTAATCTCGTTGCTCTCTGTGTCTGCTTTCCGAGAATCTTCTGATCGGAGATGCGTCTCTTCTTTGGTACAGAGGTCGAACTGTCCTTTGCTGGAATTCCGAACCGGGCCAGGATTGCTGATATCCGTACTTTTGCCAGGAACGGTCCTCAAAGCTTGTGCTCTGCTGGCCAGCGTAGGAGCCCTGCGGGAATAGGGAAGCAGGAGGCCAAGCTGCTTCCCGCTTTGGAAAGGGCTGCGAAGCCGTGGGCGCTTTCCTTTTCCGTCCGCCATCTTCGTCTTTCTTCTTGATAGTTTCAAGGAATTCGCTGAGTCTAGGATCTGTGATTTTCAGTAGGTCTGACTTGTTTTTGTTGTCGAGAAATTGAAAGACTTCAGGATGAGTATCGGCGATCTTCAACGTCTCGTTCCTGCTATTTAATTCCTGGATTACATCGGTGATTACGAAACCTATTCCTTCGTATCCTTGCAAAGGTACTAACTTGCGTATAATTGAGGTATTGAATTCGTACTGCCTGGCGAAGCCTTCTCTTTTAAAAACTGGCGTTGAGGAAGAACATGGCTGTGAACTCTGAACTGTTTCTGACCTGACCGCCTCAACTATCATCTGTAGGTCCCTTGGATCCAATCTTAGTCCGTTGTCCACAATTTCCTCTCGCACGGGTTCTGGAGCCTCTTCACGAACTTGATTATCCTCGTCCATGTTGCGAAATACAGTTGTGGCGTTGCGAAATACAGTTGCGGTGTTGCGAAATGCGGAGGAGGAGGTGTCAACCGCTCACCAGGCGCAGAAAAACCTGGATGACTCAGCATCAGCGCCTTAAGGAGGCGCTGTTGTGGCCCCGCCCACCACCAGCTGCCATATCCCGAGGTGATCGAGATCCCCGCCTGTATCCCGAGGTGATCGAGATCCTCGCCAGATCCCGGCGCGATGGGGACCGCCGGACCAAAAGATCAATAGTTCAAAATAAAACAAAGACCAAGAAAGTTCTTCTAGCACTGTTCCTGGGTCACCTTGTGGGCTTACTGCTGAATAATGAACTCTTTCTGGACGCTAATACCTAATTGTTCTTCATATTTCCTCTCATTTACAACATTTTTTGCAATGAGCAATTTTTATACGCGACATTTCAAAAGAGCTCATAATGAGAAGGCATCCGGGTAGAACTGTCACGTTCCACTTTTAACGGATTGGTGTATGTTTTGGAGTCCTCTCCACATGCACTCCGAGTTCAGACGCACCTTTTATTGTACGGCCAGAGCAACTGAATTAGGGTAATCATACGTGCGATAGGGGTGAGACAGGGGTGAAATAAGTGAAGGTTGTCTGGGCCGAAAAGTGAAGGTTGTTCCGCAACCAAAGCTTCAATGGTGCTGAGGAAGCGCTCACTAAAGTGAACGATGTCATATACTAGGGAGTGAAAGCTCTTTCAAATATGGATTCAACCGAACCTGTTTTAATATTGCCCAGAAAATGAACAAATGACCGTTTGTTCGAAGATGGAATGCCGAAGCTGAGATTTGCTCCGGCTCCCTGCTTTCGTGCCGGGACCAGCGCGCAGTCTAACGTAGAAAATGCCCCAGCTCGATTTTTGCTAAGTATTTCAGTAGTTTCACAGGACTGTATATTGCGCAGTTGTCAGCGACTTTCTTCATAAAATTCCCTGTAAGATGACATCAAGAGCGACAAATTTCACCAAAAATCTAGGGAGAAATCAATTTTTAAATCCTAGACGGGGAAATTGCGTCCCTTAAAATTTCTCACCAATTTTGGTAAATCGTGAATCGCGCAGTTGTCTATTGAAATTGCGACATCATTGCGCATGCAATGCCCATTGAAGCAGGTGCCTTTATCTGAAATTAGCCCAGAAAACGGGTCATGTATGAAAACGGTTTTTTACTTTATATCTCTTTTAGATTAAAAACTCAGAAGTTGCGCAGTTGTCAGCTGCCGAGCCCGTAAGATTCCTAGTAGAATGGTATATAACACTTGATACTTCCTTTCACGCTGGGCTGAAAAAGCCTGCCTGAGCCACATACCCCGTGTAGCTCAGAGGGGTTAGCGAGAGAGCACACCAATATGGGAGGGCGTCAGACGCGAGGGTGAGCCAGACGGGGTATTTGGCTCACCCTGGTTTCTCCATCGGGAGTGAACGAAATTATCAAGTATTATATATCATTCCGCTCAGAATTTCCTTCTCAATTCAGCTGACAACTGCGCAACATCCAGTTCCTTCAAATAAGCAAGATAATCCTCTTTTCACGTTTTCACGAAATCCTCAGCCATTTTCAGTTGCCCCTATGTGATCTTGCCATCATCTAGTCCTCAATAACAAGGCAAGAAGTCTGACAACTGCTCAAAGCTTTATTTCCCAAATAAAGAATGATATTGTCGGCCAAACCGTAATTTTGCCGCAAATCCCCACCAATTTTATGGAAACTTTCTTCGAAAGGAATTGACCGGCCATGTTTGAGCTTCGGCTTTTCGGAGACTGTATCGTGTGGAGAATTTGAGCCACAACTGCGCATTTCATGAAAACATGCTTTGCCCGAATTGCAATGCATAGTTTCATTCCCTTTTTTGGTCCGAGACTGCGTCCTGGACCCATCTTATCCTCTTCGCCATAGGTGAAGGTTCCCCATCCGGACACCATCAAAAGTGATGGTGGCCTGAGACACGTCTCAGGCTATCGGACGTATGAGGGTAATACCGTCCTCTATGGCCAAACAGATTAAATACGATAGCAACTCAAAAATACGACAACCTATAAGATCTGAAATATGTCGTAGTCTGTTTCTGCGATAGCTTAAACATGAATTAGGAGCGCCTCTGCAGGGTACGTTGGCACTTCTGGCCTGAATTATTCAATACTAATCTGGAATCAAGCCCAAGTTTTGCTCTTCAGTCCTATTTGCATATGAGAATCCATCGGATTCAAATTTGCGCTGTAGGGGAGTTGGCTCTCAGCATAGATTTTCATTCGTTTTCTGCTGTAGGAAGACAGTTGTCTCATGAATAAGTCCTTTAGTCCTATAGATGGTGTGGATTCGAGAGGCATCCTCTCTTACAGAATGCTGTGTTATTAAAACACAGCGTAACATTGATGCTGTGATCCGCGAAATCCGATGGAATTTGTTCTAACACGTCCCTTATTCAACAACTTGCTGCTAGTAAAATATTTGAAAAAGCTGGGATAACGGTACTGATGTATAGCCGCAGGCTGTTCTATTCTCTTTTCCTGTATTCTTCTAACTGGTGAAGAATCGCTCTGCTCTCAGGAGGTGCTCTTCTTTAGAGATGACGTTTATTTACTGTCCTACACTCAAACACGTTTGTGAAACAAATCTTGTGTAAAGTTTTCTCCGAATCATTTCCGTAGAAGTACAATTCGATGCGTGGCAGCAATCACCGTTTCATCGATCTTTTCGAATATGAATTAGCTTTTTCAAGCTGTGAGGGTTTTGTTTTTGAAACACATTTCGAATTACTATGAGCTGCTGCGAGGAAAAATATTTTGCACGGCATGAAATCTGTTTATTATGCGTGTTATGCGTTTTGCAAAAATAATTGGCGGCAATCCCAGAAACACTACAAAACGTTATGTGTTCCTACAACAACATCGTATTTTGTTCTACTCCACTTCTTTAAGCTGTGACGATTTTTTCCAGGTTCTAGTTGTAAAGGAGGGCAAGATAGAGGCGCTTCTCCCGAACCTTCAACATGACTTCGTCTGTCCACAGCCAAGGCTGTTTTTCGGTCCTACTTCGACCTGGTTTGGTCACATCAAGTTCAGAGCGCGCTGCCTCTTCGATCACTCTTGCCGCATTCTGCCAGGTTTCCTCAACAATCGTCACTGACGACAGCTGAATGCGAGATGTGACCGCAGCCTCCTTTTGCTTCATTCCGCACCACTTGATTCGAGCTGGCACGCATCTCTCAGCGTACTTCTTCTTCGGTGGAGTGGTTTTCAGAGTGCAAATCAGCGGCTGATGTTGCGTGGCTACCGTCAGGCTCCGGCACGAGGTCTTCCACAGGCCAAAATCAAAACGAAGCCCCCTTTGAAAAACCAAAAATTTACTCAGACATTCGTGGGGGTGGAATGCAGGTGGAAATGGGTCCACCCCCAGTTGTACCTGGGGGTGGACCCAAAATCGCGGAGCACCTACCCCCGACAATCGAAAGGCGTTCCTCCACGTGCCCTCGCAGTTGCCCCCCGAGCGTATAATTAGGTTCCGGCGGATGGGGGGACGACCGGGGTTATGGGCAGCACGCTCTGCTCTTCTTGGACGTCCAGATACGCTCCCCCAACTCAAAAAGTGGGCGGAGCGATGGGGGTCCTACCTGCCCATCACCCCCACGAATGTCTGAGTACGATGCCCCTCTTTGCACATAAAAGTGCTGGAATCCACCAGGAAAAACATTGGCGACGCCGAAATTCAAAATATTTTTTTTATAGTAGCGACCCCTGGGGTCGCTAGAAAGTTTGCACGCAGCAGCCACTTCACTCGTCATAACGAAGAGAGAAGTCTGAAAACCGCACGATTATAGAAAACGGCTGCGTGACAAGACGTATGTACGCTACGGAGCTGTGATTGGTCGATTCATGTGCGCGTCGCGGCTGCAGCCTTCAAACGTACGAGCAGTGGCGCGGTCGCGTCGCGGCGTGCGTCTTCTTCGCCTCCCCGTAGAAAGCAGAGTTCATCTGTGACGTTTGATCGGTGAAACCATCCCGCCTTTTACAAGACGAAACATGTTGAAACTAGCCCGCGGCGTTGTTCGATTGGAGCACATATTCTACGAGGTTGGACTCTGTAGGATTTTAAGGACTCCTGCGCCGTGTAAATGCAACGGAATGAATTGAAATCTTCAGTAACAAAAGAACTATATGGGTACAACAAGTTTATACTGCGAAAGCCCAAAAATTATGTGAATCAAAAAAGTGTATGCTCGTTATGTATTCTGAATGCCAAATTACCTCGAGTTAGCAACACTCCGAGAACTCCTATGAATTCCATACTCCACATATCGAATCCATCAAGTGCTTGAACGATGAAACGGGCTTTGAAGAAAAAGTGTATGCTGCAGAAGCCCAAAAATTACGTGAAAGAAAAAAGTGTATGCTCACTAAGTGACTTAGGTCGCCCTGGGCGACCTAGAGGGCGACCTGAGGTCTCCCTCACATATATCCTTCGCGCTGTACATCATTTCTGGCGATACTGAGCATACGGTTGTAGTGCTCTCTTAGATCTCCCCATACTCCAATTTTCAAGCCCAGCCTTAAAGTCTGGACTTCGCAGCAGCTCCACGAAATTTCCGGAAAAGAGTTTTTCGCGTATATCTTCCGAGCGGTACATTAATGCAAGGGGAACGGGTATCAGAAAGAGCCTGGAAGACCAGATCAGCAGGATGGCATGACTGGCACCTCGTGGTTAGGAAAGAGATCCATTTGGGATAAATTCAGCCCTGTTGTTATCATTATGTCCGTAGAACCGTGTTTCAGTTAGAATCACTTGTGTGCAAAAATTTCGAGGCACTTAGTAATAGTTCACTGCTTAACATTGTTTTGCTTTCTGACGTCGTGAGGATGTTGTGATGGACTACAACGGCTTTCATGTGCTTTTGTGGCCTAAGACATCTGCTATCAAAACCAATTTTACCTCCGGTCTGTGTCACAGCGTTGCTGTGTTTCGGACGAAAACCCTTTACCATGATTCGTGCAATTTTGCTTCATTAATATAGATTTTGATGATCAAGGAAGAAAGCGAGCCGCAATATCAATGCGGCGTTTGAGGAGGATATCTTCCCAAATTGGCTGGGATTTAGGGATTTATGGATCCCAGCTACGAACTCCCTTTTGCTCACCTCATCTTGCCTAGAGTTTAGTTCCTGCCGAATTATGACTGGATTGCTTCCCAACAGCACACATCTCTTCCTTTCGCTTCTCACTATTGAGGAAAAAGACTGCTGACGTCAAACTCCGGATTTCATTTAAATGGCCGAGCAACGTTTTTATTTGGTTCAGAGACAGTTCTTGTTCAAAGAGATTACGGTATGGTTGGGTTAACACGTTTCCCGTCACAACAATGATTCATTGTTTGTTGCTAATCACTTTCTTTGTAAGTTAGAGATTCTGAGATACATTTTTAGAAAAAATGTTAACTTAGTTACAGTAGGCGTCAATGGCGGTGACCCGTCTGCGGCCTCAAAAAGTACGCGGCGCAACCGCGCCGCTCGCGGTAGAATCGTCGCTGCAGGGGCGAATCTGGGTTTTCTTGATAGTTGTCCATCACATCTGATGGTAACTAATAAGAAAATTAACTGACTATCCGGAAAACCCCATAATTTGAAGTCTAGAGGAGGATTCTTGCTCGAGCGACGCGGTCGCGTCGCGCGCTGTGCGAGGCCGCAGACGGGTCACCGCCATTGACGCCCACTGTACGTATGTAAATGCTTTGCCGGAAGCATCAACGTTGTAATTTTTGATTTTGTTTAAAAACATTTCCATAATTGCTACTCTTCTTCTCTGTTGTTTCCACAGCTAATTCTTGCCATACTTCCTCCCCGCTTCTGATTTTTCGAAGCGCTATTGTATCGGGGCAATAACAGGTTTTCATGTTCATGTACAAAAATGTTTTCGAGCTTTTAGTCTTTGGCATCTGAAATAGCAGATTTCAAAGATGGGTCATCTTTCGACGAGCGGAAACTTTTCGTTGAACTAAGGCGAACAACCTGCGTAAACGTACTTCTATGAAAAGAAACTAGAATGCATCCTGAAGATGGACTCGAAGCAGCTTGGTGCTGCATTCCTCGCATACCTGAGAACAGTGTCGTGCCGCTGATAAGTCTCTGTTGGGCGCAAAATTTGAGCAAGCTCCGAGAAAGGCAAAGTTCTACCTAACAAAGGTTTATCAGACTTCTCTGATTGTAGCATTGTACAAGCAAGAAGGCATCAGACAGCTGGCTGAGCGAGGTAAAAAGGCGGTAAACATGTAGTATTCTCTCAATATTCCATCGTTGGTTCGTGGCTTGAACGAAGTTGAGACACAATAGCGCTTTCCAAAAAGTGCTTGCGTTCATATTTACGCCATGTCGAACACTTCAATCGATGGTACGTTAAGTCATACTTTCAGGGATTCAATGGATCTAGCCAAATTCGAGCCGTTTCGAGATTTTGTCGATGACCCCCCTATCTATCTTCTAGCCACCCATCTGTCCTGCATTTACAGTGTTCCAGTGTTCGTCATAGCTGTTTACTGCATAGTTTATGCGTCACCTCCTGCTATGGGCAGCATGAAATGGATTCAACTCATTCAAGTGACGTGGTGAGCTATCAAAAACATTGATGATGCCAGTCTGCAGAAAAGAAGAGAAGAGGTGGATTGTGACGACACACTCACTGTTAACAAAATAACTTATAATTAACTTATGTATTAACTTGGCCCTTAACTTACGTTATTGTTCCAAACACTTCCGTCTATTTCAGAGAAAATCTCGCCTTATTTAATCAAGGCATCAAAAATGCACCATTTTTGTTTGGATTGTGCAATCTTCCAAAGAACGTCAATGGGGCTGAGGAAATCGCGAACGTGGGCGTGTGAGCAGTGCGATCTCACCACGCGTTAGAATCGTTATCTTGCTTTGCCTTAGTGTCCAGAAGCTACTATAGTCTGTAAAAAATCACTTAATACCTGCTGGACGTGCGTCGCGATCAATGTCGGAGATCATCGGTTCTCCGTAGACGCCGCAGCTCCAGTTCCAGATGATCTCAGCCTGCTGCTCCGACATCGACCGCGACGCGCGCATGCTCGTTCACCCCTGCGCCGCGAACAATTGTTCACCGATTTTTTAACGGACTGTTTGTTTAATGTGTATGTACGTTTTTAAATGTATTCGATTGTCTTGAGACATTCTAAGGTGCAGTAGCGTTGCTCTAGACGCTCAATTTCACAAGTTTGTGAACTCCATGCGGCTTTCACATTAAAGGCAACACTCACGGAAGTTTTCACTTCCAAAGTGAGTCGTTCACCGTGCTGCTGGCTGGTAGATAATCACAACAGCAAGTTGAATAAAAAATTAGCTATCCACTCACGGAGATATTGCCGTGGACGCTCATGCCAACGAGGACCCCGCCGCGTCAGCAAACGATTGACCGGGCATGCGGCGCTGGGCATAGCGAGGTGTATGTAATACATCAGGATTTCGTGCTGGGATGCGTGCACACCCTATCAGTGAAACACTCACCCGCGCTTTTAAAAAAGAAGGAAGGAAAACTTCCTTCACTTCCTGCTTTCTGGAGTGTTCCATGCTCTTACATTATTGCTTATGAACTCGTCGTCCCTTAAAACCCTGGGGTTTGGCCAAATCTATGGGACGAAAATTCTTCACACTGATTCAATCGAAGCACTGCGAAAATACTATAATAGATGGCTGTAGATGACCTTGCAACAGTTAGCAACCCATGCATTTTTTGTTTTTCTAAATGGATACTGATGGAGTTAATAACAACTATTTAGTTCGTTGGTGCGGACTTCATACGATAGTTTAGTGGACAAATTTTTGGCCAGCAATGCCTTTTTTGTCTCCTTCTTTCGAGAATTTCGAATTTGCCAGCATAAAATTTGCAGGTCATGCATCCTCGAAATATTTCTCACAGTCGGAGCAACACCAGTGCTCTATATCTCTCTACCAGGAGGTTATCCACGTGGTTTCCTGGGGATTTTAGGAATTTCGACAAAGGCTCAGACATTAATCTGCATACTTCTAATGCACTGTGAGTGGTACTGTCGCCTTTATAGCTCTTCATCAATAAAAGAATTTATGTTCAGTCGTTGCCACTTATACCTCCTTGTTGTTCTATTTTCGCTTCGAGCTGATTTTGCCCGATAGGCATCGTCTCAAACCTCCGTCATGGATAAGGAACATAGCCATTCTTATTATACATGCTGCCTTTTGCAGTGGTATTATTTATTCTTACTTCGTGACAAGTTTAGAAGATAGTTCATATAAGCAAAAATTACGTCAGGCGAGTATGCTCTGCTTCCATTCGATTGTGCCCTGCTAACTGATGCAGTACCACCTAGGCTATTAGCTAAATTATAGGTATTCAAAATCCTTCCGGCTTCGTTTGACTACAATGAAACTATGCTAATAGACTGCGACGTCACACCTTGCGTGGAAATCGGATGGTTTTATGGATTGAGCATGGCCTCCGCTATCACTTCTGTCGTCGTCCTTATTTATCATACATACAAATATCTACATTCGATATCTGCTAAATTGTCAGCACGCACTATCGAACTTCAGAAGCTTTTCCTACTCGCATTAATTAGCCAGGCTAGGAATTTGATATCTAGTGCGTTGTGATGACTAGGACAACAGACATAGGACAACAGACAACATGACTAGGACTGCAGACATTATAAAGACCAAGTCACAAGTAACGTCACAGAAGTTCCTTGTTTCATCTCTTAATTTCATCAATCTAAATTTATTGCGACTGTAAGGAGGGGATTCAAGAAGAGGCTCACATCCCATCTCTCGTTTTATTTCTGCGTGGTTTTTGCCATCTCCCAGTCCAATCTAGGGAATCAGTATGTAGCGATAGACAAAGTGAAGATTGACATGACGTAACGCACGTTACCACGCGTTACGCTGGAGTCATCTCAGGAAACTTAAAAACTGTGTTTTGCATAGGATTGGAATATGCATATCCCACGAGTAAAACATGCGTGCTCACGCAAACACGATTTTTCTGAAATCAATAGTTCTGCATACACCAACAATTGTCAAATCCATGTAAAATCCATGCATGCTCATGCATAATCCATGCATCTCCGGAATGCAATGCAAATTCTATTCACAACCCACAAAAGACCCATGATTTTCTCAGTCCAATGTGTGGGTTCTGTATGGACATGCATGGGTTTTGCTTGAACTTAAGCATGACTGGTATGCAACTATTGGCAAAAAAAATCGTGTTTTGCATGAGCATGCATATCTTAATCGTGGAATTTGCATCTTTCAATCTCATGAATAACACAGTTTTCAGGTTTCCTGAAGTCACATCACAGTTGGCATAGTTTGATTTGGAGTTAACTAGTGGCTCTAGTGTCATATATGTGGGAGGTTAAGTTGTCGGTGGAACTGCTGAGTAGTGTGATAGGTATGAAAACTTCTCACCTGGAACGACCGTGCCGTTGACTAACACCGGGACCTGGTTGAAGCTCTCAAACCTCTGCGGACTTGCAGCTATGAAGGTCTCACACTATAGGCACCGCAGAGAATTTGTGACTGGTAAATTGTTATGATTGGCCGCGTAGCGGCGACATACGCTTGGTAATATTATGCAACAGCAAATAACAATAAATGAACTCAACTGGTTAAGGCTTCTGTGCTTTCTGTTGCGCTCTTTCTACCAATACTTTTTGTGCTCGCAAGCTTCTGGATAAAGCCTTGTCAAGGTGAGCAATTCCTGTCACACTTTTGAATTTGTTTAACAGCACATTGAAATGAATTGCGCAGACGTAGTGAACGCATGCGCATACCTACTTTGTGTGAATGGCACTGCCGGGAACATCACAATGATCCTTGTTATGCGCACATACCGACAAGAAATGATGAGGATCATAGGAATGATCGTTTCAAGTAAGTTATTAGAAAAGAAAACTTATGCTGTGTTCCCATTCGAGAGAATCTCCGTAGATTTGTGGTTTCAGAGATTACAGGGAGGAAGACAACCTGGTGGAGCTCCTCTTCCGTTGCTGTTCTTTCTGGATAGCACAGTTAGCCGATTACTGGCAGATCATTATCAGGACGACAGTTTCAGCGGATCATCATTAGGTCGTCGAGTTGCCCATATGTTACGCGTGGGTTCAGTTTCAGAACGGTAAGCGGACATTTCGTGCTGTCATCAAAGTTCATATTAAGGCGAGGATCTGGGATATGGGATAACGTATTGATTGCGGAAGAGTCAGGAACTATTCAGAAACGGACGGAGCATTGCACAATTGTCCCAAAAGTGTTACACTCGAGAAAAGCGAACAACATTCACAGTGACAATACCGAGGTGTCAAATACTTTCTCGAAAATCTTTTAGATTCCGATCTGCGTATCGGCGAACGCATCTTAATTTAGCGGATTCTTTCCATGTACAGGTAATTTTTGCAGAATTTGGAAATTCAACGATGTCGTGTACATTTTTTCTCAGATTTGCAATAGAGTTTTGGAAGGGCAATATCGTCAGAAAAATACGAAAATGCAGTTGCCAAGTAAACGTTTGCAGATTTACTGTGTAACGAATAAAGAATAATTAAATAGAGAACTGGAAATGTTTTATTGAGAGAAGGATAGTGGGAGAAATGCTACCTTCTCTAACTTTCTAAAGTATTCTCAGTGGTGTGCAAAGAAAACCTTGGATACTGGTGCATTGCTTCAACGCTTTTGTGGATCGCCATGGGTTGACCATTTGATAACCGCAAGAGTGAAGTAATGAGTATCTCCATAAAATTCTCCAGAAAATGATACCAAAGGCGTGACACTTCCTTGAGTCTATGGGGACATCAATTATAAAAACTCAGAAAACTCAAACAGGAGACTTGCGTCCTTTGAAATTTCTCGTCAATTTTCAGAATTCATGATTGTCGCTTTTCCGTTGTCTTTCATTATCTGCTCTACTAGTGGAATTCCTCTGCATACGTTGAACGTAAGGCAAATGCAATAGTCTAAAATTAGCCTGCAAAAGAAATACGTTTGAAAACCAGTTTCCACACAATATTTCGTCAAAATTTCGAAAATCAGATGAGTAGTTGTCAACTGAGATTCCATTTGGGATAATGGATGATACTTAGTGTTTCCTTCCATGCTCGGCTGAAAAAGTCGACCACAGACAAATTCCTTCAGGTGGGTTAGCAAGAGAGCTGTCCTCACTGAAGGGGAGTCTTAACCAACCTATCCATGCCACATCAGTTGATTTCTCAGGAGTCATTTTCGTGGCTGCTAAACTATTAACTCCTGGCATACAGATTCCGCCCGCTTAGGTTGGCCCCTAGTACTGAATATCATCCGTACCACGCCATCGGATGGCAGAACAAGGAAGTGAAGTTGGCTTTCGACATGGAATTCCATTATTTGGAATTAATAAACTGCCGCTCTACAATCAGAATAAAAAAAAGCATATTGAAGGGAAACGGGAAATGGCGCTGGCTTTCAATATGAAATTTCATGATTCGTAGCTAATAAGTTGCCGCTCAATGCACGATCAGTCTATAAAAGCATATTGAATGTATGTATGCGTTATCGACGTTATTGAACGGCAATTGTCCACTTATTGTCTGAAAAAATAGAAAGTAATGAGCTGCTGTCCAAAGACAATGGTCCTATCGAAAATAAATACCATTATTGGTATCTACTCTAATAAAGCGCAGGATCTATGATATTAGTAGTATTGAGATCGGCTCTCAGACCGTAGTTATGAGGGTGGATCGCAGATTTCTACTTATAATAATACTTGTAAGAACAGTCTCCTCAAATTTACACAGAGCACCTTATCCTGGGCATGTTTCTTTTTCTTATTGGGTTGGGCAATAAGTTCGTGCGGTTTTTTCACCCTAATTTTTTACTTAGAACTAATGTGTGCGTGGTTGCGCGTCAGTAACCATTTTGTAGCCCTTGATTTACTCTTTGTAGATGTTCTACCTGTTTTTCTCAATTCTCGCCACACCTCATTTTCTATCGCCTGGAGTGTGAAGCATCATTTCGCTTAGGACGACTACCTCCGATCACTCTTCTAATCTTTACAAGCCTGAAGCGGTCCCTAACTACTCATTTTTGTTGTTTTCGTGGGCAATTTTTAGAGTTCCAGTGAGAATTTGCAGTTGGGAGTGATAAATTGGGTCGTCCCAAACAATGTGGCTTTTCATGGAAAGGAAACCGAGGAGCTGCTCCGCCTCTGATCGCATTAATAGCGGAGGAAAGGGGCTATATAAACCACTTGTTGTGATTTATGTTGTTCGTGAAAAGCAGTGATTCCAGTGCCCCTGAAAAACCGCACGAACTTACTGCCCAACCCAATATGTCCAGGATAAGGTGCTCTGTGTAAATTTGAAGAGATTGTTTTAACAACTAGAAATCTTCGATCCATCCTCTGCGATCTGGAAGCCGATGTCTATATACTACTAATAATACCGATAATGGCATTTATGTAACTTCGATAGGACCATCGTCTTTGGATAGCATCTCATTACTTTCTTCGAAACTTTCTTAGACTTTAATTCGACAGTTGTCGTCCAGTAACGCATGCATACATTCAATGTCTCTTTTTATAGTGATTGTAGGGCGGCAACTTAATAGCCACAAGTCATGGATTTTTCGTCGAGCGCCAGCGCTATTTCCCTGTTCCATTCAATATGCTTTTTAGGCTGATTGTGGAGCAGTAGTTTATTAAACACAGATTATTAAATTCCATATCGAAATTCAGCGCCACTTCCTTGTTCTGCTTAAAAATGTGGCTATACATATAGGCTGAACAGAACAAGCCACACATAGACACCACACACATCGGGGGCAGAAACATGCGGACGCTCTACCTCATTCCTGTAAGTGCTTTCCTTAGTAATAAAATATTAATTTTATAAATAGGGGTGCATGACAATTAATTTTCATATGTATGAAAATGCTTAGGCCGTTTTATTTGATCAAATTAGAAAGTGGATCATCTGGAAATCAGAGATTCAAAATGATCAGACGTTTCTGCGAGTAAATTCCATCAGGTTGCCGCTATATCCCATAAATAGCATATTGACAATCTCAACCTGACGCTCCAGCACATAGGTACAAGGTAAGAAAAACTCAGAATGCCTGAGGTTGCAATTGAGATACATAAATGCAACATTAGCAAGAAAATAACCAATTTAATCCGCCGTGAACTTCTGACAGATTTGTGTGAGTGTATCAGGCGCAGCACCCTGGCCAAACTGCAAACCCTTGTATACACAGAATTTTTGGACACTTTCACTTGTTGAACATTTTGTAGCAATCCATAGAAACGACGCTCTTTCAGATCTGGTTGTTCCTCATCTCGCAATGTAATGGAAGTGAGTTCACTTGCCTTCACTTTCCAGCAAAAGATCACTTTGTTCCATGTTGTTGTAAATTCTAGAAGCATTCCCAAAATGTGGCCCATATGAAAGACTCGAGGTGTGTGGCAATATGAAGGACTGCGAGCTCAAGTGCGATGAGGACCCTAAGGTACAAAGCTAATAAGATGCGCTAGAGAGAAACACTGGCTACATCAAAACTTGATGCATGCATGTGCAACTCATTGACCACTTTGACATTTTTAAGATATGCTCTCGTGCATGTTTTGGTCCCCCTACTTGCGTATGCGATGACGGATTATACAGAGACAAATGGGGATTCTGTGTTGAAGAAGACGAATGTGACGATATGGAGATTATTACTTTTCCACCAGGTTAGAACGGAGCTGTTCAAAAATCTGCTTTATGCTCAATGATGAACCAATTATTGCAGAAACCAAATGATGACCGAAGCTTCCACCTTTCTATACATAACTTCACTACTTGACAGGGGCTTCTCGACGACACTTTAGTAGTTCTGCTTGACTTTGTTTATTTGAGCATTGTTTACAATAATGGGGGAAGTAAAGCATTTTCACGACATCACAATGAGTTAAGCTTCCGACTGACTTGCAGCATAGCCCGTCACACTTCCACAGTACATCATATCACAATAGATTGCACCCATTCATAATTCGTGCAAAAGGTTTATATCTTCTCAAGAGAGAAAATCTTAGAACGACACTGTTGGTCTACTGTAGCATTCCGATATAATTTCAGCTAAATTCTTCTCGACTTCAGTGATTGTCTCATTTGATTGAGTCTCCGAAATATAGTGAAACTTGATAGAAGGCGAATGGAGTTATACTCAACAATATTAACGGCTCTGATTTGCTGTAATACCTTGGTAAAGAAATTGTTCCATGCGTTGAACGAGCTGTCAACATATCGGGATCAAAATGAGCTGAGACGCTGCTTTTCAGTGCGGATTGAGTTTTCCTATATTGCGTTGTATATTGCATCGTAAATTTTGTAGGTGTACAAGTATGAATAACGCTTTTGTTGCGTTCCACTCCTTGAATGGTGAACAGTATAAGGTCTAAAAAAAACTTCCGGGATGCATAGAATGACGTCGCGTTAGGTTTTTTAAAGGAAAACCTCGCACACAAGTCATGAAATCAACGAATTGCTTTCCTTTCACGTTACATTGCTTGAATGAAGCTTGTACGACGACGCCTCACGACGCCGCGACGACCTGCCTCGTGACTGCAGCGCCGACGTAAGCGTGCGTCTAAGCTGCGTCAGCAATGCGGCTGGCCCAATCCCTCATATAAAATGCAAGCGCGTCGAACGCTCACACTTGGTATAAACTGCAATTAAGTTGTTACACAACGTCCTATCAACCATTCCTTCGTCAGAATTCCATGCTTGATTGTGCTTTCTATCTGTTGAATAGAGGTTTTTTCAGAGCACTTCTAGGTCGAGATTGGCTTTTGCAGGAGGGCTTCGCTTTGAACCAGTTGACCCAGGAACATATCTCCAAAAACTGCGGACGCCTCTGAAAGTTTACCTGTAAAATGCACGACTGTTCAAGGGAGGTGTTCTGATTGGGTGGCTAGTAAAGCACGTGGAGTGCTCTTCTCGATGTTACCCACGTTTCCTCATAAACATGAATTTTAAGAATGAAGGGATGGAGAAACTACGGCTACCCCGTGCGATCATGGCAGCCCATTTGTACCCTGTTTGTTTGCGAGGATTTTTACAAATGAGAAACAGATCAACAATCAGTGTGTAGATGTGACTTAACCCATTGACGACCGCACGGCTCACCGGTGAACCCGGGGGACAGTCAAGAGACACCCAAGCTAATTACCACCACCCATACAGAGATGCGGCGGCTGTCAGAAACCTACCAAAACAGTGTTGTTGTGGTGATTACAGCATGAGAGGGTTCTCATGCTGCCCTTGCTCTATATCACACCCATTTCGATAATTACGGTACGCTGTCTTGCATTTTTTCGCATGGTTTAGTTTATGAGGTTAACCCTAGATATTCTTAGATGGCAATGTAGTATTAGTGACCATGAAAATCATTGTTGGACATTTCATGAAAGTTCCGTGGCGGAGAAAGGGGCGAGAACTTGGGAAAACTGGGAAACCGCGAAAAAGGCGCAGTCGCAAATAGGTTAAAAACTGTATTAAAATGGCACATGATGGTATAGAAGTACAAGAATGCGCATGGGCATTTGCCACCTGTGACTCTCCAAATGTGGGACCTGATGTTTCCCTCAAAGCAAGGTTCAGAACATACTATTATAGTTCCCAACATTCGTGAAGAGCGGGGGATCTTCCCTGGGCTGCATATGGACGTCTTGTAATGCTACAAGATTGGCCTAGCATGATTGCACCTGATACCGTTGTCAGAGACTCTACCTACTCGGGTACAATACGGGTCAAATCAATGCATTCCAGCTGCGGTGGAACTTTCTTCTGCTTTTCTCAAGTTTCCGACACGAGCTTGCAGCAAAAATAATTCAGATGTGGTATTCATATATGTTTGGGGTAAAGGCAGCACCCACGAAAATTTTCACCCTCGAGATTTTGACATTTTTCGGGGAGTTTGGCTCCGCTTAGTCGCGATCTTACGTCGAAAGTCGCCAAAAGAAACGAAATTGAATATTTCGAAGATCCCCAACTTTCGGCAGCCGAGAGGTATCGGACGAATGATCCGCTTTGTGCACTGTCGATGTGATCGATGCCGCCGCCTGATATCAGCTGTGCGGGGAATGCCACGAGGTGTTTGCTTTGTTTTGCCTTTTTCAAGATCCTCCACTTATTCAAAAAGAGCAGTTCGACTGATTTTGAGAAAATGTAGTAGCGTATATATTAGGTCGTCAAGTATGAAATGTCTGATTTTGAATGAGACAGTTTCGAGTAATGTTTCTCCAACAAGGTGAGGTACGAGCAATCCAAATATGCCCCAATGCTACCGGCACATCCTTGCCATCTTGGCGGTAGCATGGCTGCGCCAACAGCTTGGAAGCCTGGGGAGCAGGTGGCGATAAGTTGGCGAAGGGCATTTCCTGCATCATGTTGAAAGTGGAACATTTTCTCTACCAAGAAGTGGACTAACGCATGGGAGAAGTTGTGGTCAAGTAGAGCAAGGTTTGGCCAGTGCAATGAATGACAGGTGGATTCCCCTCCTTGTTCCCCTCGTTTACGCAGCGCGGTTTTGCAAAAAATGGTCAAAAAATGGCACCATTTTTTGGGGATCAAAGTGTGGAAAATTCGTTCATCGAGTCACTTTACCTTGTCATATTGTCTTGAACACCTGAATAATATAGGGTTGCGAACGCCAAACCTTGCTACATAGACTGGCATAGTTTGACTCCTATGCGCTCAAGCCACAGCTTCCAACTCATCGTAATCCAGGTTCATCACAATGCTCACTTTGCAGGTTTGTATCACAGGGAAGAAATTTCTCAAAACATCGAAGTCCCGTTCCTTTATTAGCCACTCCCTCTCCAAACATTTCATGGGTATTTCGAGTTGTCCTCGCTTTACAGGCTCCGCGATGGAGCCCATATTCCAAAATGATACAATTTTTTGTCTTTGAGTAGTTTCACAGAAGTTCTTCTCAGACAGTTCTTCTCAGACAAGAATTTTCAAGTTCATCAAAAATCAAATAGGTGATTCTGAGAGAGGGAGGATGTACCTTCATAATGGAAAGAAAGATGACAGTGAATCTGCGGAAACCCCGAAGATACCAGCTGTCAAACTGACCACTCAAAAAATCAGACATTTCATACTTGACGACCTGATAGTATGTAGCCCATATTTGTAGGGTTGCGGTAGAACCACGATTGAAAATTCGCGCAACATAGAATCCGTGCAATTTTTACAAACATGAATTGTGTTGCTCGTTGATCATGAATTTGATGATCGTTTACAGCGCAATCCACTGCAGTCAAAGAAAACTTGAGGTTTCAAGTGGGCAGTTCCAGTAGTAATGATATGTACAAAGATGAATTCGGTGCAAAAATGTTTTTGCTGATGATGTTGACAGCACAAACATCAAAAAAATCAATCCAAACGTACATATATATATATATATATACCAGTCTGGCCGTCCGGCTGACGCCGGACTTCCAGACTTTCCTTATGCTCGCTTCGCTCGCATGACTTCACCTCGCATCCATCCTAGTAGAGTTAGGATCATGCCAATTTTTGCTCCGTTTTCTCTAAATGCTCCGGCGCACACTTATCATACCGCCGGACCCGTCTCCCCCCACTTTGGACGCCGGCGTAACCTTATCATACCGCCGGACCCGTCTCCCCCACTTTGGACGCCGGCGTAACCTTATCATATCGCCGGACCCGTCCCCCCCACTTTGGACGCCGGCGTAACCTTATCATACCGCCGGACCCGTCTCCCCCACTTTGGACGCCGGCGTAA
>JARK01001393.1:989187-1004007 GCA_000688135.1 Ancylostoma ceylanicum | reverse complement strand
GACGAAGGCGTTAACGCCGAAAGCTCACATAAAGATATTCACGAGCCTTCACGACATCAACAGAAAAGAAATATGTGAAGTCCTCTGCGTTTTATTTGTGCATTTGCAGTTTGAAAAATGCTGTGGAGAGATTAGCTGTAAACACTTTGAGATAAAGTAGATAAAATTGAACGTTTGCCATGAATTTCCATTTTCGAAGTGACATTTCGCTAAGTTTAAATGGTAAGGAACAAAAGTTTTTTGAAAATTGTCTTGCAACTTTGTTGCATCTGCCTATAACTGGTTACTTGTATTTATCATGAGCATATTGTCCTTGTTATTGCATCTATGTTTTGATTTATAGGTGTTTCATTGGATCATCTCAAGTAGTTTCAGGTAGTCCGCTGTCTTTTGAGTTGCGGTGCCGACGGAAATGTATGCGGTGGTGTGAAAGACCGTCCGCTGCACCTAGCTGCCAGCAGAGGGCTCTCGGCCATCACCTCACTTCTTCTGGAAGCAGGAGCTGATCGTACGTTTTGTTTATTTAATGTCCCCTTTAATAAACAATTGTTTGATTTCTGACCGTGCAGAGTTTCTCGCATCTTACGATTTTCTGCGATCTACTTTGAATATACAGTGCTTTTTTTGTAGCGATGAGCCTACATGATACTCTCCATCACATTCCTCTTCTTTATAAATGCTACGACATGGCTTACTTCATGCCTATCTGTTACCTTTTTTCCTACCATTGTGATAGAGCAAATTCCAGCGCAATTGGCCGATGATGAGGGAAATCTTCCTTTACATTTCGCTGCGAAAACCGGGCACATGGCTGTGCTGAATATTCTTCTCAGGAGCAGCAGCAATGTGGTAGAGGTAATGATGACTGTCACATATTTTTAACTTCACTTGCGAGATTAATGATGTAGTTGAAGTGAGTCACGTAAATGCCTAAAGATTTACAACGTAGGCACATGTGGTGTCAGGTTCAGTGGGTGGATGATATCACCTCATCGTTACAAATGCCGTTTTGTGCACAGAGGACATTCATCTCTTTTCATGAGGCACATTTTCACCACACAAATCATTTTGAACTATTACATCGGAAAGGGAATGTCTCTTACTGGATGGTTGTCCCCCATTAGCATAACTGATGCTGCGCGTCTTTTGCTTTTTTCTATTTTGTCGAAAGCTCGGCTTTCTTTCCCAGCTCCTAATTCTGATAACAATTCTCGCATATGAATTTTATGTACTCACATAGATCCAGAAGTGTAATTAGATATTATACTATCTGAAAAACCGAGAATATTGGGGCCCAATTATCTCGTGAGAAAAGGCGTCGTCATTGAGTCGAAAAGAGCTAGCTGGTAATACCTGTGGACCTAACATCACTCAGAGATCTCATTCCTTATCCTTTCTCCCTCTGTCTCTCGATCATGACAGGAATGTGAATGGTAAAAGAGAAAAGTAATAGTATCTCGAGCAGAAAACCTAAAAAAGGTTAATGTCTAATGTTCTTCAATATCTTTGTGTTATTTATTCTTTCACTGTCTAGATGCGCTTACTGTTGAAGTTCTCTTTTGAACTGCAATGCATAGAACGACTCTGGAGCATGTAGGGTAGTGAACGAACGATGAGAGTTTTCTTTGAAAACTACGCATAAATATGGGGAAGAGAGCAACGGCGTACCTTTGCGTGGAAGAAACTTAAAATATGCAACTGATAGAAATTATTCATTGAACTTAAACAGAAGATTGGCGTCGAAGGAGACTACCTACATGGTAATCAAACACAAAACCACCTATAAACAGACAAATACAGTATGTAAACATTAGGGTACTTGACGTCAGGCTTTCCGAATAGAGCGGCATGATCCCATTTGCATTCCGCTTCACTTGCTGAGTCTGCTATCAATTACTGCAAAGAGTGGGTGGTTAGCACTGCTGTTTCAAAAAAGCCATTCGTTTATGCTACGTAGACACGTCATCGTATGCTCTGGTGTTCGATTGTGAAGCGTGGAACTGCTGCGAATGAGCCAAAAATTATCCTCTGAAAATAACCTCTGGTGCATAAAACTATGTTGTCCCCAGCACAGAACGAGGAACAGCTCATCTATTATATTTTCAAGGAAGAAGACCATCTAGTGTTCTGAAAGGACTGGGGTAATTAAATAACTGATTGTGAGTCCTGGGCATGGCTCGCAGTAAACGTTTATTTTTGTTTTTAGGATATTTTCACCACCTTATGATCTAGCTATGTAGAATCGCTCTCATTTTGTTGTGCTTTCATTTCAGCTTAACTATGGAGATTTCATGTTTTGGGGTGGGAATCCTGCTGTTTTTGAACACTGGTCATGTTTAATTAGCGTCAGAATAGTTTTGGTTGATTCCTTCTTGTTTTTTGCAATCTATGTGTAGGACCATGAATCATAGAGGAACAGTATGAAATTTCAGCCGCTTTCTTAACCAACTTCTTTATATGAGTAACAAGTGTAATATGAGATAAAGGTACTTCTTCGCCGCTAGCTTAGTCGAGGCTGTCGCTTTTGAGCTATTTCTGGATTGATTACAATTGATCCTATTTATAACTATGTACATAGTTTGCTTCCGGTTTAGTCATCAACTTTTAGACTGTGGCTACGCGCAACGTCTACGGTGACACTCCACTTCACCTGGCTTGCTACGGAGGACGTCTGGATGCCGCAAAAACTCTTATTGCAGCTGCTGGATCTCATATTATGGTTTCTGTAAGTTTTCATGTTTTGTTCGCTCACGCGCTCTCAGACGAAACCAATTACTTCTTAAAATAGCTTCAGCTATACTGTTAGAATGAATTTTTTCAATTCCACAGCCTTTTAGGATTATGTGTATTGATTCCTATTGTACTCTATCATTGTCTATCATTGTAGGAGAATGTATTCTCTGAGACGCCACTACATGCAGCTTGCACCGGTGGAAAATCGATCGAGCTGATTGCGTTTTTAATGAAGCAACCTGGAGTGGATCCGAACTATCAGGGACACGACGGACACACTGGTGAGGAATTACAAAGAAAACTTGTTTGATTTTTGCTTGAGATATTTGTGGAAAAAAGGGATGGACTGAGCAAATTTATTATTGACTACTGTTTATCTAGCTTAAATTAGTTTTGAGGAGTATTTCTGGGTTCTCCCATAAAACTGAGCTTCTCAGTAGAAATCAAAGAATTTGCTTCTGAGTCATGAGCGGATTAGGATTATTACGTGGCAGTTGCGACCGGTCTGCAGACACCGGTTAGAGAGAGGTGACACATAAAACTGATCAAGGAAATTTTCGAAGACCTAGGCTGGGGCAGCTGCTGATTCTGAGCTCGAGACAGAGTCGAGCAATTCACCTAAATCGTTCGACTTCACAATCTTCTGTGAAATTTGGATGTGGTGCATTATACCTGGACAGGGCGGGGGGACCGACCTCTGCAATTGGCCGGTGGCGTGAATGGACGAATCATGGTGCTTGCCCACGCCGCCCTTTCCAGCTATAACGCTCCAAACCCATGAAATTATCTCGATTCGCAGATGTGGTCCCGTTTCCTGGTGTAAACAGTTTTCCGGTAAATCCTTGCAGATTACTACTTTACGCAATCTCCTCCTTTTTTTACCTGGACTTCATTGTAAAAAAAATCAGTGTTTTTCTGTAGAGATGTTGGCTTACATTCGGCTGCGCTAGCTGAAGTTCTTGTGGAGGAGTACTGTTTGCAAATCAGATTAGTGAAGCGGGGTAATTTTCTGGGACTTTGCGAGAATCGAGAACGTCATTTCCTCTCCGCGACCCCTGGTGCTGAAGTGTGCAGAGATTAGTACACGCCTCTATTGCTTTAACGAGGGATTATATTTTCTGGATGTTCTTGTATAGAATGTAGTTTGGTTCAACTGATAGATGATCTAAAACATATGAGTCAGAACCCGGTCGAATTCTTTTCGAGATTGCAATGGATTGCAGCCTTGCATTCTGCTTGCTACCATGGACACCTACAAATTGTACAGTACCTGCTTGAAAACGGGGCCGATCAGTCTTTGGCTGCACGGACCAACGAGAGGCCAGCGACTCTTCAGGGTGCTCGTAAGTTGGAAGCTGTCTTTGCTTAAATGTTCTATTTTTGTACCTGTGTTCTACACGCGAAAAAGTTTTTTTAGTAGAAAAATCATTTACTTTCGTTCCCTTGTCTTCCTTTTGTACGCTAGACATTAACTAAAAGTTCCACTTCCAGCACAGTCCACCTTTGCTGCGGCTATAATGGCTCTGAATCGGCCGGAGACGCTGTCTGGCATTTCATCACGTGACTCAGTGGTTTCTGTTGAAGTGGGATTACTTTCCGTTTTAATTAGTCACTTTGCTAAATTTGGACAAAATTATCTTCAGGATCAACAAACACCGGTGATCTGGGCTTACGAGAAGGGACACGATCGAATAGTTGCACTCTTAAAGCAGTACGCGAATAAACGGCCTGACGCTGATGTCTGTAGCGAGTACAGGTACTGTCTGCATAATTCGCTTTTGCTAGCAGTACATACAGGAAGCGTCATTCACGATTGCCCACCTCTCAGTGTTGGCAGCGCCACATCACTTGCTAACCCACGTTAACACGTGGTAACACAAACGTTGATCCTATACCGGTTAACACGAATCAACGTGGGTTAACGAGTGATGCGGCACTGCCAACACTGAGAGGAGGGCAATCGTGATTGACGCTCCCTGTACCTGAGTTGTCGTGACACGACTCGCGGCCTTGAGCCAATTGTGTTAAAGTTGATAATTTTCTGAAATTCTCAAAGTTCCTTCTTCTGATTTATAATCATGCCATTTTTTGCCATTTTGCCACTTTTTTGCCATCATGCCATCATTGTTTTGATCAACTTCTAATGCTGGAGGTTCCTTTAGTTCTGGAGATTCCTCCTACACCCCACTACCATCCCCAATGGGCCGACTTCGTTCGATGACTAGAGAGAAGGCTGAGGTTCTGCAACTTCGATCCACGCTTCCACCTATGTTTCATCTGTCTCTGGCTGACATTGACTTTCAGGTAGGTCTACTCTTTTGTTTTACTTTACTTTCCTTACTTTCAGTGTATACCTTCTAGACAACTCTCCTTTTACCACCGAATTGTTACCTTTGCTTTAATCGCGTAGTGGATAAATGAGATTTGACAGGTGGTGCTAGTACAGGATTTTTAGGAGGCGATAGGAAGTGGTTCGTTTGGAAAAGTCTACAAGGGGAGCTATCGAGGGAAAATTGTGGCTATAAAAAGGTATGGACTTTCTGTTGTAAAATATTATAGATAGAATAATCAGATGAGAGTAACAACTATAGTAGTTGTGATGTTTGTGTAAAATTTGTTGAATATTTTATTTTTTTACTTTATGTTTTACTTACTTCTCCTAGTACATGGAGCATTAGATGGATTTCCCGAAATTTTCTTCTGACAGTCAGTTGGTACATTTATCATTACTGACCCTTAGAATTGCTGGCAGTGTCTTCATTGTTGGTAATTACTGAACGATTATTGTTATACTGGTGACAGCCGCGGTGGCACTGTGAATTAGGTAGTCATCGACTGTGCGGGAGTTCCACTCTGTCATTTCCCTCTGCTTCTGAACACTCGAGCGAGATCATCAAATATTTAGCGATCGAGCGTGTTTTCCTTGTTCTCTTAGTCAATATACCGGGATCAATTCATAAATTTTTCAATCGATGTGACAGCAATAGCAAGAGGTGCCTAGAAATCCGCTCTTTTCCTTTGCAACTGACATTCTAATTTCTAATCTATTCTAAGGTATCGCGCAGCGGTATACGGTTGTAAATCCGAAGTAGAAATGCTCTGCCGCGAAGTCTCAATACTATCGAAATTGGCCCATCCGAATGTAGTGTGCTTCGTCGGAGCAGTGCTGGATGATCCTAGTGTGAGTTCTTCATCCTTCATGACACCTGGGTGGTCATAATATCTTGGGATCTGAATCAGAATGTTCCAGCAATTCGCAATAATCACTGAATTCGTCAGCAATGGCTCGTTGTTCTCGTTGTTACACGAGCAGAAGCGGTAAGTTATTATACCGGGGAGTTGGGTCCCTGGTATGACCGGTAAAGGGAGATAAGTTGACACGGAATAAAGATAGTTCGGCGCGTCACTCTGAACTTTCGTACCACGGTGGCCCCACCGTTATCCCATGGTGAACGTTCGGCACGTCAACCATGGGCAAACAGTGGGGCCACCGCGGGCTATTCGTGTGGCCACCGTGGGCTAACTTTGGGTTTTCCGAGGGGAACCTAGGAGGTTTCCGTGGGGAAACTGTGGCATTTCCGTGGGGAAACTTGGGGATTTCCGCGGGGAAACTTGGGAATTTCCGTGGGGAATCTTGGGGATTTCCGTGGGGAAAGTGGGGGATTTCCAGGTTTTCCATGCATGCCTTTGTGCGCAGATGCCTACGCTGGAGCCTGCGCAGGCGCCCAGGGGCCCGCGCAGGAGCTTGCGCAGGCGCCCGGGGCCCGCGCAGAAGCCTACGCAGGCGCGCAGGGGCCCGCGCAGGAGCCCGCGCAGGCTCCTAGTGGGCTCCGCGGTCACGCGCGGACATCCACATCCGCGATGCGTTCGCACGCGACCGCGTCCCACGCATCTTGTCTGACCGTTCGCTGGGCCGCGGTTTCCGCCGGGCCACAGCTGGTCAGACAAGTCCCGTAGGGCTCGTCTAGTCTCCACCTAAGCGGAGACAAGACTCTGACTTCCATACCCCACACTCGGCTTATATACGGTTTCTATCAGTATCCGCAGCTGTCTAACAGTTGTTTACATGGAAAGGTCGAAACGTGGGTTAGCAGTGGGCGAATGGTGGGCAAATTGTGGTCCCACCGTGGGTTCTCCAAGCATGGTGGGCCCACCGTGGGGCAATGGTGGGCGCACCGTGGGACTGATAACAATGGTGGGATAACTGTGGGATAAGTGGAGGCGGACACCATAATCGGGGGATAACTGGGAGATAACCTGGGGATAACGGTGGGCCCACCGTCGGTAGGGGGTCCACCGTGGGATAACGGTGGGCCCACCGTGGTACGAAAGTTCAGAGCACGCTGAACTTCACGATAATAGAGGACTTCAAGGAAAACAATTTTTATTCTTCCTCTCAAATCACACAAAGTGGGCGAGGTGAGGAAATGAGGAGAGAGAGAGAAAGGCGGAGAGATACCAGAGAGTTCTCTGAGCAGTCCAGAGAACTTCAGTAGAGAAAAGAACCTCTAACACCTGGGATCCGTCCTTAAGTACTCTTTACATTCCCGCCAACTACATTCGAATTTGGGCGCATGGCGCCATTCCAGAGATCACAATCCTGATGCCCCGCCCACGACCTACCCTACGGCACATTATTCCTACTCACGCTGAATTGTTTTTTTTTCTCTGAATTTCCATTTTTCAGGGTTTTGGATCCTCCATTTAGACTAAGGATATCCTACGATGTTGCCCAAGGCATGCGTTATCTGCACGAAAGCGCAGCTAAACCCGTGATCCATAGGCAAGTTTTGTTTTGACAATCTGAAATATTATACCAACTTGGAAGTCGGCAAAAAATCGTTTCGAAGTGCAGCAGAATAATGTAATGTGGCATTTCAGAGACCTGAATAGTCACAACATACTGATTCATCTTGATGGTCGAGCGGTGGTTGCTGATTTTGGTGAAAGTCGTTTCATGTGCCAGACGGAGGAGGAAAACATGACAAAACAACCAGGGGTTAGCAAATTTTTGAAGCTTGTAACTGGATCCTGCAGTTTTTGGACCTCGGCTCTTATGCGACATTGGGGACCTGTGGCGTATTTCCTTGTATGACTGGAAATAGTACCATTGTCAGAACCGTGCTTACTACTTTCGAACAAATCTTTTTTTTTTTCAAACTAATTCATCATTTCTGATGATGGTGTCGCTAGAAGCGGCATATTCCGCGTCCAGGATTAAATAAACTTCAAGTATTTCAAATAAACAATAAGTAAATTTCAAATAAATGTAAACAATGAACACGTTTTCTTTAGAATCTTCGCTGGATGGCACCCGAAGTATTTTCGCAATCTGGTCGTTACGATCGCCGCGTGGATGTGTTCAGGTAACTGTTCTAGCTGTTTTTTCTCTGGCTTTTCTTCAAATTTTTTGTGAATTTTTTTACCTAGTTGAAAAAATTCCGTGTGCTTGGTAAAGTTTCTTCTAATTTTTTTGAAATTGTTACGGGCGTAGGCGTGTACCATTGCAAGTATTTTATGTTTTTAGTTTTGCCTTAGTCGTGTGGGAGGTTCATTCGGCAGAACTTCCATTCTCACACCTAAAACCGGCGGCTGCAGCTGCGGAAATGGCGTACAAACGAGGTGTGTACTCAAGTGTTCGACATTACGTTTGTGTTTTTGCTCTGGATCCTTCCGATATGTGTTATTTTGTGGTGGTGCTTTCAGGACGTCCGCCGCTCCCAGATCAGCCAACCGCGCAATTTCCCGCACCGATACTTGAGCTCCTTCCGATGGCTTGGCATCCTGATCCTGTCGCGAGGCCGGACTTCTCACAGGTACACGATTAAATTGGCGGCAGAAAAAAAGTCGCGTAGGTTGGTTAGATGAGATCTCCACGGTTCACCGAATATTTTGCGCTACAATTATTGAAACCTTCACGTTGACTTTACTTATTTCCGTTTGTGATGAGTGATTGGTTTGATTAATTTTACCCTGGTATAGCCTTCTGAGGCTGGTTTCGCGAGAGTCTCTAACTTTTTGTCACCATGAGATCGTGCAATAACTGGTCCCCGAAAGTTTCTTGTTCACTAAATTTGCAAGGGTCCATGTGATTCATCACTTCCTTGACACAGTACATATCTTTATCTTTATGTCCGTGTTAAGATCCAGTTTGTGAATTGGCACGGAGATGGGGACCAGTTTTCGCTTGGAGCAAGGGACAATTATAACGCAGTAACAATGATATTCAGAAAAAGTAAAGCGACGACGTCAGCTATTTTTTTTCTGTTCAAAAGATTTCCTATTCTTAGGAGTGAAAAAAAGAAACTTTGAACGTCTAGCTCCGAAAAATAAAGGTTTCCGGTCAATACATATGTACAGAGCCCAGTGATGGGCACAGATGGGAAGGGGGGGGGGGTGGAAAGGCAAAAGGGGGATTTCTAAAAATGAAGTTTAAAAGTTAAAAAAAATGAAGATACTTTTCCTTCTAGTGCCGTCTCAGTTGCTTCTCAACGGCCGCTTGGTGGGGTGTTGTTCTTCTACATCTGCCCATTGCCCTTCTCCTAAACATGCTATGTATTTTATGTTGTAGGCTTGAAAAAGGCGTTACTACGCCGAAAGCTAGCCCAATAAAAATTGCTTCAATCGTGAAGTCTCAACTGTGGAAACATTACTGAAATAAAATGAGGCTTCGAGACGGAACAATCCTTCAAAAATGAAGTTGTTAAATATCAATTTCAAGTCTAAATATTCGAAGGCGAGTATTTCAAAGTAGGAGTCCTACATAATACAGAGAAGATATCAGAAATGAACTGTCAGTTAGTTGAAGACAATCAAGGTGGTGCTGAAAATCAACACCTTTATTATAGTAATGATCACGTGTAAATCAATTTGCATATTATCAATCGATTAGTCAATCAATATGGCACTTTAGATCGTTACTATGCTCGAACCTCATGTGAGCTCTTTGGTCCAGAGCGATCCAGGAGATCCTCAAGGCACCGTTTCTCATCTAAAGACGCGCTGGGAACAGCTGGCGAATAGCAGTTCCAGAAAACACGGTAAGTTAACGCTTATGTCGTGTTTGTATTATGTCCCCGTAATCCTATCGTCGCCTTTCTGGTGGATTTGTCCACGCTGTTTTTGCACGTAAAGTACGTAAGTGCAGACAACGACAGCAGATGCTGCTAATTCTTCTTTTCGCATTAAGTCAATGTTAGCCATTTAAGCGATTTCGTCCACTCTATCCTCCCTCAATGGCATAACGTCAAGTGGAACTGTTGAGGAACTTCGTCAACGGATCGATCGAAATGGTTACGTGTGCCAGTTAAGCAAGGATTAAATCCATCCAGACATATTTTATACTGTTCTTTCAGCGATGGTAGATAGTGTATAGATAGTGTAATTAGCAGTAAGTAGAAGCTTTGACGTTATAGATCACTGAGGTGCTTTAAAGTGGCTTCTGCTTAAGTTATGTGATTGATGTACTGCGAAGTATTCGCCAACAAACTATGCGGGTATTGTTTCATATATTGGATAAAATTTGGATTTTTAAATGGTTCAGTAACTGAAAACTGCAAAAAAGCTGTGTAGAGTGGTGTGAGGAATATGTACAATAGAGATGAATTCCTGACTCAAAAATTGCAGACTTCGTTTGGTTCAAAAGGGATTTTGTGGACAAGCTTGGCTGTTCAGTTTTTATGCGGGCCTTTTAAATAATTAGTGAAAACCCATTAGGTGGGGCCGTTTCAGCGGCTTTTTATGACCTCGAATGGATTCAGGAGAGACCAATCACGGCCAGATCACTGGAGTTGAAAACTACAGCTTGTTAAGGTTACCCCTAAGTTCTAGAGAAGTCCTAATCCCTTCAATTTTCCTGTAACGCGGACCTAAGGTACTTTCACAAGACCACTATATGATTATAGAGGTCAGGGCCAATATGCATATCCTGATTGAACCTTTTGGTTTCTGCAGAATAATAGTGACTCATAACGCTGTTTCACGCTAGACTCCTCTCGGAACATAAAGATGGCGCGAGATGTGAAACAAGTCCCGCTCCCGTTACCGAGTCCTCCTGGTCAATAGACTCGCGCAGAGGCTTAATCGAACAGAAGAGAGTGAAAATCCGTGATGATTTGAAGTTGTGCGCAGCGATCTTCATGGAACATGAGAAAGTCAGGAAATCACTATTCTTCCACGAAATAGTTTTGGTAGAGATAGTAGAAACAGACAAACAGACAGACAGAGGAGGACAAACTGACAGACTTGCTGACAGATCGACGCTCAAAAACGAAGTTAGTGACAAACAGATATCTGATATGAGTCCTTACGCTTGCACATTTTCGGTACTCAAACCTTTGTAGAGTAAAATTTATTTACTGTGTTAATGTTTAGTTTAAATTCAACGCTGTGCACATACTAAAATTTATTTGCTTATTTTCTAAATACACTCAATGGCGTGCCAAAAATAGCTTGAGAAGATATTACAGTAATCCCAATGGCATAACAATAATATCAGGATAGGTATCCTAGAATTATACAGAAAAAGCAAGAACTGGTTCCATCGCAATCCTGAAAATCAAGTTTCGGTATTGTTTTGAAGAAAGTGCGAGTGTTATCCATTTGACAATTTGTATTGTAATGAAAGAATAAACATGTGTAATGTCTAAGAGTTATGAAATGACTTGGGGACCAGTTCTCGTCTACACCTGAACTCTTTACAGAGCTTCAAACCACACAACAAACAACGGAGGAGTAAGGTCTGTAGAGGTTATTTGCAGACTGTGATATGTCTGCATTTTTCAGGACCACAGGACAAAAAACATTAGTCCCAATTATCGGACATTTACCACCCGCGCTCGTCAGGCTCCGGTAAGACAGCGTATGGAAAGTTCCCAGTCTTTTCCCAGGAAGAACAGGTCCTGTCAGGTCACCATTGACCTAAGATGAGTAATAAGGTGCTAGAATAAGTTGGAACCCCTTTCGAATTATGTTTAACTGTTTCCCACCAAGTTCAAAAAGGCAAAACGGCCTGACGCTACGCGTGCAGGTGTTAAGTGTCCGTAGACGACTCAGGTTTGATAATTATCAATAGAGCGCGATTTCTTGAAGTTGGTCAGTGATGCTTCTCTCATAGATCCCTAGAGAGCTTCACTTTCAATCTAATCCTTCTATTCGCAGATATTACGTCTCCCCTTTTATGGCTCTGAACCCGTCCTGCACGCCTCTTACTCATGTCATAAAAGCAGCTTCGGAGGAGCGAATCAGACGGGTTTGACCGTTATTTTTTGTTTGTTTGGGCGAGTTTGGGATGGCTTGGATGGCGAATTTGTCACTTTTTTATCCTGGGGACAAAATTATACCACGGGTGGATCGTGAAGGATTTTCGTCACTTGCGGGGCTGCTACTCAACATAATTTCGGTTGACACTCAAAAAAAAAAAGAGGAAAAATGTATATTTAGGGTCCTTCGGAAGAGTAGGCCACTTTTTTTAGAAGTACATTTCTTGTAAAACTACGAATTTATGAGGAACAAGTCGTGGATTTTGTTAGAGTCGGGGTGATCCCAATTCTTGCTTACATCCCTCTAAATACACAATTTGTCTGAATACCAGTTCGTTGCGCTCTGGACCCACCTGGATTTCCCATGAGACGCGCAAAAATCCGCTGCTTAGCGTGGATCTAACACCGCGCTGCTCATTATTCCAGTGGTCAAGGTGCCGGCACCGAACTTTCGCTTCTCGTGCGTGCGGATGTTCGTAATCTCCCGCTTAATCTGCTCCTGCCGCTGGCTGTTCAAGCAGCAGCAGCAGCAGCGAGACGATCTCGTGTGACCAGTTCTCCACTGTGGTCTATGCATCTGTTGGATCGTCGCCTCCCAAAACGTTATTGTTCTTCTCGCCGCCAGTGGTTTTCGGCTTCCTCATTTGGCCTTGCAATTTGTTCACGGGGCATTAATGTCATAAAATCCAAAGATCTTAATATTCAGGGAACTCAGGGCATCCCTATAAGTTAGAAAAACACCTTCGAGACATCGCTTTTGAATCGAATAAGAATCAAAAGAATTCTAGCAACTGTGCGAGCAACTACTTATTATATCGCCTATACAAAGAAATCGCAGCTACATGCTTCATGAACTGAGTTCAAGTCACAGATGCACGGGGTGGAGCGTGTTTGGAAAAGAATTACAGAACTTTTTGATGCATCCCCCCCCCCTCATTAAACTGCTTACTGAAATACAGATAACTCCGAATTGCCAGTTAGATACGGACCAGTGCCGCGGCGCGACGTGACACTCTGACTGTCTGCTGCACTCCCTTACCGATGATGCTTTGATGACGCTCTCTGATACTCGCTGCCCAATGCTGTCTGTGAGGCGTACCTTGTGAATAATTTGTGTCTGATAATTGGATAAACATATGGACAAATGAATAAGTAGAAGCTTGGGTAAATACAATGAGCGTCGATGGAAGTGCGTTTCTCGCGAACTCGAAGAGTACGCGACGCAACCGCGCCGCTCGCGCTTGAACTGTCATTGTGATAGCAAATCATAGGACTTTCTTGATGACTTGTTAGCGTTCTTTATAATTGATATCAAATAAGGTGAAGAAGCGCCAGGGTAACCCAGTGGCTTGCTATTGTGGCGGTCGTTCCAGCCCGAGCGGCGCGGTCGCGTCGCGTACTTCTCGAGTTCACGGAAACGCACTTCCATCGAAGCTCATTGTAGATAGATAAACGACTAAGGAACCAGTGCTAGGTAGCATATTCACACTAGTGTCCCCTTGAAAAGTGGCCATTCAAAAAAAAATTAAAAAAGTAGTTCAGCGTCCAAAGGATATTGAAGACGTCCCTAGAAATCATGAACTGGCTCGATTTCACCCTGCGCTGCCTTCGAAACCCATTTCTACTTTCCCGTATGGGATTCCAATGTTCCTGAGGCGACAAGGAACACCCTAGCGCTTTCCAACGGGAGCGACGGTTCCGGATTTCGATCATTCTCGTTCACTTTCACGAGGAATCAAGTGTTTCTAATTGCGTTACCATAAAAAGACTGTAAAAAGCTCTAACGACATCCCGATTCGCGTTCAGCATCTCTCTTCACGGACTCATCTATAGTTGCTGTCGGCTTTTGCTTTCGCTTTGCTTGGATATAGGGTTATCGAATGATGAATTATCTCAATGTTTCACAAAAAAAATCTACTGATCGCTTATTGCTTCTCAAAATACAACTCAACTGTTCACCGTTCTATGAAAGCTGAGATTTAAACTGCAACTTCAATTTCGGGGACTGCAATTTCGGTTTTCCATGTGCTTTTTTTCCTCTAAAAAGGGAGAATCTCGGTGCAAAATATCAAAATTTCCTCAGTTGACGAGTTTCTTGCAAAGTTACTAGTAGCGCTATCTCCATGCCTATTTTTGGCTGTTACTGAATAGGCATAACATCAACTCAGTGCTTACTCCGTTTTGCCACCACGAAGGCCTAACCCCTCTCTCATTTTCCCGTTTGGATACTAGATAATTCTGGATCTCCTCATCATGCAGATTCCATTGATGCACTTACAACATGCCAAAGCTAAGGAAGAGCACGCATTTCAGGACGTTATCGACTACATACCGTACGATTCTCATAGGCATAATTGACATGTTCAGCTATGGGATGTGCTTGAGAGCGGGAAATTCTCGCAACCTAGAAAATAGGCTGATTGAACTTTCATGGGTCCTCATACATACCATTTTTCTCAGCAACTCACAGGGATTCGATTCCTGTGAAAATTCCGGAAACTTAAGAATTCGAAATAATCACCAAAAATGGAGCCTATTTGGCGAACAACTCATAGTAACTTTTCTCAATTCATCAGAGAGTCAAAGATAGATGGAGAGAAACAGAGAAGGAACAGGGGAGAAAAGGAGAACGGGAGAAAGAAGTCCATGGAGCAAGCGGAGAAGTTCTCTAAATCCTTCTCGAATACCCTATCTAGGAGCTGTCGTAACCACTGCTTTGATTTATAATGTTAAGATTTAGCTTGCGACGTAGAAAAGCCACACTTATATGATGCACAAAGTGTTGGACGAAAAATTAGGCAGCCAGAGGGGGAGGGGGGGGGGGGGG
>JARK01001393.1:974956-988916 GCA_000688135.1 Ancylostoma ceylanicum | reverse complement strand
GGGGGGGGGGGGGGGGGAGGGGAGGGATGTAGGAAAAAACTGGGGTTTGCTCCATTTTTGGACTCATATGACCTGAATTCCGAAAAAAAAAATTAAAAAAAAATGATTTTCATGTCAAATAGTCAAGACGAATATATAAAGAATAATAATAAAAATAAAGAAATGAAAACGAGCCCCTGCGTCCACTACTGAGTTTAACTCACAGAAATAGTCACCTTTTTGAAAAAGATCCTGATAGCTACATACATATACCATCCGCAAGGTTATTGGCGAAGGTGAGCGTAATCACGACTTCTCTTTAAGGACAATTCTTTTATTGTAAATTTTTCTAAAATCTTTAAGACTCCAGTATACCTGAAAATCCTGCAAAAATCTAGTCCTTTTGGCAGAATTACCGAATTTACCTTCCATAATGGGCTCCGGTCTTCCTGCGCTTTCTATCTATTCAAGAGCATGGTATCGCGAGTTGAAGAAAGTGGTGACCGGGAAAAAACTCACATTTGAAAGTTGTGCTCTCAGTGGCTGCTAAAGCAAGGATGATTCAAGCCATGCCAACTTAATCGATCGATATATTGATTGGAAATTTGTGCTTAGTGGGATGTGGCTGCGAATCCAATATGGAGGGACTCGTTGTAGTTTCTGGGAAAGTCTTCGCCAATTAACCTTTTCGAAGTGTTCTTAAAATTTCTGAGGAGAGACAGATGTGTTCCATACGATCATCTCAATCAGCAAATAAGATCTAGTTTTTGACAAAATCAATTACATTCCCAATCAAGCATAGAAACTTCCCGAAACGTTCATGAACCTCTTCCCCTCGTGATACTGGAACCTAACTACATGGAATTTTCTTTACATATACCATCAGTTAGGAAATCACAGGAAAAATGCTCTTTCCTTATAATTTACGAATACCGGTCTTTCTAAACACTTGCTCGCAGCATTTTGATCCGAAAAACTGCTGTCATGCTTGTTGATTGATCGATAAGCACCCTTTGTAGAGAGTGGAACTAACTAGAAAAGCTATGCGATCGCCAGGATGAAGTATTGACATGTCAAGATTCTTATCGTCACGGAAGTTTTTCTTCAACCAGCTTAGGATCTGAGATCGTATCGTAAAGCAACTCGGCGTTTTTCTACGATTTTCGCAGCGTTGAGGCAAATGCATCATGTTTCATAATACCATTTTCTCTACCCCTTCATTTTATAGTAAATTCGAAATTCGATACTTGGTTTGTTCTTATGAACTTCCACTAAGCTCTGGTTCACTATGTAGTTTCTCACAAAGGTAATTTTTTCTTGAAATACTATGTAATTTCTCACAAAGGAGAATTTTTTTTTCGCATTCTTTTGGAATCACCAACTTCCGTCCCATTCACTCACTTACTCAATCAAATCTTGGAAAGTGCGGGAAATCAGGTCTTTTCGTTTCATAAACCCTTTTTTATCCCAATCCATCGCTCCTTCTCATGCGATCTCCAAAGTTCGTGAGCATATAGCGCTAACAATCAGGCACTGAGGTGTAAATTCTTGCGAATTCCTCCTCGGATCTCTTCTTAAGCGCTTATCAAGTTACGAGCTATACTAATATTTCAATATAAGAGTGACTAAGCGGAAAAAAATTTCCTATCAACAGTGGCGAATTTTTAAAATTGCTTTGTAAAATGGACAAAAATCTTGCGTTGGATTATTTTTTTTACTTTTTTAACTATATTATTTCAAAATAATCAATATCAATTATTCAATATTACAATAAATTTTTATTGTTTTCATTTTCTACCTAGGTCACCACATTGCCGGAGAGCCCACTTTTTTCCAATACACCCCTCCCACCCACTTTCTCTGTCCGCTGCTTGCGTCTACTACGCCTACTTCTTTGAAGTTTGAATGCAGTTTTGCTTCAAAATTGCTGCAAACGTAGTGCTTTGAATGCGTTAATTTGCTGCAAAGTGAGTGCAATGAATTGTACTTCGTTTTTCCACGTCTGGGTACTACTTAATATATGTACCTACTGCCGAGTAAACACCGAATGACTTAGTAAATTTATTTGACAGTTTAGTAACTATTCAAAAAAGAGGTAAATGCGCTTTCTCGAAGAGAATAATGCGCTGTAGTTATTTGTATCTTTACTGGAGGGCAGTGTTCCTCCGATGATTCGGATTTTTGACTTATTCAGAATCGAATATTCAAACTGGATTTCAACTCGTGCATACAATGAAGTATTTGTACTATATGAATTTTCAGTAAGTTATTGTGAGCAAAACTAAAATTTCTCAACACCTTGCTCAACAAGGACTCTATTTTTGAACAAAGATTCCTCGAGAGCAATGCTTCCATCGTGCAATTTTAGTGATAAATTGTGGTAGAAGATGCAAGGTCTTGCTTAGCGTATTGAAATTAGTGGATAATAAGACCGTTTTCGCCCATATGTGGATTAATCGAAGCCACGATCCTGTTACGCACGAAAGAAAACGAGTCCTTCTAGAAAATTACAGATAAAAAAGCCGGCTTCTTAGCACGGGCTAAGCTGGGGAGCGGATCATGACGTCATATCGCAGCGATATTGTAGAAAATCGCGTTTCGTCTGATGATGTTGCTAGAGCTTCGCTTATTTAGGGTGTGACTCTGACGCTGTTTGGGAAATAGGGTAAATAAGCTGTAAATCGCACCGAATGCGGAGAAATGTGGACAATAGTTGTGTATTAGCTACAAAGCTCTAGAAGTAGCATCGAATAAGTAAGGATACCATCAAGACTAATCCAGAAGAGCTTTTCTTTCATTTTTTTCCTGCTGTTATGTACCTGTTGGAGCTCCAGCACTCAAGCTAAAAATCCCGGTCCCCCGTTAATCCGGGAGCCAGAGGACTTATCAGTTGGTCCCCAACCACTCCTCAGCTCATGTTTAATCACTGAACCTTGAATTTTGGAGTGATACAACGGCGTGAGCCAACGTAATGCGCAGCCGACGAAGCCATGACGTCGCTGCGTACCATTAATCAAGTAGCCATATCCGTCGCAAACTGTCTGACCTCGATTTGCCCGGCTCGGCCGCAAATGGCATAGGTAGGCGTTGACAAATCGGGTCGGCACGGAAGTTGAGTGGGTGGCGGCGGAGTGGCTGGCTGCACGTGAAAAACCCGCCGGCACTTGAGGTGAAATGAGACGTGTTCCGGTCCATAAGAAAATTTCAATTTCATTACACCCTCATGTGAGAGTTGGACCCAATTGGGAGGTGCGGCGGCGACGGTGGGAGTGTCCTCACTGCCCACGTTTGAGAGGAAAACTCTTGGAAAAACGCTGATAGCCATTGGAAGTTCGGTAAATTCCGGATGAAATTGCTACTTTTTAGGTAAAGGGGCAATTTCTGGGTTGGTTTAAAATGCCGCGCGCCTGGTGCGCTACCTCAAAGACAGTTTCCTCCAGACGCTTCTCTGTTCGGTTTCCTTCTACGGTAGCATCACTGTGTACCTACTCATTTTTTTTTCAAAAATTGTTTTCAAAACATTGGAACCAATTCCTATGAAACTGCAAAATATCTGCTCTTATTTGGTCTAGAGTTAGGATTCATGGAACGCTAACCAGTTAAACCAACGATGACCAGCTTAACCGACCCTTCAACATCCTATTCAAGTTAGGACACTAATGGGAAAAAAAGAAAAAAGACGAAATACCCAATTTCCATTTTGCTCCTACCACTGTATGGAAATTACATAGCCACATGGCTTTCCCCAGGGCTCGACAGCAGTGAGGGAATGCCAGGGAATGACAAATACAAGAACATAAAAATAAGTATGTAGTGTAAGTAACTACTCTCCTGCCTTTTTTGTTCGTTTGCGGCTGGTCCTGTTCGTACTCTCGTTCTTCTTTCTCCTTTGTGTCCCATGGTGTGTTTGTCCTTGTGATACTGGGATAATGTCAAACTGGTTTACTGACCTGGTTTTTCCGGTTATATGTTCATGAATCCTAGCCTAGGGTGTTTCCAGGGAAAATTGTTAGTTTTTTGAGACTGCATACATCATTGGGATTGCTCAGGGTAAACGTGCTAACACTGCACAAATTTGCTCATAGTTAAGATGGGCACGAACACGTTTACCCTGGGTAATCTCAATGATGCATGCGGTTGCTGCAGTTTGAATTCGAAAAATACGACTCGCTCCTTGGATCCCACCGCGAAAATTTTTTTGTTTGGCATGAAATCTTTAGTTGTTAGCATAAAAAGTCTCCACCTTACAAATGAGAGGAACTTACTTTTCTCATATCGTTTTGCTGTGGATATTTAGCAAAAAATTTAGTTGACCATGATCGACCAAAATTTACGCCTGCCAGGGCTTCCGTTACCAAGAGAAAATGGAAAATTTCTTTTGCAGCAATATGGATTTTTTGAGTTTTGTACAGTCCCATTGCGCTGACGGTCCACCGCAAGCTCCGCCCACTGGGCCTGGTGCTTGGAGAGGACGGGCCCCTGTAAGCATATGCAAAAGAATTGAGAAACGGGACAGTATATCGGGTAGAGTGGACATATCCAAAGCCCATCCAGTGTTGCAACAGCTGAGAATTTGCTTCACACTCCAGGGCATCTGATATAGTGGGCGGAGCCTGCGGAAATGGGCAGATTTTTCCTAGTCTCCGACGCCCAAGCTATCCGACTGTACGCGCTAATAATTTTGGCGAAAGAGGGAAAATTGTTGGTGAGGAGTTAGAGCACTTTCCAAAGCTGCTGTTTGTAGTTTTTTTTTTTTGAATTTTGTCCGCATTGGTTAAAAAATAAACACGGGATGATGCGTTTCCAGACTCTTCTACCCTACTTTTTACTTTTTTTTTGAATAGGCCCTGAGTCACCCCCGTTTCTTGACCACAGTCCTCTTGAATCCGTTCTCGTTAGAACACAAGAAAAAAAAAACAGGAAAAAAGTTCCCAGCGCTCTGCACAACCAGCGGAGACACACCCCTTAGTACATCAGGAACTCTGATCTTTTACTAGCATGTCTAACAAAAGTCAATATTGACAATTAGCCAAGGCGTACTGTGCGATTGCGGAGACTATGGTTTTTCTCGCGATAAAACTTCGTGTACTTCGTGTACCGTCCCGTATGCTTTCCAAGAATTATAGTGTAATTGCGAAAACCAGGTGCGTTATGGGCGTCTGCTCCGATCGGCGAGCAGAACACGTCGTCTCGAGTGCGTACTCGTTTCTGTTTGTACTCGCCTCAGTTCATCTGAGTCGGGTTCTTGCATACGGTTTGCACTGGCTTCGAGGGCGGTTGCACTGGACGAAGTCGAGCGCAGACCTCTTATCCGGTAGGCTTTTTCTGGAGTTTGCTGTCTGCAGCAAAGTAATATTTGATAGAGTGCTGTCTGATCTGCTGCACTCTTACGCCCTTTGGAAGGAGTTGCACCGTCGGTTCTGAAAGGTTAAATATTGATATTGGAGCTGGTTGCAAGAAAAGTGCTAGTTTTTCAGAGGTTAGTGCAAAGCCACAGAGCAGTGCTCACTTTTTTCTGGGATAAATTTCAGGACCTTGATGAAACATATTACATTTTATAGGCTCCCGCAGCACTGGTGGCGCTGCAGATAGATTGCCCATAAATAGTAAAGAAAGATCATATGATCACATTATTTATTTACTTATTTAGTTGATACATTTGGTAGCATATCCGGTACGTCATAAGTAACAAAGTCGCTCTGAGCAGAAACCTACGGAACATTTAAAAACGTGAAATAAGCAGTCAGTTTCGCAGTGGGTTTCAGATTTGAGTCATATGACTGATGATAGAACAGATCGTTCTCCTTGTAGAGAAGGTGGAAGCTCCCCCCATCCATATACTGTTCCTGGATGAACTGCATAATTGTAAACCTATGGAAACCACGGTTAGGTTAACCAACTAACCAGCAATGAATTCAAGCTAGTGTCAAAAGTGAACGTGTTGACATAGTTGGTGAATGTGTAGTGGATTTGTTGACATTTCCCATGGTAGAATGGTGCGAAATGAAAAATTTGGGTCTGGACAAATTTTTCCTTCCATGTTGTCGACGTGGGCCTCAACAGATCCATCAGAGCACAAATATTACTGGAAGACATGTGCTTGATCAGATTGTCTACTCATTTCAGGATATTTCTTCGGCAATGTACATGCTGCTGGAATGAGTTCACTGATCGATCCTTTACCCAGTAGCGTCCTTTCGTATAAGGACACGGAAATAAGCTGTTTCTCAACCCCTTGAAAGCTACAGGAGTCACCCGGTGAAGCGCATTTCTTCCTCGTGGGTATCCCTTCTTTCCTTTACCTGGATGCACCACCAAGATTACCCTGCGTAAACGAGCTGTCGCCCTGCTTAACGATGGTTAGATTTGTGTGGTGTCAACATCGTTTAGCTTGGGTAATCTCAGTGATACATGTGGCCTCTGGTCCTAGGGTCATCGATGGGTCACGTTATTCTCATTTTTTTATGGTCAATCCAGAAAACTCATGGATCAGTGGGGTGATAAAGTGAAGTCAGGTCTTCAGTGTTACTCAATCTTTTTTCTTCGGGAAACGCCACACATTCGACTCTACCTATGAATCGTAAAGGCATCGAATGTGTATGTGTCCTATACAGTGACTTGCGGGCGGCACCCTAAGAAGTGTCCCGTGTTTTACGGGTTGGGCATGCATGGTCCGTCAACACAAGGGTCGATTCCTTAGACAAATAAATAATTCTAACCCAAGTCTCTGTCGAACAATGTGGTCCACTAATGTATCACTCTACGAATGTAGTTTCAAAATTGAGTGTGGTGCACCTGAAACACCAGACCTTGTCCCGGAACAGCATGTATCATTAAGGTTAGCCAGGGTAAATGTGTAAACACCACACAAATTTCTCTATCTTCGGCACAGGCTCCAACTCGTTTACCCTAGGTAATGTCAATGGTGCACCCTGGTCCAGGAGTCGCATGCACCGTTGAGACTACCCAAGGTAAGTGTGTCAACGTCACACAAATTCACCCATCGTCAACATGGACGTCGACACGTTTACCTGGGTAATCTCAGCAATACTTCCACGCCTAGATTTACGGAATTTTCAAAACTAAAGGAAGCTTCATGCCTCACGTCGGCCCTGCTAGGGAAGTAGTAAGTATGGCAGAGAGCCGAATTGAATCCGGAATATGGATGTATGATGATGTATCAAGCTAGCACTTCATCTTCGTAGTCTATTCTGGAACCGATTTACATCAAAGGGAGAGATGAATAGATTGGCTGACCCGTGCGAGGATCGAACGATCGGCCATGTGAGTGATATAGGACCCCTTGCCACTTCATTTTATGCGCCCAATTGTTCTTCAAGAGTAACCAATAGTGAAAAACTCACCAAAACTGTGTAGGAGTGCAGAGATCAGAAAGTAAGATCCTGTGGGGAAGTGGTGGAAGAGTCGTGAAAAGGGAATGAGGTGAAGAGAAATCGCGCATTTGTTGCATTTGTTCCATAATTACAAAGCGAATAAATACACTAGTAAGGCAGATGCACCCAATTTCATACATTGTTACAAAAATTGAGGAGTTATCATCAAATCTATATGGCTATTGTGGGTTCTACTGAGTATAAGAGGCTTGAAATTTGTCGAGAAAAGCAGAGATTATCTCCACTTGCCGCGTAATCCATCACTTTCGCTCTCTGTGCACAGTTTTTTTTTTCGCAACAATAGAAAAAACCGATGTTTTCTCTCTGCAAAACATCCGTCGGACCTGTTTTCAAATAGATGCGACTGCGCGTGGGTTTGGCTATAGTGTCGCTTATTGCTGCAGCAGTCGAGTGCTTGCGGGCCTTTTATGGATTGCGCAAACTTTCAAGCGCCCCCTCGCGCCAGGAGACTTTTCATTCCAGAATGACGCCTCTAGTGCTAGGTTTTCTTCAGCAATTAGGGTTTCCGTCCTCTTTATAGAAAGGCTACGTTTGAATTGGCTTCACGTGCCAGCACTTCCTCCTCGCTTTTTCCTGACGCTTCCTCGCTTTTGTCTCTATGGCTATTCAGCTAGATCATGACCAGTTTTCCTAGACCATTGGTGCAATTAGCGGCCTGTGCACTTGCAAAAAACTCAGTGTCAAGTGCTGCTATTTTTAACTGTACATACATATGCTTTCTTCTTATTTCTCTCATGTAATAAACCCTGACGTTGATTAATAGCACATGTTATACATCACATTTTTCTTTTGAAAGTGAATTAGCAGCAGTCATGGACAGTAAATTTCAGCAAGTAGTCTTTGATAGGAATCGGCGAATTTCAGAGATGAAAAATGGAAGGAAAAAAAATCTTGCGCTCTTCCGGAAGTGAATACTTCCTTTGACGCATAATACTTGGTGCAGCTCCGGAATTTCCATAATTCTGGGCCTGAATACACCATCGAGATTACCCAGGGTAAATGTACTGAAGTTCGTGCTAACGACGGGTAAATTTGTGTGAGTTTGACGCGTTTACCCTGGGTGATCTAAGTGATGCATGCATCACCTGGACTCATTGAGATTACCCAGGGCAAAGGCGCTGACGCCCATGCTAGTGATGGTTGAGTCTGTGTGGTGTTGACACGTTTAGCCTGGATAATTTAAGTGATGCATGCGTCATCTGGACTCATTGAGATTACCCAGAGCGTTCACGCCCGTCCCCGCGCTGGGTAGGTGTCAGCGGTGTAGAAGCGTTTACCCTGGGTAATCCCAGTGATGTATGCTGAGATTACGCCGACGCCCATGCCAACCACGGGTGAACTCGTGCGGCTTTGATGCGCTTACCCTGGGTAATCTAAGTGATGCATGCACCACCTGGACTCATTGAGGCTACCCAGTGCAATTGCACTGACACCCGCGCTAGGCATGGGTGAATTCGTGTGGTGTTGACACGTTTACCCTGGTAAATCTCAATGACGAGTGTTGCCCCGGACGCATCGTTACCATTACCCAGGGTAAATACATTCCACGCTGGGTAAGTGTTTGCGGTGTCGGCGCGTTTACCCTGGGTAATCTCAATGATGTATGCTGAGACTTCTCTCTGAGCACAGACTCTTATAACTACACTTTTGAAAACATGGGTAACTAAACCGCGGTAGGATGGGGTATCGAAAAATGTAATAAAAATGATTCTAGCAATGTTCTCAGAATTCGGTTCACCGTTGTTTACGTCTACTTGCAAATTAATATACCCAAATGCAGTAGCTTCAAAGAAATACTCATTTTATGGGAAGGATTTAAGGGACCACATGCATTATTGGGTTTCTCCAGGGTAAACGTGTTAACGACACGAAAGATTACCTATCGTTTACATAGGCATCAACGCACTTACCCTTGGTAATCTCAATGATGCATGCGGCCCCTGGAGACTTCCGTTTAAGAACAGACTCATTCTTTTTACCTGTTGAAGACATGGGTAACTAAACCGCAATAGAATAAGGTATAAAAAACACAGAAAAATGGGACCCCGTTTGGCCTGCAGGGTTTTGTTTACTACTGTTTACGTCTACTCGTAAATTAGTATACCCAAGTATAGTAGCTTCGAAGAAATACTCATTTTATGGGAAGGATCTAAGGGACCATCATTGGGATTCTCCAGGGTAAACGTGTTAACGACACGAAAGATTACCCATCGTTTACATAGGCATCAACGCTTACCCTGGGTAATCTCAATGATGAATCCAGGGCCAGCATTACTCCAAAGATCGTATGCATTGTTGAGATTACCCGGGGTAAACGCATCAGCACTACGAAAATTTACCCTTCGCTATTATAGGCATCAATGCGCTTACCCTAGGTAATCTTAGTGATGCCGTACCAGTTTCTGTATTGTTCCAAAGGTCGCATGTATTGTTGAGTTCAGCCAGGATAAACCTGTCAATACTAACTTACCCATCGTTGGCACAGGCGTCAACGAATTTACCCCGGATAATCTCAGGGATCCAGGCCCAGGTTTAGAAATCACATTTAACCAATATTTTTTTACATTTTTATGCTGCATTTCCACCGAAACCTGTCCTGCAATGCTGCGGTTAGAGCGCTACCTTTTCCTATTTGCGTTCACAAAATTAGGTGCTGTTCTCTAATGGTCAAAACTCCGTTGCTCTTTTTACATTGATAAGTTTCAAGGTCGCGATCACTGTTGCAGAACAGCAGCAGAATTTTCGTCGAACTGTGTCAGTAACAGTTAGTTCGAAATGTTCTATTGATCCCTAAATTATAAAAGACCAGCGACACTGACAGCCCCACCTACAAGTAAAGTTTTTGTACGTTTCAAAGTACATACAAAACTTTGTCGCCCATACACTCCTCCGCTTGCCATTGGACAAATATTGCTGCGATTGGTTGACTTTTTGAAGCAATGGGCGGGGCTTGTTTTATGGACTGTCTAGTTAGGCGCCTATAAAACTGGTGTAGTATGTTATCGAGGTCGTGTTCGAGAAACTTCTTGAAAATCGTTCAGTCTATGGCTCTGTCTATGTATTCTGTTGCTTCTAAAGTGTTCTTAGGGTGACCGTTGTTCGTATGGTTCATTTCTCAGGCATGGATCCACGGCAATGATTTATGATCCACTCTATGGCTCTATGTTTTCACTTTTTCTGCTTGTTCATGCGCAGCTTTATGAGATATAGCTGGCCTGGCTTCCCATCAGGCTTTATCGGATTCGATTTATTCGCTGCAATTTATGACGCAGCAGATTTGCACGAAGCTTCCGGAAACATAGTTTGAGGAAGCGCAAGGGAGTTCCTGCTAGAGTCTATAAACTCCTTGCTTTAATCGCGAACTCAGCGACGCGTGCGCGTAGCGGCAGGACTGTGACGGTTGAACTCGTCCACCACTCAGCAGTTTCCAGCTTGAATTAGTGCTCTTTAGTACACTTTGTGACCATATACCATATTTTTTCAATATTTTGTTGCTGTCGTGAACCCACTGGTCTACCTAGAACAGGAGAGACCTGGACGAGTTATACTCTCGCAACACAGCCGCGCCGCACACGCACGCATAGGTCCGCGCCTCTACTGACAGATTTCATGGACTGTATGTGAGATGCATAAATGATACTCGCTAACATTTTACACGAGACAGTGGAGTGTTTGACTGACATTGGCATACATATAATAAACAGAAAGGAACAAAAGGATACCTACAGTCGATGGCGGTGGTCTTTCGGCGGCCTCGAAAAGCACGCAGCGCAACCGCGCCGCTCACGATGGAATCGTCGCCCCAGTGAAAATCTGGGTTTTTTGACAGTTTTTCGTCACATTTGATTTTAACTAGTAAGAAAACTAACTAACTATCAAGAAAACCCCATAGTTCGTTGTCTCGGAGAGGATTCCTGTTCCAGCAGCGCGGTCGCGTCGCGTGCTTTCTGAAGCCGAGAAAGGCCACCGCCATCAACGCTCATTGTTATTATTTTTAAGTGATTTTTATTGGTAATTCAATATTATAATTAATGTTTTATCACTATTTTCCATCTGGGTCCCCAAAACGACACAGAACCCATTTTTCCTACGTCCTACCTCCCCCCCCCCCCCTTGCCCGCTTTCTGCGTCCCCCACTGCCATGTATATTCGTTTCTCCATAGAAGCGCTGAAAAAAGTTTATTCTAATGCTGGAAGTTTGAAATAAACGGATTCATATCCTATAACTCCTTCCCCTTACCACATATTCTGGTTCTGCTTCTAACGAAAAACCACCGAATCCAGTTGCTTTCAAGCGATATCCCATGAAATCCCCTTTCATAGCGAAGAAATCGTCGCTTCACGCGGAGAGTGCGAGTTCGGATCTGCCGATCGGCTACTTTTTGTCGAAATCGTCATTTGCAAGTCACAGCCATCTTGTCCACGCTCCATTGGGAACAGAAACTTTCCCTCAACGGGTTTGGCAGGCCAGCCGTACTTTGGCTAACAGTAGTGTGCAGAGATCACTTTTTCACACACCTATTGGCACTGTCACCAACGTTGTTAACGCCGTATTTACTTGGAAAACACTACGCACAGCAGACGGGACTCAGTGGCACGAACTGGTACTCCAGATGACTTTTTCCATTGTTTCCAGGTAATGAGTTCAAACTTTCTCTGCCTTGACTGATCTCTGGTTAGGGGTCAATCTGACAAGATTTCTGTTGATTGAGAGGGACACGCTGCATTGCCAAAACGTCAAAATGAACATAGCTTATCGAATGGAGCAGATTCATCCATTCAGAAAACGAATTTGAGATCAGCATCGCAAGCTGCTCAAAGGGCAATTTATGCTAGATGCGTGCCCTTGAAGCGAGTGCGTCTACATGATGAAGGTTAGGGCCAGTCGCATCGCAGACGCAGCACAGACGCACGCGTTTGCGGCCTCGTGGCTGCAGCGCGTTTTTTCATTCAAGATGTATATGCCGCGTTGACCGGTCTTCATGGAAAATCCTCCGCAAATAGATGCGCGCGTTTGACGCGCGACTGACGCACACACCTAGTATAAATGACTCTTAATGTGGCATACAACTTAATATAAATAGTTACACTGATGAAGTATCCTTGCCGTGTTAACTGACAAGTGAGAACCACAAGATACGCTCCGGCCAACCCCAGCATATTTTGAGAATGATGCCAGCGATTTTCGATTCTTAACCATGTGCCCTCATGTCGGAGGTCAGTCTGGTGGCAGCAATGACATCAGGGCAGCCGGCAGCTAGATTACTCCCAGCACGACCTCAGATCATGACAGCAGATCAGAAAATAATGAGGGATCATGCAATGGCGAGAGGTTGCCGAAGCAGAGGCCTCGTCATGGTCGAGGATGTGACGAGCGTCGGCATCTCCTAATAAATCCTAATTTCTGAAGATTTAGCTTGGCTTTTGGAGAGGAAGACTTCTGAGCAACCTACACTTGAAGCAGCCTAGATATACAAGGGATTAATCAGTAGAAATTGAAACTCATGAGTTTGAAAGCATACATATGTATATGCTTGTTCTCCTAACTTCACACCCTAAATATTCCGTGGGTGGTTCGATGAGGGTAGTTTTACCACGAGTGGATCTATTTTATAGTGTTTTTATTGCTGAGCAATGCTTTGCTCCGCACAACACCGCTGGATCTCCCAAATCGTCATTTCCACGTCATCGTGGCCTTGCAACATTTAACTACGAGAACTACCGTGGATTCTTAAATTCTCATACCAAAACGAAGATTTCGATTTTTTTCGGCATGTTCGGAAATCACTTGTCAGACGAAAACAAAATGTTTCTCTCGAATATTCAAGGATCTGTCAACAAATTTTAGTGAAATTATATCTCTGTAGTATAAAATGGATGCAAAACGCATTGTTAAGTGAGATCTACTACCATGAACGTTGACCAAGAACGAGGTGTCCTCATGTTCGGAAAAGTTTACAATAGCAAGACAAGAATGCTATGCGTTAGAACAGAGAACACTTTTTACTAGGAAATTCCCAATTCCAAGTGAAATAGACGTTTCAGCCCAGCAATTCTTGAAACCAGTGCATGGCATTTCCATAACCTGTTCTTTATAAGAACTGCTATTAATATCTTTGAGGTTTTCAACAAAACGCATTTCATAGCGAGCGGCGGTCACATTAACATAACGTTTCACAGATCCAAAAGTCAAGTGGGAGCAATTGGTTTCACTGTTACGGATGCCTCCTCAGTTAATATAAGGAGGAGAATCTTCCGAACATTTGCTTCACAGCCTCCTTCAAACATACTTTATGTCTAGTGTGTAAGGAGCCTCGATCATAATTGCACCCGTCCGCAGCGACAACATCCAGCTGCTCTACCGCGCCGCGTAGGTGGCGCGGCACGGCAGGCCAACGGAGGGCTGCTACAATTATGGTTGTTGCTTCCTGTACTTAGCATAGATCAATATTGACACTGTGCCCTTAATCTCCAAAAAAATTAACATTTTTATCAATTTTATTTTCCGTCTGGGTCCCCAAAACGGCGGAGACCCGAATTTCCGCCCCCCCCCCCCCCTCCCCCCC
>JARK01001393.1:963583-974814 GCA_000688135.1 Ancylostoma ceylanicum | reverse complement strand
GCCCCCCCCCCTCCCACCCACTTTCTGCGTACGTGCATGTCTGTATGTAGCAGTGTCATAGGGCGATGCAACAAATAAAATAAATTTTTCAGCATTTTTAGTTGGGTTCAGCGGCGATAGTTCCAAAGGGGTCCCGCGTGGAATTCGGATATTCGCCGGAAATTTTGAATTAAACTTTTCCGAAAAAAGAATCGTGTAGTTTCTAGGAACCTCCAGTAGAACAGGACCAGCTCAAACATGCCACAACATCTGTTCGGACAGGCTTGAACATGAAACGGGAGAATCGCGATGATAGTTGTAGAATGTAAAGATGCGCAGACAGCTAGAGCGCCACGTTCAAGCGATGCGACGCGTGCGAGTGGGTCCTGATCTTTCGAGCCTTCAGGGGATGCGCATACCATTGAAATTACCCAGGGTAAACATGCAAGCACCACCCGAATGTATCCATTGTTACACGAGGTGTCAAAACGTTTACCCTGGGTAATCTCAATCATGCAACCAGACCCTATGGCTGGAATTGCCACGTTCGGGGGAAGCGAACGGGTTCTCTGGAGCCTCCTGGAGTTGCGTGTGTCAGTGGGATTATCCAGGGTAAATGTGTAAACACCGCACAGATATACCCTTTGTGAACAGCGGTGTCAACAAGTTCACCCTGGGTAATCTCAATCATGCATCCAGGCCCTATGGCTGGGATCGCCATGTTCGGGCGATGTGACGTGTGCGAACGGGTCCTGGGTCTCTGGAGCCTCCTGGGGTTGCATGCATCATTGAGATTACCCAGGGTAAACGTGCAAACACCACACAATTGTACCCTTTGGTAAGATAGACGTTAGCGCGTTTACCCTGGGTAATCTCAATAATGCATCCAGGCCCTATGGCTGGGATCGCCATGTTCGGGCGATGCGACGCGTGCGAGTGAGCCTAGATCTCTGGAACCACCAGGGGACGCGTGCATCACTGAGGAGATCACCCAGGGTAAACGTGCAAGCACCACCCGAATGTACCATTGTTACACAGGTGTCAAAACGTTTACCCTGGGTAATCTCAATTATGCAACTAGGCCCTATGGCTCGGATTGCCATGTTAGGACTACGCGACGCGTGCGAGCGGGTCCTGGGTCTCAGGAGCCTTCTGGGGATGCACGTATCATTGAGATATCCCAGGGTAAATGTGTAAACACCACACAAATGTGCCTCTTGTCTCACGGGCGTCAAAACTTTTACCCTGGGTAACCTCAGTAACGCATCCAGGCCCGAGTGATTTAGTGGGATGCTTTTTACTAAATGATCTCAGATTTAGCCGCAGAAAGGTGACAGTCTTTACTGGGATTATAAAAGTAAGGGGCTGCTCACTTTTCCAGGATTCTAGGATCTCTCCCATAGTAATTTACTCTACTGCCGACACACATATTAGCCAGTGAGCGATACTTTTATGATGATAGTCGTACAATGCGCTGACACGACGACGATATGCTGAAGACGCGAGGGCGGGCGGGTTTTTGACGACGACGGCGCAGGGCCCGTGTGCGCGAGACGGGGGGCGGGGGTGCGGAAAGCCAGTTGTGACGCAATCCGTCGCCCACCGCGTGCGCGTTTCAGCGACCGGGAGGGAGCTCTGCGCTGTGGTGGCGTGGCTTTTTCTGGCGATAGCCGTGATTTCACGACGACTAGCGAGCGACCTCTCTGCGGTGACGACGAGCGCCCACGCTATTCTTCCTGGCTAGGCAGTCGCGGTTGTTGTTTCGGTGCTAGTTTCTACAATGATTACGCTACGCGGTAATTACACGCCTTACCGCGCTGCTCAGACGGGGTTTAATAGCCGCCATTGACCCCACAAATAGCCGTAGAAATCGCGATTTGCTCTATTTTTTGTGCTAGTTTACCTGTGTGGTGTCAACAGTTCGACTCGAGCAATTGGCTATGTAGGCTACGAGGTCTTGTTTATTCCTTAGGTCGTTCAAGTGAACCTGCCAATCCGCGTTTCCTCATCGCTTCATCGGAGAAAAACCTTGAAAATCCGGTTCCGCTCCCTGATGCCTTCCACAGGATTTCTCTTCTCCAAGCTTTATCTCTTTGTGTTCGAGTGGTTTTTGCCGAGTTTCGCTCTTTTCCCTCGCATTTCCCCTTGGGACTCCGTAACCTTGATACGTCCTACCCATTCCAGGCGCGGAACTTTGGGCACGATGTTGGGCTGGATTGCAGCAACTCTTCTTATTCTCCCGATAGCGATGGTCGACGCTCAAGTGGTGAACGTGACGATATTCACCGAATCACAATGTCCGTACTGTACAAAACTACTTCGTGAGCAGATCTGGCCGTTTTATGTGAATCGACCGGGGATTATGAACTTGCAGGTAACTTACAGTTCAAGTTTGTTGTAGTAGTCGTTTCCTAACGCCGTATTCTTGATCTATGGCCACCTTTGGGATTGATCCTGACAATGCACTCACCAAAAGTTGATTCTGCATAAAGAAGCTAAAAATATAATACACATGTTGTAGTAGTACACATACTACACATATTACTACGACATTCTAATATATAGTATCGTATTAACAGTATAGCAGTATAGTATCAACAGTATAGCACAAATATAATAAGTATAGTATAACATGGCAGTTTGTATTCCACTATTAGATTATATACTACGTATCATCAGTTTGTATGAAATTTATGAAGTATGTTAATATTATATTTCCTCATCTGACCTCTTCTATGCCCTATCCGCCTTGAGGCTGATTGAGCTCCTTAGAATTCTGAATTGAGCTCCTTAGAATTCTGAATCCGAAGTCCTGTAACACAAAAGGGTCATCAAAGTATTGCAAAAGCAGCACTACATGTCACTTAATACAGGTATTAGCTATCTATTAACTGCGTATTAGTCTATGAAATGTCATGCGTATTGCTCTCTTTGTTCAAAGTGCATCCCCTGTGTAGGTATTAGCAAAAAATGATCGCTTACTATATATAATGAGCTATATACTATATCTACTATATATAATGAGGTATATACAGCTACTTGTGGCTCTGTTCAGGTTTTTCTCAGCAGTACTACCTTTGTAGTTACTGAAGTCCCGAGAATAACGATTTTTGAACTTGCCGAAAGTTCAAAAATTAAACCAATTATGATATTAACGTCATCAAACCCTTAAAAATTAGTCCTACTATTTGTACTAGTTCATTCTCACAAACTAGTAGTGACTTCGTGGGCGGCCAGGTGGCACCACTGTTCTAGCACAAGACCAGTCTTTCCCAGAGAGTCATAAGCCGAACGCTGTGAGAAATTGAACTAACCAGAGCAAATGTGGCCTGAGAGGTTTGAGAACACTTTTTGTATATACCGAAATTCCTTTCGTAATTCATATATTTAGTTACTTATTTATTTATATATTTACTTATTCAATACAACTTATCTGGTGCTCCAAAAAAAACTGAAAAGTACGTAAAATATACCGTAGGAATAGCCCTCGTTGCCATTTCCTATTATTAAGAGAAAGATTACATTTTTTGAAGCAGCTAGGACAAAAAATCTCTGTAAGTTACTCTGTGAGCCATAATACTATCAGAATTGCATTAATCTTTTCGGAAACGCGCAATTCCTCACAAAATCCCAGTGTTCTTTCAGTTGTCCCTGACGGAATTCGTGTTCTCAGAATATTTCGTCGGCCTGGATGTATCAGTTAAATTACCCAGGGTAAACGTATTGGCGCCCCGTGCCAGCGATAGGTAAAATTGGGGACGTTGACACGTTTACCCTGGGTAACCTCAACAATATATGCGGCGTAGGGTCTCCAGAACCTGTCGTCACCATGATTAAGTCACAAGTCAATAGTAAATTTTAAATAAGTGAATCATAAGATCTTTGGATACCTACTTATTATTCACTACTTGAGAGAGCGCGTTTAGTGTGGAAATTGTCCTGATATTTTGTATGTCGTGCTCGCAATTTCCCTTTTCCTTAGAGAAATGACATGAAGCAACTAATCCCAGTATTAGCACCGTATTATTCACTCTGCAAAGGGGTCTCGAAGCGTGTACAGCAGCGTTTATACTTCTTTTCCTTCAATTCAATGGAATTCACGTGAACAGTACGTGTAATCCGAGAATCGATAGATTCCTGAGTTCAAAGAGCTTCTTCATGAATTTCGTGCTGAGAGCTTAACACTTTCATTTCTTGGAATTTTGCGCTGTGTGTTCCCAAACCTCGCTTGACCTTTCCACCTTTCCTAATTTCCCCCATTCTGAGGCATTTTCACTTCCAACTTCCGGTATTCATGCAATATGTACTTCCGAGACGTCTTGTCTTTGTGTCCTTCCTGTTCCTCAGCACACTCGCCAACTCTTCGAGTACGCGTCGATTTCATGACCTCTTGACTTTTTCCTAACGAAGAAGCCGCTTAGGAACATGTTTCGCAGTTTTTTGATCCTTAGAAACAAATGCTCACTGTTTTCTCGTATGCTTGACATCCTGAGAACAAATAAGTTTTTCCACATTTATTTGTTGGTGAAAGGCTCAATTCCACGCATTGTCTGCTCCTGAAATTTCAGGAACTTGAATCGAATGATAGTCTCGCTGTACATACCGAGCATCACACTTTATTTTTCTGGAATGGGCGAGAAGATAGGAATTTCTGCATTTTTCGGTTTCCGCAATAGCAATAGTCACCTTGAAGGCCATGGAACATTCACATTTTTCTGCCCAAAAATGCGTTGTTAGCGTAATCGGTCATCTAAGAAAACCACGGACATCAAAGAGCGTTAATTTCATTGCACTGGTCACCGCGGAAAATCACCTTCCATTAGCTATTAATGGTGATTTACGAGGATTTTCATGGCGTCTTGGGAAAAAAGGCTGGACTCTTGGTCGATGCACTTCTTGCGTTATGGTGCGTGTGTGGGAATCCCTTTCTAGGATTCGTGATCCATTAGTAGAGATACGCCATTGAATAGCTTTTAATTCAATTAAAAAACCTGTTGAGGTTTCTAAGATCCTCCCTCAGCTCTTTTGATATCAGCCTGTCCTGATCAAGCGCACTCATGTGCGCATAAGTACATATAAGTACATAAATAAATGATTAAAAATTAAATCCAAAAATGCGATATGTTCTTGTTCTTTTCACGGCAATTTTCTATGACTTGGCGAGCAGTGAAAACGGCATCAATAGTCGATCTCTCTGGGACAAAACCAAATTGGTCTGATGCGATCGCCACCACATCTCTTAACCGCATGTCCACAAGGCGTTCACAGATCCTCATGGTGTACGCGATGAGCTTGATTCCTCTGTAATTCGTACAGTCCATCACATCACCTTTACTTTCAAAGATCGGGACTATAATGCTGTCTCTCCACGCATCCGGAATTCTCGCCGACCGTGCAAAGTTGTTCAAGAACTTTGTCAACCACTGCAAGCCTGGTTCACCGAGCAACTTTTTGTTGGCCTATGAGTTAAATATTTACTCAAATTCACGTACTACAATAACGATTCATCGTAGACAAGAAGATAAGAAATTCGCACTGATCCTAGGAAGTAGTCTAAGAATTTAGCAAAGCTCTAGAAGTCCCAGAAGTCAAACATAGCCCAGTTGGGCAGTTTCTGAACAAGCCAATTCAACTAGAAGCGCTAGTCACTTTGGCATTGTTATCCTAGCGCGAGGGCATTATTATCCTCTGGGCCATTGAATCATGGCATAAGAAACTGGCATAGCATCCCCACACAGTGTTAGGCTAGCAGAATAATGATGAGGCAGTCAAAATGCTACGTATGATCCAGAGTACCTCTCTTATCCTACCCCCTTCCCCTGACCTCCCCTCTTTCCTGGTTGTATTACAATAACGAAATGGTACGAAAAAGAAACTAAGCCAATGCGTGGATGCATAGTTGAGTTTACTCAAGGTAACCACGTAAAAGGCCATGTTAACGATGGGTGAATTCGTGGAGTGCAAACACTTTCAACCTGGGTAATCCCACCGATGCATGCGGACTCAGGATTCTTTCGATTTTGTGGCGAAGTATTATCCTGAATGTCATAGCTCGATGGTTGCTTTTCTCAGCCTTTCTTCTTCCTTAGCATTGTAGCGCACATCCAGTGTAAATATAGCTTTTCATAGTTATTTCACCAACACTTGTACTGTGTTGTTCTACAATGAACATCTTCAGATGTTCAGTAATACAGGAAAGGGAAGGATCGTATTCTTTTTCTGGATTTTATTTATACACTACTGCCTGAATTTCCTGGAAAAATTTCAAGAAATTTACCAGAAATGCATATTTTGCGCTATTTCTGTGCATCCCGTTACCAATACACTCAGCAACTTGTCTTCTAACCATCTGCATTTTTTCCTCTATGAATGGTTGGTTATATGATCGTTCTGGGATTTTTATCTTTTGCCCTATAACATTTTTATTATTCCCTATGAACATATTATTTATGCTTCCATATCATTCTTACCATGACTTCGATTTATTGGCCACAAATTGTGACCAAATGACTTCTCGGACAGAAATCAGGGTAGGAGAACAGTTCTATACTGGTTTCTATGCGGTATTCATCAAGTGTGACCCTTTCTGCAACTTTTTCGCGTTTTTAAACATGGCCAAGTTTGTTCGGAAGTTGCAGTCACACTAACTAGGGCAGTTCTTTGGGATAGTTGAAACTAGGACATAAATGATTTCCCGTTCGGAAAACATGGGAAAAATTGCAGGAAATATTCAAGAGGGACTTGCTGTACTGTCTATTTTTGTCTATTCTGTTTTAGGTAGCCAGGGTGAGCTATTTTTGATTGACTGACTAGTTAACTATGTGCTTTATGAAAGCTCTTCTGAATAGCTCTAGCTCACTTTTGAGCAGCTTCACTCACGCGAAAACTCGTCCCAGCCGCATAGTTAACCTGCTGTCACGTGTCCTTTACATTAGTTGGAAATGTCCACAGCAGTGGAACGCTATGGTATGCTATGCGTATGAGCGAACACATATAATCTCGAGGCTGAATCTCGTTTCGGCAGCCGCAGCCTCGGCTGCTGAAGCCGCCTTCTCGCGCGGCGATCAGCTGAACATGCTGGTCGCCGCGCGAGAAAAAGCCAGTTCTTAGATGTGGGAACGTACAATACTGACTGTTCGTCTGTACAAATACCAGCAGCAACAAATCGCGAATCGCAGCGGCGACGATAACGAGCAAACGACAAGCCTTAATTAGGTGCTCTAATTTTTGCCTGCGATCAGGTTTGCGGCGGGCTTGGATCTTTGCTTGGAACGAGCTGTGGTAGATAGCTGTGAGATGAAGTGCCACCACCTCCTCCATTACTTACCAAGAAAGGATGCAGGAATTTTGGCCTACTTTTTAAATCTTTTTAATTTACGGAAGTGCCATTTCTCAATGTGAGAAATGGGCTTCAAATGAAGGCTACTTATTTTCCATTTATTTAATTTTATTATTATTTTGAAAACGTGACACATTAAAGTCGTGACTTTTCTAATTTGTTCTGGCTCGTTTTCTGTCCTTTATCTTACAACGATATTTTGGTCCTTCAACTTATAAACAATTTTCAGAATATGTTCAGATATGGTTAAAACAATTCCGCTTAGAGACACGACTTTTTTTAAATACGAGCGCGCGTGGGCGCCAATTCAAACGCTGCGGACTTGCAAGAGCATTTCCGAATGTGGTGGTAAGGAGGCCGGGAATGGAACAAAACTGGCTCCGACGATGGTTTTTCGACATTTTCCATGCAATCTATTGATCTGACAATCGATTTATTGATCGTTTTTGTCGAATTTCCCCAACTTTGCTTTAGTCTTGATCGGAATCTTTTTCAAAAAAAAATTAAATCCTAGGGCCCTGGAAACATCGGCGCTTAAGGTATTCTTGTTATATTCTGTACGGGGTTCAATTCTGAGGGATAATTATGGCAAAACCATTTTATGATGAGAGAAAATGGAATTCAGATTCTAAACTCCAGTCATTTTTAGATTGTCTAATTTTGCTTTTGATTTTGGTTCCAAGAAATCAGACAATACATGTTTCTTCTCCGCTAGAAACACGGCCTTACATATTTCTATGTGCTATTCTCTGCATTCTTGTCCCTCCTATCTTTCTTTCGTAGCGTTAATTAAGGTAGGGAAGCCAGGATAGGCAGGAAGTTGGATTCCGTGACGTTTAGGGGACTATGGCTGAGCTACAAAATTTCTGATAGTTTTCAATGCACTAAGACCTCAGCAGATCTGTGCTAATTATACTACTCTCTATTGATGCGTGTTTTTTGTGTACTACTTTATATTAACAATTTTGCTAACCATAAGCAATTTTGAATTTTCGATTGTTCCTCGAAAACAGCTACCAAAGTAAAGCGTTAATGGAAGATCACCATGGCATTCTGATCAAAAAGCACTTTATGGATGGTGTTTCGACTATCCAGAGAGGATTCACCATATAGTGAGCGGTGATTTTTTTCCTTTGCAATTCAATTCCGGTTTCTGTAGCTAAAGAATTTTGAGAGGTAATTCATCAAAGTGAGGGCAATCCATCAGCGAATTTCCGGTTGGTTCAAAACCTTTTGCTGATGTTGTCCGGGTACCGGTTGCCTTTTGCTTGTACCAGTTTCACTGGGAAAAAGATGTTCACATTGATTAACTGTTGTAAAGGTTGTTAGCCAATGTTCAAAAATCAAATTTGGAAGAGGTTGAACAATGAAAAATGATTGCGGCTATAGGAGAAAAGGGGCGGAGACAAATGCAACCAAACAAACGTCCGGTCGAACATTGAGAGAAATTTCGAAAAATTGCACTCAAAATACTGAAGCAACGCTAACGCAAGTAATTTTCGTAGCGCAATTTTTACTGTATTGGAGTAGCGTAACGTTGGAAATTCAAGAACTCATCTCTCAACAAAGGCCCTAGTGAAACCTATTATAGCTAATGCCGTCCTCTATGAAACCGGTCAACGCCAGTCATTTTACGGTTCCATGCAAAAAGTTCGGCATGGTCGACACCTATGTCACAGTGCGTAATTACGTACGTCCAGTTGAAAAAGACGGCAATCACTTCGCTGCAGCCACAAACATTCTGTAGAATTCGACCAGTTCTATGGCTTAATGAGCTGAATACAACAGCACCGTGTGCTTTGATGGAGTGACAAGGCGTCAGTTTTTAGTGCTGTTTTGTGTGTCTGCAAGTGCAGAAGCGGCAAGGAAATCGACGAAAATTTGGGGAGTCCGTTAGAAATGTGGGAGGGAACGTGTTGCACCATAGGGAAAGTAAAACTATTGTTGTCTGTATAAGGGATGTAATCATTCAGGGTGACCATGTATTTTATTTTCCATGTATTTGTACCTATCAAGAGTAGTGCGTTAACCGAACAATGTATTAGATATATTTGATATCCGACTGTGGCGGACGCGGAGGGGGGTGCCCGCCGCCCCTCCCCCGCTGAAAACGGGCCGCCGAATTTTCGAAATTACCCCAAAAAACGAATGAAAACTTCGTGCTAGTGTATTTTCAATTATTCATTTTTATTATAATTTTCTAAATAACTTCTATGAAGTAACAATTTGTTATTATAACCATTATTTTCATTAATTTTATTTGCCATCTGGGTCCCCAAAAGGATGGAAACCCCAATTTTTTCACGCCCCTCTCCCAGCCACTTTCTGCGTCCGCCACTGATATTCGAATATTCGATATCGAATGAATCGATGAATCGAATGCTCAGATAATGGAGAGCCTTACAGCATCAGTGAGAAATAAAAAAAAACGCTATGGGGCTTCTTGTTTCTGGAATATTCGATTCTTCGGATGAGGCATTAAATTGTTTATTAAATTGATTGAACTTATTCAATTTTTAATCGGACAACTGTAATGTTAAGCAAAGAGAAGACTGAAGATCATAAAGTGAGGGCTGGAGACAGGCATTTCAATGTGTGGAAGTACAGTGGGCATTGACGGCGATAGCCCTTCCGCGGCCTCGAAAAGCACGCGACGCGACCGCGCCGCTCTAGCACGAATCCTCTCCGGGAATACAAGCTATTTATGTTTTCTTGATAGTTAATTAGTTTTCTCATTAGTTAACATTTGATGAATAACTACAAAGAAAATCTAGATTCACCATTGCGGCGACGATTCCATCGTGAGCGGCGCGGTCGCGCAGCGTGCTTTTTGAGGCTGCAGAAAGGCCACTGCCACCGACACCTACTGTAAGATAAATGTTATAGCAAATGTGAATTCGTTTTTATCAGTCATCCAGGAGCTTTTAGAGAGTAAAAATGTGAAAATAAAGCCATTTTTCTTTGCTTCTCTTCGTGTATGTTCATTATCCTTTTCGAGACAGAAATGAAAGAAGGAAAGCAATAGACAGAATTCTTCTGTTACTCCTCTATTTTCACGTACACATTCCTTCTTTTCGTCGTTCTCTCCGTTGATCTCTGTAAAATCCGCCCTACTCATTCATTTTCCTTTCATTTCCCTTTCTTATTCCTAATTTCAGCTAACCCGCTGAGAAACATTGCAAAACGCATCAATTCACACACAAAAGCAATTTTCCAGGCTTTGCGCAGACATAACCTCCAGGCGAGAACTGGTCCCCAATGGAATTATTCACTATGCAAAAGTTATTCTCTTGCAAATTGGATTCAAAAGAAAAACAACCGGCTGAGCAAAATGTTTCCTTGAAAGTGAAGAAGTCTCAGGGAAGTTTGCAAGCAGAAAATGGATTGTGCTCATTATTTGTGAGACAGCAAGGTACGCTAAAAAGGAAGCGTTTTTCTCATGTTTACCAAAACTTCCGATGGCTGGGTTCTCCTTGGAAAATTTCTAAATCCTGTTGACCTTGCAAAACTAGGCCGAAATGAAATGCAAAGTTTAAAGTGGGTAAAAACGTTCTGCTGAGACCTCGCGGTTAAATTCAGTCTCACTCGCAATTCCAAAATGGTGTTATGGTTTGATCAATAAATGCTATAATGAGCAAAACTTCGAAGAGAGCGGGGAAAAACGTAGGTTCTGCCCGACAAACCAGATTTCCTCCCATTACTCTGGTTTTATGGATGCAGTATTTGATTGCATTATTACATTATTGCACGGAAAGATTTGTCGGCGAGTGAACAACAGGGCGAGAACGTATTGTAGGTGATGGAGTAGTTATACTAGCACAACGGTGAGAGGAGTTTTCGAGGGGACTTATAGGAGGAGAAAGGAGGTAATGAGAGAGACATATGGGACCACCATTCCCCCCCCCCCCCCTCC
>JARK01001393.1:949922-963483 GCA_000688135.1 Ancylostoma ceylanicum | reverse complement strand
AAAGGAGGTAATGAGAGAGACATATGGGGCCACCATTCCCCCCCCCCCCTCTCCTATACCCACATAGATGATATGGTAGTGCTAAGAGGGAAAGCAAAAATTCTAGTAGGTTGTTAGAGGAAATGAGAAAAGTCCCCCTTTTCTGTAGTATTTTCTTCATGAGGATGACAGATTTGGTCCTGGTCCTGCTACTATGATTCTGGGCCTGAACGCGTCACTGGGATTACCCGTAGGAAGGTGCATGACAAGAGGTGCACTGCTTGGCTGTGATTGGTCGATTTATGTCCGCGTCGCAGCTGCAACCTTTACGTGTACGAGCAACGTTGGTGAGAAATAGATAGGTTTTCTAGGCTTGAGTGGGACAGATGAATACTACCAGAGCCGATAAATTGCAAGGAGATAGCCACTGATGTCATTCAATGCGTCGAATTCGAAGGATCGACCTGAATTCAAAGCGAATATGCATGCGGCGCGGTCGCGTCGCGGCGAACGTCTTGACCGCCTCCCCCCGTAGGAACGTGTTGATGCCCATAATAAAAGAAAAAATAATCAGTAATCCTGTTTTCGTTTCGTTCCCTAACACTATACGGGAACAAGACCAAGAACATGGCCTCCCCAGGAACTCGTCAGTAGTGAGGGAAGGCCATATTAAAACGACAATCTGAAAAAGAAACTAACCTCAGTTCCTTGCCTGTTCATTTCCCAGTCGTGATTGGTCGGCGGTCCTGAAGACGTGTGGTTAGTCCCAGAGTGAATAAAAAGTAATAGTCGCAGCATAGTATCATCGTGTCATCCCATGTTAAGGATGAGTAAATTTTTAGTGTTGATGCCCATGTTGAGTCGGCATACCCATGTTGAGGATGAGGAAGTTTTGGGTGTATCAACACGTTTACCCTGAGTAATCCCAATGACACATGCTGCACCTGGTTCGAAGTCAATGCACAGGTGACAAGCGTCACGAAATCCGTTTACTTTCATAGTGGTTGACCCTGAGGCCTTTGATTTCCCAGAAAATGTTTGTCTCGGAGATTTTCCCAAACTGGAAACTGATAGAAGCACTCTCACGAACGCGTCCTTTTTGCTATGATTTAACTATTCGCACAGCTAGTTCCATAGTGTTTTCATATGTTTGCTCATGTGTGCGATTGCATCCATCGAAAAGAACCGTACAGCATAAGGTTTGCACGCACTCAAGAGTGTTGACAAGATGGAAAAGGTTAAAAACGTTTGCAAGTGCACTCGGGTGCCACATTTGAGTTGGAGCAGACATTGGCCATGGGGCACGGCGTGACGATGACAGGTCAAACTTTCTTCTCTAATGAAATGTTAGCAAATTTACACAAATTTGAGCAAAGTGAACAAATTGATCATTAATGCAATGTGCAGCATAAGTTGGTACATTAATTTATGCAAATATCCCATTTTGCAGATTATCCCATTCGGAAAAGGAAACTGCGACTACGACTATAACCGCAACTTCCACTGCAAATGCATGCACGGACCAACGGAATGCGACCTGAATCGATTGCAAAACTGCGCGATTTCTGTAGGTTCCACTGTACAAACGTTTGTCTTTTCTCCGCTTCCTGCAATTATTGATTTTCAGTACTTCCCACGCCGACATCTTGGCCTCATCACATGTATTCAAGGTCTTTCAACTCTTCGTGAAGCTTTCAGCCGTTGTCTTAGCCGATTGTCTGTTAGGACACAAAGGTACATATAATTCAGGATGCTTCAAAAATCAATGTTTGCTCACATGAAAGACAGGAAAATTCATTAGAATATACAACTGGAGTAAACGACATGCATGGCTTGGCTTTCAAGTGTTAACATCTACCAACCATCTCATACAAATACGGGCTATTGCTGAAAGTTCTTTATCTTCAAAAATTTCAATTCAAAACCCATATGGCAGTGAGCGTCAAAAGACGTGCGTTCTCGGGCTCGGCAGGCACTTGACGCGGCCGCGCCGCTGGTGCTGGAATTGCCGACGCAATGGCAAATCATGGGTTTTCTTGGTAGTTTCATCCAATTTGATGTCAGCTGTGAAGAAAACTAACTAAGTATCAAGGAAATTCTATGGTTTTTTCACGGCGATGATTCCAGCGCAAGCGGCGCTGTCGAGGCGCGTGCTTCCCGATCCTGTGAAAGACACAGTGGCATCGATCCTCATTGTATATACAGTGAACTCCAAACGGTCGTAGACAAGAAGTGGGATCGCAGTGCGGCCACTCTGGTTGTCTGCTGCACCTCTCGAGGCAGCGGTTTTCCTCTGTGTCTGTGCCCAGCACTGCTGCCTGGGCGCAGCAGACAACCAGAGTGCCCGCGCCGTGGTCCCGCACCTTGTCTACGATCGTTTCGAGTTCACTGAATGTAATCTGCCGCGCTTCTATTAATACCTAATATTGATGTAGTGACAAGATAATGGTGGAACTAGCGAGCAACATAAGTGCGAAATTACTGCAAAAACCGTGTAATGCTCGTGTAATTCAGGAAGCTGATCGAATGCGCCACAACTCAAACGGGTGAACTATTGAACTACTATTCCATGGTGAACACACATCGTGCTGGAGTGAGGGTGAGTTTTCACCGACCTCGATCAAAGCTGTTTTGTTGCTCGCTACCTTCAATCGAGCAACCCATTCTTTCAGATCTGGCCCACGATGTACGTGAACGGCATCTTCTTCGATCGAAGCTACCCAGTGGAGAACAAGCTGTGCGAGCACACCGCCTGGTGCTGATAGTTGTACCACAGCATGTCCCGGTGTATTCCAGCTAGTGTCTTCAGTTCATCAACATATCGTTAAATATATGTGTTGGTAGTTATATATGTAGTGAGTTCTGCCCATGACTTGTAATCTCTAACTTAACTCAAGCCAGCGCCGCTCCTTATTTCCTTTCTGCAGGCTATATGGCTGTTTTCCTGCCCTACACTCTTGTATATATGTATGATCCTCGTTGCTCTCACCTTACGGTGTACAAGACTCTTGCTATCGATTATTTATGTAGCGATGTTGTAATTCCTCTTGTGTGTTTTCATGGTTGCTCAGCTTTTCGAGGCGACCTCGCTACTCCTCTTTCCTCTTGTTCAGGCCCAAGTAGGCCATGAATAAAATTTTGCTAGTAGTTCTCTTTTGCTCGTTAATTTGTCAGCTGCTGTTGGCGTATGTTGAGACGTTGAGAGTGATCTTGGTCATCTAAGAAATCTCGCTCTACAGACCTCCACTGTGGCTCATATCACGCTTCTAGTCGACTTCTATCTATTCAGAAACTTTTGGACACCGGTGCGCAACCAGGTAGTCACCGGTGCGCTCCCTTCGCAGTGCGAAATGGCGCCGGTCCAGGATCTCTACTGTCGCCGTGAGCTGTTCCATATTTGCGGCGGTACAGCCACATGTGCCCGTTTCTGTTGGCACCGGTGCCCAGAAGTCCCTGAGTATACGCGTAAACGAATCCATACCTGAAAAGAAAACGGAAGAGCCTGATGAGAACGTTGGGAGATAGACAGAATGAAAGGTCGTGGTGAAGTTGATTTCGGTGTAAAACACATCATTCCAGTATAGGAAGCACTAAAATCCGCCAGAGAAGCCATTCAGCCATATGGATCCGTAAATAGATTACTAGAATAAATGGCAGAAGTGGGCGGTCACTAGCTACCTCATGCCTTTTCTATCATTGTATGAGCTATAAGATTATCACAACTACTTATGCTGAGCAAGTGACACCAGCAGAGCAACTAGCTCAGAAATTCAGGCGTTTGTGGCGCACCACCACAGCGTTCCTAGCGGCGTGAAAAAAATGACACCTGCGGGACGAACGCGAAAGTGGGCGGGGTTGTCGCGCCTATTCTGCCGATTGTCGTGCTTTATCCTGCATGTGACCTGCCGTGATCCTGCCGCTGGGATGACAGGTGTATGGTGGGTCATCCTGTGGTGCTAGTACTAGCCGCCTCAATAGTGGTGCCTAACAAACATAACTAAAGACGTATTAATCCAGAATAAATTTTATGTTCGATTGCATTGGAACAATTTTTCACCCTCTCATGTGAGATAAAACACTGCGGACCCGTATATGAATCGATGGCTGCGAATATACTACAAAAAAGTGTTCTCCGAACGCGTATGCGCTTCCGGAGCCAGCACTCGGTGAGCCGGACTGTAGTGGCAAGACGGATCTACCCGCTCGCACCGCACCGGAACGCGACCGCATCCCCAGCATCTCGTCTGGCCAGTCGTTACACTGGGCCACGGTTTCAACCGGGCTTCAGTTGGCTAGACAAATCCCGTAGGGCTCGTCTGCTCTCCGCCGCAGCGGAAGCAAGACTGAGTTTCCGAAGCCGTCCGCCGGTTCATATACACTTCGGTTGCCACGTGGCAATGAAGAAAAAAACAGGCTGCAGGGATACCTGCGTAAGTCTTGCATCATGCGCACTCACAGCAGGTTTTGCTGCTCCATTCGCACCTTCAGCAACTATTCCTGCTCCAGCCAGGACTACCTGCTGGAAGCCTGCATCGGCTGAAAGTGGGCGGGTTCGCCGGCACTCCAAACGCCTAAATGTTTGAGAGTCCGAATTCGTTCACAAATAGCGGATCTGTTCGTAGCACCAAAGCGCAAGACGATTTCTACCAAATTCGTGGGAGCACGTGGTAAGAGTCATTCTTGGCTACAGATCCTACAGTGACGTAATACAATGGTAAATCGTATATTTGAACACAAGTATCAGCTTAAAATATTAGGTCGTCAAGTATGAAATGTCTGATTTTTTAAGTGGTCAGTTTGACAGCTGGTATATTTGGGGTTTCCTCATATCCACTCTCATCCTTCTTTCCATTATGAAGGTACACTCTTCCTCTCTCAAAATCACCTACTTGATTTTTGATCAGCTTTGGAATTTTCGCCTGAGAGGAATTTATGTGAAACTACTCAAGAACAAAAAATCGTATCATTTCCGAATATGGGTTCCATCTTGGAGCATGCAAGGCAAGAACAACTTGGAATACCCTAGAAACGTTTGGAAGGGGAGTGCCTAATAAAGGAATGGGACACCGATGTCTTGGGAAATTTCTTCCCTGTAATACAAACCCGCAAAGTGGGCGCTGTGGTGATCCTGGATTACGATGAATTGAAAGCTGTGGCTTAAGCGGGTAGGAGTCAAACTATGCCTATGTATGCAACAAGGTTTGGCGTTCATAACCCTGTACTAACTAGGTGTTCAAGGCAGTATGGCAAGGTAAAGTGGCTCGATGAACGAATTTCCCACAGTTTTATCCCCGAAAATTGGTGCCATTTTTTGACCATTTTTTGCAAAACCGCGCTGCGCAAACCTAGGAAGCAAGGAGAGGAGTCCACTGCCATTCAGTGCACTGGCCAAACCCTGCCCTACTTGACCACAATTTCTCCCAAGTATTGGTCCATTTCCTGGTAGAGAAAATGTTCCACTTCCTACATGATGTTGGAAATGTCCTTCGCCAACATATCGCTACTCACTTCCCAGGTTTCTAATCCGCTGGCGCAACCATGCTACCACTAAAATGGGTAGGCTGCGCCGGTGGCATAGGGACATATTTGGATTGCTCGTATCTCATCTTGTTGGAGAAACATTACTCGAAACCGTCTCATTCAAAATCAGACATTTCATACTTGAAGACCTAATAGATCTCTGTCTGAGCTTCATTTTTAATCTTCTGTTCTTGTTGATCGGCATGTGAAGACTCGATTTTCAATTTATTGACGACGGTTCGAGCTTAAGCTCGTCTTCAGGTCAACTAGAACCATGTTATTTACATACAACACATGGGACACGAAAAAGTATCTACAGACCTGACAATGGTATGAGAGAAGCTTGAATTTTTTGCAGGTATGGCGCGATTCAAGCTCCTGCTAACGGTGAGGCTAGAATGGGCTCAGTAGAACAGCTTCGGAGATAGTCAGTGGGCACAGAGCCCTACCTTCTGACGGCGAGTGTCTGCTCCTTCATATTGTGATAAGTCTCACGACATTCTTCATTTCCTCCCGGATGTTGATCGGTGGCGTCTGCTCTTTTATAACTAATGCTTCCCTTATCTTGCGCTCCACTGGATCTATCATATTTTTATAGAGAACGGAAACTTGTAGACGAGGTGGTGGATCCCTCGTGTGACGTTGGGTGCAGTGACGTGAAAACGGATTTTCTTTGTAGTTTTGCGGGCTCCGTAGAGCTCTCACATGTTCCTCAATCCTATAGTGAAGTGGTCGAGCCGTTTCTCCAATATAGAAGTCCAGGCAGGATTCACACACCACTTTGCACACCACATACAGTGAGTCCGCGCCGACGAGGCCGCCACAGCGGTCGGCAATCCAGAGGCGGCGCGTATGCTGTTAGCTTCCGAGTCGCCCACGTCACAGCCAAATCATTGGCTGATACCATGAAGATAACGGTGAAACGTGATACGCAGATTTGAGATGATGACGTGGAGTGCTGGCAAACGTGGCTGTAGTGCTAGCAAGCGTGGCCGCCTCTGGAACCTCGACCGCTGTGGCGGCCTCGTCGGCGCGGATTCACTATATTTCATCATGCACACGTGATTGTCTCCCGTGCATATTCTGCAATTCATCCGGTCGCGTCTCTCATACGGTCGTGAAGATGTTAACATACGTCGTAGAAAAGGGCGAGGTTGGAAGACAAGACATACGGAAGTCGTGACCTCTTTACAACGCGGTTGATGTCTAATGTGAAGGCGTCACTAATGAACGGCAATATGAGAGGACTTCCTCCAGGTACTCGATGTGGTTTCCAACAGCGATGCTCGTCAGTGCCGTAACCATTTTGTCTCAGTATTTTTCGGACTTCGTCTTGCACTTGCTGGGGGTTAACTGATGTTACATCAGAAGCGGTGGTAATAAAGTGTCGTACTACGTTCTTCTTCATGTAAGCGGGATGACAACTCCTGGCATGAATGGTGATGTTGTGTGAAGCCGGTTTTCTGTACCACATACTACTGAATTGACCGTTTGAGATTTTTATGTTCGTATTCAAGAAGGGCAGGAAGCCGTCTTGTGAGACTTATCACAATACGAAGGAACAGACACTCGCCGTCAGAAGGTAGGGCTCTGTGCCCACTAACTATCTCCGAAGCTACTCTACTAAACCCGTTCTTCTTAATTTTTCGTTTGCTTCCAATTTTCAGTCATCTATTTATATCTGGAATTCATATTTCACTCTCAAAGAACCTTTAAACTTTGTTGATGTCTAATAGTGTAGAAAGTACGGAATTCGATCAGTTTGAGCAATCTTCCGAAATATCCCACAGAGGTCCCTACATCGCTGCGAAAGACAGCCGGCTGTCACCAACTTTGAGTTCTTGAAGCACAGATATAGGATTTTCGACAAATTTTGAAATCTCTTAAATTTTATGAGAGAACTGTATTTCGATAGATTCCCTCGCATTTGTGTAATAATCAACAATTTCGTTTCCCGGACATTGAAAGAATGGAAGAAATTGGTTCTCGAACTTTTCCTTTAGCGCTCACTGCACGCGATGCGGAATTCACACGCTGAAAACGTAGGGTCGGTCGTAGAAATATCCTATTCTTTTCTTTTTAGTGTTTTCTTTAGTGTTTCTAGTAGAGCCCAATTTGCTTTAGCAAGTTGCCCGGTACTTCTTTCTGCACGACATCAAATTCGGTCGAACCAGAATCGTGAAACTTGAAAAATATGAAAAAGAGCAAAATCATTAATTTTTCAAATGCTTCGTGCTACACTTGTTCTGTTGCGTGCACTCTCTAGATGGTCACCTATTAAAAATGCAGTAGTGATTCGAGGCAGTTGCTCACTTTTAACCTCATTAACTCAGTGTTTAATGGAGGGACGCAGAGGGGCGACCCCGAGTCGCCCGGGGCCGCCCATTTGCTACTGGCTGCGGAGCGAACCGTAATTCGTTGTGAGTCTTATGTATTTCCACATGTTGAGTATACACAGGGCATTCGGAAAGAAGTGGATATTGGTGTATTCATGGATTGAAGGCAAACGATGCGGCTGTGCACTATCACGCATGCTTGGCACTCATTTAAAAACGACCGCAGCTCAATCCATGATCCTTCTATAGATGTCTATTATCAGTTGAGTGGACCATTTATGTAGAAAGATCAGTTTCGATTTTAATTCATGGCAGAGTCGACAAGGGATTAATGGAAAAGATCGTGGCATTTACAGATTTCAAAATGACTGACACTCTCTATTTCACTTATTATTTCACTCATTTCACTTATTATATTAACTCCTAGGGCCTCGTGCAACCACGATTGAGATATGAAGGATTCCCCTGGCATTGCATCTGCATCGTACACAGTCTATTTGGTGTAATGTTAAAAAAAGTTCCCTCCTCGAAGTGAGAATAAATTAGAATCTGCAGTTCCGGTTCCGTCACAAGCTTTCTGAGTATTTGGTGCTTGAACGGAAGGAAAAATTGCTATAATTTCAGGAACGGGAGAACAAACAGCAACTATAGCTATAGCAACAGTAGCGTTATGATGTGTTTTGCTCCAATTTATATTAGAACATGGCGTATCCCTGTTACACACTTGTTGGAATGAGACGTTGATGCAGCTCGAAAACATTTTAATGAGCAGATTTATGTATATTGAACTACATAGCGCGTAGTCATGCGTTGTTCAAGCATGGTGATCTATAGTTAACTCGAAATTCCTTTCGTTGCAGTGATCTAGATGTTATGAAGTTGTGCGAAACCATCAATATCCTCATTCAAGGAGGATTCGTATTCTGTTCTCTTTCATTTTTACCTACCTAGATCAACCTGTTCATTCATTCTACTGCATCAAATGAATAAGAATGCAGTTGCGGAGAAGCTGGAAACGGAGGAAATTCTCGCTGGTGTCATTATGATTGTGGTAAATTACTTCATGTTTGTGGAATAGTCACAAGATGTCTGCTCACTCGAATGCATCAGAATTGAACGTGGTCTTTTTAGCTCGGAACCATAGGTTTTACAATTAGTGTCACAGTTATTATACAAATCGTACGAACTCCAGCATTTCACAATGCATTCGGTTATGTTTGCGTTTCTAATCTATTCGCTGATATTGTTGAACTCTTGATCAACGTCCTTTGGACTGGACCAGCAACACTTTTGTGAGAGTTTCTTTTTCATTGCTTAACTCCTTCAACCACGCTAGAATATTCGTGTATCAAGGCTGCATCTTAAAGAAATTCTAGCTCCTGTTAAGCCCTTGACTATTAGGATGTTAAATTGGAAATGCGCATTTTTGCATGAAACAAATTATTTTTTAAAAACAAAGCTAAAACAGCCTAGTCATAGTTCAATGCAGAATTAGTATTGTTGAACCTTCGACATCTTCCAAACAGAGTGAGCGCTCTCCTATGAGAGGTCGCAACGCCGTGACCTGAAATAGCGGCTGATCCAAATTTTTGTTTTGTCGCAGTATTGGAATTTTTCTCTTTCATTTAAGGTTCAAACGATGGAAGCAGGTGTCACCTGATAGCTCAAAGTCTGGACTATTAGGCGGTTCCAAGTACGACTCCTGATTCTGAAAGTGAAGAACAAGGCAGTCGATGAATTGAATTGCAGTCACAATTTCGGTTCAGTTACCCAAGTTCAGGGCCATTTTCGAGTAATCTAATGTCGCATGGATTTAGCCAAGTAATAAGGAAGAAATTTTTTTCTTTCTTTATATGATGTTAGGTGGTGCCCGGCTGCAGTTTTACGCTCCTCAATACTATAAAACCCAGGAACGGAAATTCTGAAATTTTGATCGATCTCCTTTTAAATCCCTTCGAAAAACAAAGAATGAGGGAATTTGTGGTAGCCCACATGCGAAAAAAAAACTCCATGATCTGCTCTTCTAGGAGATTTTAAAGCTTTGACAAAAAACCTTCGGCAACACGTTCATAAAGACTTCCAAACTTCAGCGCGCATTTTCAATTTAACACTCTAATAGTTACGTTGGGCCAAAAATGGCCGTTATGTGTTATTTCGTTACGTTAATAACGCACAGCCCTAGTGGGTGTCATCATGAGGGGAAATGGGGCGTTACCAGGCTACCGCTATTGGCGTACTGATTCAATGCGCCAATCACAATAGTTTCGTAACACCCCAAACTTCAGATTCAAGAGAAAATGAGTCTAATTCAGGCAGCTCGACGAATCTGTGACACACTCTTTCATTGGAGCGAGAATCGGTCAGCTCACACTTTTCTTCTGGTTCGGCATCATTTATAGCCACCTGCAAATAGCTATAAACCGGTTGATCGCTATCGCATTGCCTTTAAGATACAAGTATGTAACTAATTATATTTTTTCGGCAAACAACGAGTTCTATCCCCTATACCTATACCTTCTGCAATAGATGAAAAACACGTGTTCGAAGAAAAAAGATTAAATGTTCTTCTTGGAAAAGAGCTGGATCCGTATCCAAAACACTCTTTCTTCTTCTTCAGTGAAATTTTCATGGGGCGGAACGTTGTCTACTTCATCGCCAGTTTTTGGATTCTTTCATTTCTCCACGCTTTGATCTATTCATGGTGTGAGTTTCCCTGTTCTTACCTATATTATGATGATCAGATCTGCAACTTTCAAATTGTCTGAGCAGATTTTGCTTGCGCATAAGTGCTAGAATAAACTAAGACCCTTCAACACATTATTTTGGATGTCTGCTCGGTTTGGTTCGATGCTTCTCGATTCATATGGATATACCCTCCTGGACCTTGTACAACCGGTGCAATGTTTTATTTAACTTTCTTTCATGGAGTAACTATGTCTTTGCTGATATTTTTGATCAACACGATGACATTCATATGCATATGGAAGAAACTGAGGGTAGGTCATGTTCTCTCCATGTTTTCCTTAGCTTCGTTAAATCCAAAAACCGTTGTTTATACTCACTGTCGACTAGACCAACGAAATTCAGGTGCAGAGGAAAGGGACTGGCTTGGAATCGGACCAACAAATGTCAACATTCAAGAAAAATATCAAATTTTACGTGCAGGTACTTATTGGAATGAAAAAATATAGCCCGGTTGAAAAGCTCCTGGATGGAAGAAGTTGGGGACGAAGATGGAAACAACATTTAAAACCCTCTACGTTATTAACCCTGAGCACAAAGCTCGTACACTAACATGGAGTTTTACCCAATTTTAAGCTCTAGATTCATTGCTTGAATTCCTCGACGCAAAGCAAAACCATTGGATTAATTTGGAACTTTCAGGGCTGCCTGAGCTCAGCTATTATGATTTTAACGATCATCTCGTTTCATATATTTCCTCGTATGGCCCGCACAAGAATGCAAGGTTTTATGGTCACGACATTGACCATGGAAATAACTCACATAAGTGATGGGTACGATGCATAACATTTTCGCAATGATTTTATTATTTTTGAAACCACGTTTATTGCAGTATAATACTCGTCCTTTTCAACAAACCTTTCCGTAGTATATTTTACCAACCACAAAGTCTCTTCAAGAAGGCGCAGACGTCACTTCAAACAGCACAGCCACAATCACGAAAGTGACTCCTACTAAATGGAGTACGCGAATGCGATTTCGTCTATTTTTGTTGTTATTTTTGAATTTTTAGAGGAATAAATTGTTGCGAACATCACGTGCATAGATGAAAATGTGAAAGAGGGGCACAGGTTCCGTCAGGCATTTGGCCAAATACGGTCTTGAAAATCCAGCCTCATTCAAAGTTTTGCCGCAGAGCGAGTTGTCGCTGGGCAGGAAGTGAGAACGGGCAAGATGTCGCGGAACCCTCGGCGAGTTTGGGCACACTCCTAAAAAAGTACCGAGCATTTATTAAAGGCGGCACCAGCCGAAATCGTCGACTCGGAGCTGAGGTGTGAGTGGTAAAATAAACAGTGAGCACATCACAAATGTGAGAAGAACACAAGAAATGACGACCTACCTGCAGAGAAACAAGAACCGTTGTCGTGGCCACGCCGGCCTTTCAATGGCCCGACGCGCCAGCTAACGCTATCGCGTAGGGTGGTCTGGTGCAGTGGTCGCGTGCAATGCGTACCATTTCCAGGGTTTCGTGGCGGGACGCACGCACACTCTATGGCGGAGCCCTCGTCTAAGCCTTCGACACATGGTAAAGAGCGCCTTCATTTCTTGCATTTCTCGCTTCTTTCACGCAGGTTCATCTCTGCCTATGGGTTTGCCTTCCCGAAAAACCCCGAAATTCGGGAAAATCTTTAACGCAAAGATTTCCGCAGGTGCTGCCTTTAACCGCCGCTGGCTTTGCGCGTTTGAACTGCACCACAGAACCGCTTCTTTTTGGCTGGGCCTCAGTATATATCGATTAGATAGTCTCGATGTTACTCCTGTCCAATATGCAAACTTCCGTTGTTCCTCATGAAAGTGCCCTACGCGGCATCAATCGATATATCGATCACATAGAGAGAACCAGCAGAGCTGTTCTCCGAGTACTGAAAAACTTTTCTCAAAACGGCCATATGATATGAGGTTTTTTCATTCGCTCAGGAATGGAGATCTACGGTTAACAAAGTGCCGGAAAGCAATTTTGGATTTCTCGCTTCGCGTACGTCAGCAGTTGTTTGCTTTGCTGATATGGTAAGACAAAAAATAGTAGTCAGCACTTGATTAATTCAGTAAAGCGGAAATTAGTAATCAACAATTGATTAATTCCGTAAAGCGGATGTTTGGACATATGAAAGGAAGTGATGTGCACAACCTCAGCGAACAACACTGGGCATTCGCCGATTTATTTATCTATTTATTTATTCAAAGACGTGAAACAAAGCTCACGTAGGTACAATACTTTTCAAATAAGTAACTACAATCAGTTTGCCGCAATACGTACAACAGAAATCGGCACTTTCTCATAAATACAAGTAACCTACATTGTCAGTATAAATTATTAATAACAGGGCCACCAGATGTTAGGAAACCTCTGACAGCACGAGCCTTTTTGCCATTTTCTCAAATGCATTTACTGATAAACGAGGAAGGTCATCAGTATTAACTTTCCTGATCAAAGGTAGGACTCGGATTAACTCTCCTGCTCCGAGCAGACATTGGCTCCGACGTGGTTCCATCTTCCCGGCTGATACTATTATATCTGCGGTCCGAGGTGGTCACACTAGTGCATATGAGATACGCGGTTAATTGTGTGAAGGTAGTTTATCCGTCCTACACATATACAGGGGGGGGGGCATAAGTTATTGTACAAGGTTTGATCATTTATTTCTCCGCCAGGAACCCATGCAATGCTCTGTCTTATCTCTGCCGAATAGAGAAAATTTCAGAGTGTCTTCTAGTCTTTCTTTTTCGGAAAGGTTTTGCCACCGAGCAGTTGGCCTCGGAACAAATTTTCGAGAAAAATGGGTTGCTGTAACAATTCTCTCTGGAAAACCCACAAAATCTTCCAAATGGAATTTACTGCTCATACGCTTCTTCAAGAGCAAAAAGTGCTCTTTCCGGCCATGTCCAGGTTTTTGAAGAAATTCGACCATGACAAAGTGTTCTGCATTTACTAAAGCTTTGATATATGGGAGACAGTGGCGGACGCAGGGGGGGGGGGGCGCTCC
>JARK01001393.1:933002-949657 GCA_000688135.1 Ancylostoma ceylanicum | reverse complement strand
TTACAATACAAATAAAAATCTTGTATTAGTTTATTTTTATTTGTTTAATTTCATTATTATTTTTTAAATATTGATTATTTATTATTTATTATTAAAAGTAATATTTTTTATTAATTTTATTTTCCGTCTGGGTTCCCAGAACTAAAGCCCCAATTTTTTCCCCACGCCCCCCCCCCTCCCGCCCACTTTCCGCGTCCGCCACTGATGGGAGAATATTAAACATAAATATTCCTGTGTATGAAACTTGTGAGCTAGGGAAGGAGTGCACGCACGCAAGTGAAAGTTCGAGAAAGAAAAACACATATATCTTGTTCGCTGGTAAACAATTAATTTTGTTTCAGAGTGTTTTCGCTAACAACGCCATTGCTAGGTGTTATCTCCTACCACTAATTTGTCCTCCCAAGCGGGTGAAGATGTGAGCACTTGTGAAAACAACAACTAATAAAGAGGAACTCGTTGTCAGAAGAGACATCAGAGAGAACGGTGGACAAGTAGAAGCCAAATTGTTGCCTCTGAACTCCAATCAAACAACCTACTCTTATGCCCTGTTACTCAATATTCGTCTGAGTCATATTATCCTTCGCCAATTTGCTTGTAGATGTCTGAGAGTGGACGGGAACTCCCACGATCACTGATTGGGAACTTTCCTGTTTGTTCTACTGTTTTGACTTTTGCTTATATAATTTGTTTTCTCCTTGTCTCTGCGCAATTAATAAGTGGAACCTAATTAGCTCTGCAGTCTTCGAAGTCTTCAGCTCTTCTGCAGCTAACTCTCAGGAATTTTCGCCTGACTTGCTGCTGGAACGACATCCATACTAGCCGCTACGATCCGCGACAGAGTGAGAACTAAGGGCAAGAGCTATCCACCCTCCTGTCGCCGAGGAGTAGTTGAAATAGGTTCACCACTGAGAATAGGTAATTTGGTCTCTTGGGAGGTTGCGGAACGAACGTTTCGAGTAACAATTCTCTCTAAACTATAAACGTTTTCATAAATAACTAGACAGAATAATTTCCATGTTCTTTGCTCCTTAAACCTGGGCATACTTGATCTTATCTTTGATTATTTTCTTCTGCGCCTGCCAGGTTGGTAGGTGGAATAGTTTATTCAAGGGCCTGACGTTTCGACGGTTACGTCTTCTTCAGAGGCCTGAAAGTGGTGAAAAGCCCTTTATGCTCTGAACCGCCAAACGTCTCATCGCTCTTGGTAAGTCTACTGACATCGTCCCATTCACATCTGGCAGTCTCCGAACAGAAATGTTCACGTACCACTACTTCCACCGATTATGTGGGTATCGTCCGCACTGAATGGTGAAGCACACTGGACGACTGAGTGTCACCAGGCGCTCAAGATGGTACATATATGCGACAGATACTTACAGTATAACGATCTACAGCTCACAGAACGGCATAAGAGGCAGGAATTCATTCGTGACTGACAAGCACTCATTTCGGTTGTTCATCTTTGGATTCCGGGCGGAGATCCAAAATGCCTCTAGTACCTTCCTTGCTGATATGTCAGGTTCGTAAGCAAGAATTTTGCACATGACGTCGAAGTCTTCGCCATCGTGGTAGTCATGTCTATGTTTTCCTAGAGCCGATATCAAACTACCTCGTTGCTTACTAGCTAAGTGTTGTTTCACCCTTACACTGAGAACGCGCCCGGTTTTCCCAATATACAAGGCATTGCAACTATCTTGACTTAACTAACTAACAACAACTAACAACCTTGTATATTGGGGAAACCGGGCGCGTTCTCAGTGTAAGGGTGGAAGAACACTTAGCTAGTAAGCGACGAGGTAGCTTGATATCGGCTCTAGGAAAACATAGACATGACGACCACAATGGCGAAGACTTTGACGTCATGTGCAAAATTCTTGCCTACGAACCTGACATATCAGCGAGGAAGGTACTAGAGGCATTTTGGATCTCCGCCCGGAATCCAAAGATGAACAACCGAAATGAGTGCTTGTCAGTCACGAATGAATTCCTGCCTCTTATGCCGTTCTGTGAGCTGTAGATCGTTATACTGTAAGTATCTGTCGCATATATGTACCATCTTGAGCGCCTGGTGACACTCAGTCGTCCAGTGTGCTTCACCATTCAGTGCGGACGATACCCACATAATCGGTGGAAGTAGTGGTACGTGAACATTTCTGTTCGGAGACTGCCAGATGTGAATGGGACGATGTCAGTAGACTAACCGAGAGCGATGAGACGTTTGGCGGTTCAGAGCATAAAGGGCTTTTCACCACTTTCAGGCCTCTGAAGAAGACGTCACCGTCGAACCGTCAGGCCCTTGAATGAACTATTCCTCCTACCAACCTGGCAGACGCACAAGAAAATAATCAAAGACTAGACAGAATTTTCCCACAAACTTCTCAGCATTGTGTCACCCGAGCCTCAAATGAACCAAACGTGCATTTTTTTAACCGGGCAGTATTTCTCTTCACCACTATTATATCCCAGTAGGTGGTTTCTAAAGCATATAACTGAATGGTCAATGTATTTTTCTCAAAATATAGATGACACCGTGGACTAACACAGTTAGCACATATGCCGAATAAAAATTGGATATTTCTGTATCTCTAATAACAATTCAAGGAACAGTTCAAACGTGTGGATGTTCGAGAATGGGAAAGCTCTAGTGCTCTTCTTCTGTTTTGTGCAGCATGTATTGGCCTAACATGTTGAGTTATTCGAATTTTCGATTCATTCAAAATCGAATATTTTTGCTTTCGAGTATCGAGTATTTTGAATAAATGGAGAATTCTAATGTTCTAAGATTAGAGACCACTGTGGTGCTGTACGAAAGAGAAGGAGAGCTTTAGGCCTTTCTCATTCTCTAATATCTGCTGGAGGTTTGAATTGTTTCCTGAATTGTTATTAAAGTTACAAAATTATTCGATCTTCATTCGGTCCGGAGTACATGCATTTACTGTACGTACAAGTCTTCACTGTACGTTGCAGTCAAACATTATAAACACTTCATCTCCAACTTGATCAAGCAAATCCTGCACAGTAATGCTAGTCGTAGATCCTGCGACATGATAGCTTTCGCTCTGGTTTGTATTCTAGGTGGTGTTATTATTGCCACAAACTTGTTAGAGAAGCATGTTTAGGTAACACTCCATGCATTGAGCATTTTTGTATTTGGGTTGTGGTGCCGTTCATCGCTGTAGCTTAATACAAGCGGATCCATTTGTATTTTACTCCTTATTGAAAATTTCCGAGTTTATACATATTAAAGGTTTCTACATCTTTGCTGAATCAGATGAGTAACCTGACCGTCTCCACAAACCTTGGAATTGAAGAAGTTTTTGCTGGTATTGTCGTTATTACGGTAAGTACGCTCCGTAATGGCGTAATGTATCAATGGCGAATGCAGATGGTGGGCAGTGCCACACGAGAAAGGCGACGTCAAAGTCGGCAGGAATGCTTGATAAGTTACTCAAAATTTTGCTATGCGTAGTTTATTTCTGATTCCCTACTCCCGGTTTTGCAATTCTTGATTTCCAGAAGATTGAAGTGAAAACTATTCCTGTCAAGCCGAAAAAATAAAATTTCTTGCTGTTTGGATGCCCGAACAGGAAGAGACCTCATTTTTTCTTCCACGCCTGTTTTGCCATTTCTGCGTTCGCTATCGGTATACATATACATGCATCAATTGTACATAGCTGCATCGTATTTATAGACGATTGTTTAGCTCGGAACTGTAGGCTCTATCACTAGTATTATTGTCATTATACAAATTATACGCACGCCAGTGTTCCATACTGCATTTGGCTATATATGTGTTTCCAATCTTATAGCTGATAGTATTGAACTGTTAATTAATGCGCTCTGGGCCGGACCAGCAATACTTTTGTGAGTTCATTTTCAAAACAGCTTTATGATCATGTCGGAATGACAAACGTTGAGTTCAAAAAATCAATTCCCTATAGACGACTAGATGCGTCTATAACACACTCATTTGTTGGAGAAAGGTTTGGTCAACTCATTCTTTTCTTCTGGTTTGCTATTATCTATAGCCACATGCAAATAGCCATAAACCGGATGGTCGCCATCGCATGGCCTATGCGATACAGGTAACAGATCAAACTTGAATAGCAAATTTTCGAATTATTGCTCATTAGAAAAGTATATGACTGCTATGTAGAAACGGAGCTTTCTTTTTTTATTATTCCATGATTCAGTGAAATTTTCACTGGACGAAAGTTGGTCTACTTTATTTCGATTTTCTGGATTCTCTCTTTCGTACACGCGTTATTATACTCTCGGCGTAAGTTTTAAGATCTTGGTTTCTCTGAGTAGAGCTACAAGTTCTTCCACTTAAAAGTGGTTTGCATTTATTCATAACCATGATAACCAAATATATGAACATATATAGAGTGTTTTTCAGATGTTTGTTCGGCTTGGTTTGACGCTATCCAATTCAGATGGACGTTCCCTCCAAGGAGTTGTGCTAATGGTGGTTACTTTTACTTGAGCTTCACTCATGGAATGACCACATCTTTGCTGATATTTTCAATCAACACCGTGACATTCATATGCATATGGAAGAAAATGAGAGTAAGTCTCTGTTTTTTTTTTCTACCAGAAATTCATCAATTCTTCGAGTGTTTATTCCCATTTTACATCGCAAAAACAGGTGCAGTCTCAATCAAATGGTTCGGAGCAACAGATGTCATTGCTAAGAAAGAACATCCGATTATATGTGCAGGTACTCGCTAAACGGCACTATCCCGCTTCTTCTACTCACAAAATCGGCAAAAAAAACATTAGCCCCATCACTGCCTCGTAAGGTTATTTGACGTACTGGTCACGAACATTATGAGCATTTTGTATCGTTTTTGCAAGGTTGCCATAGGTGTTTGGTGTTTCGCAGATCTTTGTGCAACTTTGCACTTGGAAATCATTCCACTTTCTGTCCATTCGTTCCGTGCTGCATTTGTTTCACAGCATTACTTTGGGGTTACGGGAGGTTACGGGAGAAATTTCGTCCGAAGTCGGAGAAACGTGACAGTTTCGGCATTCGGCAAAAATTAACTGCGAAGGCGCGCGATTTAGTCCTGATAGTAGAAGGGTAGTAAGCGAAGTCTGGGCAGAAAAGGTAGCGGCAAGATTTTTGTACAGAACAATTTGAATAGTGTCGAAACTACTTCATATTGTTACTGCATTCGCAATCACTTCACAGTAGTAACTTTCACGTTATGCATCACTTGGACTCACTGCACTCAAATGTCACTCATTACTATTATATAACACTTTTTAGCACCACCCTTTCAGGGCTGTATCAGTTCTACCATTACCGTTCTGACAACTATTTCATTTCATTTCCTTTCTCCTCTCGCCAAGACAAGAATGGAGCTTTTCGTTGCGACGACAGTAATTTGGGAAATAACTCATATGAGTGACGGGTACGACGGATTGATTTTTCCGTAAGCTCGTCACAGCTTCTAAAATTGGATATGTTGCAGCGTTATACTCATCATCTTCAACAAACCATTGCGCACAATGCTCTTCCAGCCACACCAGATGCTCAAGAAAGCAAAGTCAAAACTTGGAACAGTGGTGACACAATCGAATACTGCCCCATAGTTCTTTGATTTGATCTGTATCGAGATTCAAACGGTTGCAGATGCGATGTCGTGGTTGTTTCACATTTCGTGTTCAAAGCCGAAGAAACAAAAAATCTCAAATTTCAAATGGTATCTGAAAAAAGCCATACGAGCGATGAGTTCAAGTTCTACAGACAGGCTGTTGCTCACACCTTTTCTGGGGAATGCTCAGGTCTTTTCCGGGAAATGCCATTAGCATGAACCCGGCAATCCTTTCTGGATTCATTATTATTGAAATGGAGTTATTCTAACACATTCGCGACAACATGCACTAGCTAGTATCTACCACGTTGAACAAGCGCGCTCGCCTGGGCAACGTCTGTGTCCTACCGGTTAGCCACGCTGGAGCAAGCTTCGTATCAACCACATGAGAGAACTGTGTTCAATAATTTGTTATTGTTAAATGTGTTAAATAATTCATGAAAGTGTTTTTGTACCCCGAATCTTCAAATTTTCTGTCACCTACAACAGTTGACCGAATCCGCAGTCACATTTTCATGTTAAGGCGTTAAACTTCTGATAGTGGTCTAGACCACGCCAGGAGCACTATTTGGTCACTAGACGTGAGAATCGCCTCGTGACTTTCATTCACTTCTTCAAACCTTCTGCAGCCTTACTCGACCCTGCTTAATTTCGCAACAAGTTCAATCAGGCCCCAGCATGAGGTCTTCCCCGGGCAAAAACCGAAACGAAGCCCCCTTTGAAAAACCGACATTTTACGAAGCCCTCTTTGAAAACGTAAGCGGAAGAAACCACTCATTCTGTACCAAAATCTCGGGAAAACTTTTCGCCCAAACTCTTTATATTTGGTTTGATCCGCTGATCACGGAAACAACGTTCATTTTGCAGCGTAACCTTAGTTTCGTAGGGTTGCTGTAGGTATGCTACAGTGGCAAACTAGGGAAAACCCAACCAAAGGTAGTGCGGGAGTGATAATAGAACTGGGGTCCCTACCGCAATGAAGATCTGGGCTAGCATTCATGAACGCATAACCAAGCAAACTCTACAAACCAACTTTCGCGTCCTGGATCTCCTCTCGCTGCGTAGTCTGTGCAGGACCAGCCACACTAACCATCGATGAATGTGTGGTTAATGTTTTATGAATCCCAGCCCTAATCAACTGGAAATTCAGAAAGAAAACCATCAGAAACACTAGTCAATAGAAAAGAGGTCGACATCTGTAGACGAAATGTTGGGAATTTTGAACTGCGCGCGCGTCCAACGACTCAACGGCGTCGTTCGATTGGAGCGTGTTTTCTGTAGGCCTGAGTAGCCGTGAGATTGGAAGGATTCAGATGCGGTAGAAACGCAACCGATTGGCTTGGAATTTTTAATGGGAGACGAAGGAAAGGGGTGTTGGAAGTGCCAAAATTATCAGCTCAAACTTATACGCCGCACGGAAGATATATGCGCAAATGCCAGCCTACTGCTGTTTAACAACTATCGGAGATCTCCCGTGCAGTGCACACTTAACGGATCCACTCCAATTTTACATGGATGATGAGGGCAGATCTGATGAAAAAGTGTTTGAAAAATTAGCCCTCACTTTGTAAACTGAAAGAGTATATGCTCATTAAGTGGCTTTTTCCAAGGGGGAAGACCTTCGGGAAGACCTGAGGTCTTCCTCACATATATTCTTTGCGCGATACATAAGTTTTGGCTCATTTTTCAAACACTTCTAGTGGTCCGTCAGATCTCCTCTAATTTTAATTTTCAAGGGACTTCATGAAGTCTGGGCTTCACCGGAGTCCTTTGAAATCTCATGCATAGCAAAAATCAAGGCTTCTTCGCGCATATCTTTCTGAGGAGCACAAAAGTTAGGGCTGTTTCCGCAAACTGTTCTAGCACAACGTCTCATCTCTATGCTCTGCAAATTTCAACACATTCCATTAAGTTTGGACTTTACAGGAGTTCTTCGAATCTTGTGCCGGTGCTAAAGGTTGGTGTTTTGCACATATATCTTTGGTGCGGCGCATAAGTTTTGGCTGATATTCGTAACACTTCTAGTATCCCCAAAATTCTTCATTTACTGGAGATTTCAGCACAATCGGTGGCGTTTGGACTGCGCACAGATTCTTCGAATATTTCGAATCCTTGGTTCAAGTCTGCAGAATACGTGCTCCAGTCGAACTCTGCCGACCTCAATCGTCTCAAGCGGTGCTGTTGACTCTATATCGCCGCCCAAAGTACGCGCAACCCCCTGCAAGACCTTTTTCGACCTCAACGTTTGCCCCAGACTCCAATATGAAGTCGTGGATACAGTTACGAAGCCCCCTTTGCTTTTCGACCCTTTTACAAAGCCCAGCTTGCCTCCTGGAAGACCCGTGCTGGGGCCTGAGTTCAATAGGTACTCTTTCTGAACTTGACCTTTTTCCATTTGTGCTTATCATTTACTTGTATTGTATTGTTTTTTGTCGTCCGGTAAACAAGTCACTCTTCCTTGCATCGGAAGATAAGTTTGCGTTTGTTTTTCTTTATTCATCTAACATTTCATGAATCTTGCCATTATTGTGACCGGAATGTTTGTGAGAAAAGAGATATCATGAGTCAATAAAAGAAATTGTTGTAAAATTGCCTTAAATGCAGTGTCTCACCTCATGATCGATTTCGGGTTATCAACAGAATCTGGGCCTACTCGACGCGCTAAGTTGTATATGATTTCTAAAAAGCTGTCAAGAACCCCGTTTTTGAGGGACCAATTCATCCTGGCGCGTACGAGTTCCTTGTCAACGAAGGTGCATGTCTTGCCATACACATCCGCTGATCTCATTGATCGCAAAGGTGCTCTCATTGCCAAGAACTGCGCAGCAGTCTCAGCAAGCCCGTGTAAAGGTGGGAGGCGTCTCGTACCTCGGCCGAGAGTTTGCACAAATTCTCCGCCGGTGTATCTGGCGTGAGACACTGCCTTCAAATGCACATTGATTATTGATGCCTTATCATGTCAGACACTGTGGATAAATTGCTTCTGTCAATCCGTAGTGGTATGTAGACGGTCCAGTGACCCACACTGTTGACTGAGGATGACCCACGCGGCATGCCCACCGTAGGCCCGTTAAGAGCACTAGGTTGACAAATTGGATGTGGGACTTTCTCGAAGGTGAGAGCATGGGAGCAGATCGTAGCCGCATTGACATGCTCTAAGTTGCATGTTCCTCTTTGTCTCCACGTGGATATGGATAGAAGGATAAAAGTGGATGTGGATGAAAAGATAAAGTGATTGGCGTTAGTCAATCCTATTTGTATAAGATGCAACAAATATTCGATTTCATCTGTGCCTCGTAGACGTGTTAATTTGCGGCAAGGGACATCCGATGTGCGTAGTCAGTGCTTCAACAGAAGGGCTGTGATGAACGGGCTATAAGGCTCGCTATAGTCTTCTTTGTTCCTGAGCTATCGTCACTCGTCCGCTCATTCTTATCGTCCATTCGCGAAGTTGACAATGAGTAAAATGAGAATCTGTAATGATTTACGCGCCGGCTCATCATTTTTTTCGCGATCATATAAAAAACCCAAGAGAGCAAGCCAGGGTATTGAGGAGCATTTGAAAGAGAAAAGTGGGCAAGAGAAGAAAGTTTTTTTATGTATGCCGCGAGATGGTAATTATATAATATTATTTTTTGATACAGCGAGCTTCGCGCTGCATGATACTGTTCTTCCTATCTTTCTTTGGGCAGTTCGGTACACATGCAGCTGGGTCTGGTCGCGGATTCATTGCTATAGACAAGATAACAATGGAGTAGCTGGTTTTCGTGGTCCAATCGCAGTTATTTATATATTTATTCATTTATTTAGTTACTTGACTACCATTTTATCTATCTTGACACATGAGCTATAACTGACCTACATATTTCTTAATTTGTGACGGGCAGCTAACCAGAAAACTCCGGAGTATTTCATTACATTCAAGCTCTATCTTTCGTTCTTCTTTCTTCTAGAGTTCAAGTTCTGCTAGTTTTTTGGTCATTGATCACTGAAAATGTATGTTTTGCTCCTATAAGAAAGTGGTCCATTGAAGTAGTTGTTTCAAACGTACAAGCGCACTTCTCATCCGGTCACACTGTCATTATTTGAGAAAAACAAACTAGGGCACTGCGGCGTGCTTAATTTCCTGAAAGTTCGACCAATTTCAATCAGTACACGGTACTACTTGTTCCTTGTTCATTCACTCTCTTTCCAACTGTCTACGTAACACCTAGTGTTTTGCTCCACTATTTCGAATATTGTGGATTGCTTGAAAAATAATGTCGGATAATATACAAGACCACTTTGTGAATAATATCGCAGGATCTATCATGATTGTGGTGAGTGGTTAAACTTACTGTACTCCTCCATTTTTTTTTTCGATTTTCTAACAGAACATTTCAGCTTGGCACTGTAGGCTGTTTAATTTGTATCACAGCTGTTGTCCTTATTGCCAGAACACCACAGTTTCACAACGCTTTCGGGTACTTATGCATCTCACACTTAATTGCGGGCACTGCCGAGCTGTTTGTCTATGTATTTTGGATTGGGCCAGCTTCATTAATGTGAGCACAACTCTCAGCCAGTACTCTACTCTCTTCCGAAACTGAAACGTCAAACTAGTGGAAATCATCTTTTGCGTCAGGGCCCTCAATACTACGAAGACGAACAACTCCTCTTTTGTGAATAGAACCGGACAAATTGCTCTCGTATTTTGGTTTGTTTCGATGTATAGTCAACTACAAGTTGCAATAAATCGCATGGTTGCCATCGCATGGCCACTAATTTACAGGTGGGTTGCAATCATAAATTATTCACACATTATCATCACAAAATCACAAAGCTGGAACTTTTTTTTCTTCCGCAGAACATCTGCTTTTAGATAGTTAGGAAGTTTAGAAAAGTTTGGGGAATCCAAATTTGTGTAAAAGTAGAGGCATGGTTTCCTTCAATTCTGCTATGTTCATACTGTGTTCGAAAACTATGAGCTTTAATCAAGGAACTCCGATGGTTTGCACTCTTTGTTTACTTATTTGTTACGCGCAAAGAAAATGGCGCTGAAGGCAACATGGATCACCTTGATCACCTTGACTCCCGTTGATCGTCGGGTATACCGAGCGGGCGCCAGCAATCCTCCCATTTGTCCCTCTCACGTGCCAGGGTGGTCCAATGCGTTCTGTCCGTTCGAGAGACACGAAGAGCGTCATATCGTTCTTTGAAGGACTTCGTGAAGAAGTCTGACCATCGAGTCGGTGGTTTTCCTGTCGTGCGCTTTACGTTCCGCGGAGTCCAGTCGCTGACGGCTCTCGTCCAACGGTAGTCGTTCAGGCGCATCACGTGTCCGGCCCACCTGATCTTACTCAACTTGGCGTACACAGCAGCGTCCCTGATCTTCGACTGTTGACGTAGGGTGGAACTCCGTATTCCCGCTCTCACTTGCGTGAGGCGGGTCATTCCTAGCATCACCCTCTCAATGGAGCGTCCGATGACGCTGACCGCATTCTCATCCTGTCTGTTCCAGGATGAGAAGGCAACATGGAACAGACAATAAATACTATAGAAAACGGTCTTTCCGGTGCCTAAAATGAACCAAAAATGTCAAGAAAAAAGTTGAGCTGCGACATTCCACGGCAATCTAATGCTTAACTTTCCGCTTGAATGAAAAGTTCATGATTGATCTGATTTATATTTTAAGGTAATTTATCAACTATATGTACAGTGGGCGTCAATGGCGGTGACGCGTCTGCGGCCTCGCAAAGCACGCGGCGCGACCGCACCGCTCACGCTAGAATCGTCGCCGCAGTGGCTTATCTGGGTTTTCTTGATAGTTGTTCATCATATTTAATGATAACTAACAAGAAAACTAACTGACTATCAAGAAAACCCCATAATTTGATGTCCCGCAGAGGGTTCTCGCTCGAGCGGCGCGGTCGCGCCGCGTTCTGTTCGGGGCCGCAGACGGGTCACCGCCATTGACGCCCACTGTACCTATAAGCAAAAGCCAACAAACCTTAGGGACAGGTTTCAATATAGCTGGTTAAATCGCGGATGGTGCTGATTTAGCCCAGTTCCCAGCAACTAACAATCAGCAAGCCATCAGCAAGCTTACAGCCTAAATAGTGTGAGGTGCGCAAAAACATGGCATATATCACAATCCAGCGCGATGAAAATCAACGTCCCAGATAAGCATACTTCCAGCACTCGCAAAGTGACTATCCTCCATCCTCAGTATCTGCAGATAATCGCGCATGTGGTCAGCGCCTCGAATGCTGTAGCTAGTTTTCGAAGAAGCTGATCTTACCGCCAGATACTTTACTACGGCTCAATACGCTTATCTAGAACAGAAGAGCTTGAGAGGCAAAATAAAACCATTCTTCATGAGCCTCCTAAGATCTCAACATCTAGTAATTTTAGCAAATTGTATCACTTCATCTTCGGTTTAAAGCTAGAACCATCTGGTGTTATAAACATAGTGCATTGTACTATACACCGTTTATTACTCTGCACCTTTTTCAGCAGAATGTTCACTGGGAAATGTCTGGCGTTCTTCATGGGCAGTGTCTGGGTTTTGGCACTGTTACACACGTTGTTCTATTCATGGGGTGAACATTCAGCAGTTATAAGAGAAACTCTTACCACATCGTTAAATTTCGTCTTTTTTTTAAGAAGATTGCGGGGTCTGGTTTGATGCCGTACAATCAGCATGGATATTCCGTTCAACCACTTGTCGCTTCATTGGGAGTTACATCATTAGCTTCCTGCATGGAATTGGAGCCGGCGTTGTTATTTTCTCCATAAACACGTTCACCTACTACAATATGAGGAAAAGAATGAAGTTGAGTTCATTTGAGAGTTTAGGTGGCCCGCTCCACCCATGAACGTGGAAAAGGAGCCCGCGTCACTTTGTAGACCCGGGACCTTCATCGATTCTGGGAACCCAGATGGAATCATAACTGATGCTAAAACACATCAAATTTATAATAGAACGACTAAATACAAGTACTTACAGGGTAGGTAATAGGTAATAGGTAATAGGTAATAGGTAATAGGTAACCATTTAAAGGCAGTACCCGCGGAAATCCTTGCGTTGGAGATTTCCCCGAATTTCAGGGTTTTTTGGGACGGCAAACTCATAGGCAGGGATGAAACTGCGTGAAAACCCGGTGTGGCCGCGACAGCGATCCTTGTTTCTCTGCATGTAGGTCATCATGCCATGCGTTCTTTTCACATTTATGATGTGCTCACTCTCTATTTTACGAATTGCACCTCCGCTCCGAATCGAGGACTTCGGCTGGTGCTGCCTTCAAAGACAAGCATACAACATTCATGCTGTATAACTTATTCTTGGACGAATCCGGCCCCTATCTGTTCACTTCCTTCGTTCGCCTTACAACAATGCTATATCATTTTCAGGATTTGTCAGGATCGGTGATGTCAAAGCGCCAAAAAGCTGTCCTAAGAGGAAACATTCGGTTCTATATACAGGTGATGTGCATTACTCTGCTGTACCAGGAGAAATTTTCAGGAAAACCCTCACGATACAATTTTTTGTTGCTCAATGTTCAATTACTCATTATTTTCAAGCTTTCTTCAATGATCATTTGGATTATAATGTCACCGAGTTGGGAATTCGCAATTTTGAATGAGGTTTTGAATGCGAAACGCTAGCCCGTTGCTCCAACAGCTCAAAAACAAACACGAAAAGCAAATGGTGATAAAGTGGCGACTTCCAACATAATATTGAAAATTAACCATTTCCACCAGGAAGAAGTGGTCTAGTCTAGTCGTCAATTCGTCAAGGGAGTAGTCGTCAATTCGAGCAATGTTGGGCCAGTACAGCGAATACCAGGTGGTTTCCCATCTCTGCTGCTCAGGTTCAAAAGCAGCACCAGCCAAAATCCTCGAGTCAGAGCTGAGGTGTGGGCGGTGGAATACAGACTCAGCCCATCACAAGTGTGAGATGAACGCAAGCAGAACGGGCGTACTGATGTACGAAGAATGAAACGGTAGAAGGCAAAGAGAATCGCAGCTGGATTGATATGAGATTGGTGCCCGACGATCAGCAATTGACGAAAACGTCCCTCGATGGCCGTATTAATATGGGAGCGGGTGCACCTAAAAAGGTTATAGCACCGGAATACGGGTCCCTTTTGTGCGGTAGATACGTCGGCGCCCAAAAGTGCTGATTGCATCATACGACGAGTCCAGCATTGTAGAAGAGATGCGCCGACACCCAAAAGTGGCGATTGCATTAGAGGAAATGTCTACTGCAACGTGTGTAGAGCCCTGAAGTGGGAAAAACGACATGCGAAAGGTCTACCGATGAGGGCTGAGTGCAGCGGTGCTCAGTAAATGTGAACGATAGGAACGCGATTCATTGCTGTACGAGGAGAGCGATGGAACGCAAAAGTGGAAAAACTCTTGGAAACGGATCTAGTGGTGGAGGAAAAAGAAAAGAATCTTCATGAGTACTGCCTTCAAGCTGAGATTTATCAACAGATAATCTTGGGTACCAGATTGTTAACCATTGCGGTAATTTATTGATGGAAAAATTCTAACTATCGAACAAAACTCTCTGCCGAAACGTTAGCTGTAATAAAACTGCCCTCTCTTTCCTCACAAAAAAAATCGTTACAAAACAAATGAAAAGGCAGTCTTCAAATCATTTCTCAATGAATTTTCTTCAGAGTTGTTTTATTTCTGGAGTATTGATTGCTGCTATTATTTCCTTCCATGTCCTATCTCGTCTTTCTTCAACAAAGATGATGCTAGTCGCAACAACTGCCTTCAACTGGGAGCTTGCTCATATCGTCGATGGGTAAGCTAAACGTTGTGTCATCTCTTCAGTCTACATAGACAAAGGCAAGAAAATTGCAGTGTTATTCTCATTGCCTTCAACAAATCGCTCCGGGAGTCCCTTTACCGAAGAAGTTTCTCCTGTACAAGGAAATGAAAAAGGAACAACACAGGAATTTCAAATGTCAGTGCCGTCTGAGCATTACGAAATGGCCCTATTTCTTGTTCTCGTTCACTTTAGGTATCGGGACGATCTAGTCTTTTCATCACTTTTATTACGCAAAGAATAGAACAAATTTCTAAGGCCGATTGTTCTTTCAAGCTTTCGTATGTGTCTTTTTGTACATCTATGTCTCGAACGAGCAAGTTCAGTGAGGCGTACGCATAAGGCATTGATCAATACATCTCCATAGCTCCATGTTGACATTGTCGTTTGTTACTCTTTGTGTTATTGTGAATTAGTGCACATCTTCATCTACCAAACGTTTTGTGAGAATTACTATGTATTTTATAAAGGTAACTATGGTCTAAGAGCGTTTAATTCCACGTGTCAAAGATTCGGTTATAGCGAGTGCAGCACTCGATTATAGCGAGTGCAGCCGTAAGGAAGGGTTCCGACGCTTCTGGTATATTCGCAATAGTTGAAGTTCTGCTAAAATTAGGATGTTTTCATGTGGAACATGCGGGTATTAAACACAGCCGATAGATGACTTAGGGAATAAAGGTTACGGAATAAAGACTTAGGGAATAAAGGTTATGCACATGCAAATTTGAATGTGAGTGAGGAGCCGTTGACGCAGAAGGGAGCCCAGTTTAGCTTCACAATGGTTTGGACTCGTGCACAGCTTCACCTGTAAACCAACTTTTTTTTTTGAAAATAAAGCCGAAGCGGTGATTCTCTGCTTACTTCTCCAATAACTTTCTTTTTTATGTTATGGGTCTAACCGGGCCATTTGAGAAAAATAGCAGACCCTATGAAGGCCGGTTAGAGTGGATGAATAGCTATTGTCTCAAAGCTCATTCGTCCAAAGAACTGCTCACCTTTAGTGATTTTCGTGAATTAGCCCAGGGCGCTAAGAAGAGATCAGACTTTTATTTTGATTAAAATAACCTATCGGTGTGTTTTATCAAGGTGGGATACCTGAACTCCTTTCCCCTCCCCCGCTCTCCGCTCACGACGTACTCTAATAACTGGGCAAGGCAAATGTAGCAGAACCTGCTGAGCCGAGCCCCCGAGAAATGGAAGGCAGACATTGCTGCATTATTAAAGTCAAGGTCTGGGCAAAATTTCGTCTTCCGGATTACTGTTGGATTTGTCGCTTACTGTGACGCTTTCGACGGAAACAATCGAAAAACCCCCCCGGAAAGTCCACCGAGGATCGGATTCCATCGACCAATTTCAGTTTGGTGGTTGCATGGTTGCATAGTACATGCTTTCAGGAAACGCTGTACGGCGTGCGCACATGTTGTCTATTGTGGTGTCGTAGGGAAAATTTACTTTCACAGGTTTGCACATAACTGCTTGATAAGGATGATTTCAGGAAGTATTCGTTGAGGTGTATGTATCCATGCGCATCATCATCGTTCATTCAGCGTGCAAGCACCTTTTTGAACTGGAGCATGTCTTCCTACAGCTACCGTAATCTTCAGACGTTCTGTCCCATATCATGGATAGAGCTTACATCCAGCTCTCGAATTTGAAATACGTGCTACACACATGGTTTGGACTCCAAGGAACAAAAAACATGGATGGGCAAGATTTTCACCGAACCTTGCCTTTAAGAATTTTCGCGTTCCTAGTGTTGAGTGCAGCACACCCTGTGTTTCGATTGCGTCGAGGGGGCAGGCTGATGACAGGTCAACTATGGTGTCGCTTAACCTGTGTTCCACCCCCTCATGTCCTGCGTCTCCCCCCTCATTGTCACGTGACGTCTTGCCCCCTGAGAGGCGTATATGAGCTGGTCGTTGACCGCCACACCTCAGTCGCATCTCCGCTCCGGCGGAGACTATGCGAGCTCTGCTTGTCTGGCCGGCTGAGGCCTAGATAAAACCGTGGCCCAGTGCAACAATTGGCCAGACAAGATACTTGGCTGCGGACGTGCGTCCATCGAGCGCTGCAGAGGGAAGCGCTCACGTGTTGGACGCCATTATTGAGGAAGCTTAGGTGAGCATGAGCTTATCCAAGCCTGGGTTTGGAACACAGCTAGATGAGAGAGTCGTCCAGTTTGAGCTGCCATCCCAGCTTTACGACATGTTATCGAGCTCTTCACACCCCCCTCT
>JARK01001393.1:904080-929142 GCA_000688135.1 Ancylostoma ceylanicum | reverse complement strand
CCCCTCCCGCCCACTTTCTGCGTCCGCCACTGCTTCAGTTGTAATACAACACTTGAATGAAATAGTGGCTTTCAGATATAATTTTCAGACGTCTGTAGCCTTTGGTATGATGCTAGGAATTCTTCATGGAGATTCCAGTCAACGGCATGTGGTTACGTTGGGAAATTCTACATGAGGTTTGTGCATGGAATAGTGACATGTATCGTGATATTTATTGTTGACACCATTACCTATTTCTGCATCAGGAAGCGATTGAATGTGAGTATTATGAAACCGATTATAATTAATGAAAACTGGGTAAAAATGGAATTGGTCACTCCTTCCACGATATCACTTCTAGATCATTAAGGGCTATGGCATACTACGCAGCAACACCGTCGCTGTGCAGAAAGTGAGTGAAAATGATGAGAACAAGGTGTTACAAGTTCTCGTGATTTATCACACGGTTTGGGCTGGGATGAATGTTGGCGTAGGAATAGTTGCAAGGGAAATTTTGGTAGTGAGCGGTCACAGCGACATCGTCGCTGTAACGTAAGCTACCGACCTAAGGCTCGTGGGTGTGAGTGTATCGTAGATGTGACGTATGGGTGCTATTCTCTGCAGAACTATGTACCTGATTATACATTAAAATATTTGCGGAGAGAGAATACGTACACGTTGCCTGAGAAAAAACTCAAGTGAGTTTTGCGAAACTGAATTTACACTGAGTGTACCTAGCTGCAAATGTTATAGTAGGCACTGCTTTCAGTGGATAAGCGTACGTCCCATATCCCTTGGAATTAAGCACCGCAGCAATAGGCGAAAGCTATGAGGACAGCGCTCTTAGAAAGTTAGAAAAATTAAAATTTCGATAATGGTAGTTCTCATAAGGCTTTCAGCGTAGCTAATAGGAAAAGAATCAATGAAGTCCTCGTTCTTTCGCATCTAAGAGAACTGGAAATGATGGATAGGCTATGCGAAGGAGAATGGATATGTTGCCATCCGAAGGAACCCTTGAGAACCGTTGCAATGTACTAAAGACAGTTCTCGTTATGAACTATGCATACCGGGGTGTGTTCTTCTATCTTATACCAACTTCATAATAATACTGAGAGTTTAGCGGCGAAAAGTAGTGTTTACTGTAAAAACTTTTACGTATCTCTTCAGAGTTTGTATATACAGACTTATGTACTTTTAGAAGATTCACGAGAATTCTTCGCAAGCAAAACAGCAAGGCTCTGTTTTGAACGACAACATTCGTTTCTATGTACAGGTGATGCAGTCTTCTCCATTTTATCATATTTAATTTGCATAAGCATCTTCTCCATTTTGTCATATTTAATTTGCATAAGCAATGTTGACAGATACTGTTCTGCAGCATTATTCAGAGAATCTTTCGTTGGAGAATATAACATTAGAGTGCAATGGGAAACAAACACATTCAAGGGTTGCGCGAATGGATTTGTGTTGTTGTTAGCTGTCTTGTCCTTTAATCTCTCCTCTTTACTTGCCACGACAAAAATGGCAGTAATAGCAACCATTACGTTGAACTGGGAGTTTGCTCACGCAATGGATGGGTATGATTTGAAGGTGTATTGGTTCCCTATGTATGATTCAGCACTATTCACTGCAGGATTATTCTCATCGCCTTCAATAGGTCGCTTCGCAATGTTCTTCTTGGTAAAATCGTAACATGTCGAAAGAAAGGAGCTGATGTTATACACTCTATGATAACATGAAATGAAGATCTCCCTCGTTCGATTCACATTGCTTTTCTGTCAAGGAATATAGGTACAATCCTGCACATATTGTACTCAATTTCCTCATATGAAAATTTGTATTTTGTTATTTTTTTTCAGCTGAGCTGAAGAGATACACATTATTAGTATTCATTTTTTTAAGATTGCACTGCACCTTTTCTGGAGGCCATGGACGCCGAAACAGTTTCTCTGCGATGACAACGAGGTTTTTTGCCGAAGGAACAGTGAATGGAGCTCACCATCGAATCGGAGTCTGAATAAGGAGTCAGAAAGAAGTCGGAAATTGGAGTTTCAATCATGTTCTTCTTGCAGCTGAAAAAGAAGGCCGAAGCTTAAATTCCCGAAAAATATCAACACACTTTAACATCTTCCAGTTCACTATTGCTCACTAGTTGAAAAAAAAATAAAAATTGTGGTGAACATCTAAATGAACTACTAACGTGGTCTACAATAATAATAAAGATCCGAAAATGCTCAAATGCAAACAAATAACTGAACTTCCCCAAAAACGAAATATACAGGGTGGCTGAAAAGTATGGGCGCCAAGAAAAGCAGTATTTTTCTACTATGAGCCGCAATTACTTTGTGTTTGTCATTGCTTCTGGTACGTAAGTGCATGACGAATCAGTTTTGCAAAAAGCTCCCTGAGTGGCCTTTCTTGACCCTGATGTAGACCTCTATCTTTGTTTCTAGAAAATAAAGGTGCGCCGCAGGCAGTCCTCACTAAATTTCGACCAGCTTGCCTGAGTACGCGTGTTAGAGATCCTGAGTACATGCTATTTTTATTCTTCGTATTCTCCTTCACAAATACACAGTTAGACAAATTCACTGGATTCAAATGCAGACAGCAGGGGCGTCATTAATTCCTGTTGTGGAAACCTTGGAACGCCGACTCTGAACACGTGATGGGTGTCTCGCTCCTGTGGGGCCGAGCGTAGCCCTGCTGAGGAGTCATGTTGGGATTTTTTTTTTGTTATCATGGGATGAGCACTTTACTGAGATTCTCATCTTGACAGAAATTGGCGTCGATTTTACCATCTTATTCTGCGAAAAGCAATGATATCTTCACAGATGCGGGCACTTTCCTCCAAACCATCACAACTCTCTGAAACGACGACATTGTGATGGCTCTCTTTTTTCTAGAGAATCAGTAGCCTCAGCTGATAGACTGATGGTTTTTGTGAAAATTGTGGACAACTTCAGTGGTGAAAAGCTTCTCATTAGTTCACGGCACATCTTCGTGCGGCGCACTAGGATGACCCGGAAGGTTTTTCTACATTTCTCAGCTTCAACGCATTCACTGGCTATTCCATTCTAACCAGTCAACAACTAAGGAGTCTCAGCCCTTACATAGCAATGACCTAAATAGACCAACTTGTGAGTGCAGGACTTTCCGACGCGTTGTCCAGAGTGACCCATCCTTTTGTCTAACCCTCTTCCCTATGGTGTTCACCTCCTTGTGTTCACCAAATGGGGACAACCCGTGATTGTTTCCGCGTTAGAGGCTCCTACGTCATTACATGATTCGGTGATCTTCTGAAAGGGTTTCAGAAGAGATATCGACTTTCTTCGTATTACTGCAATCGATAATCTAGAGCGAGTGGGGCACACAATAGATTCGCAGTGAGCCCACCGTTGCACACCTCTATGGAACCGAACGAATTGCAGTTCAGAAGAAAGAGCATCTGACAACGAATCACTCTTATGTGAAACAGGAATGAAATTACTTCGAACTTGAAGCAGAAGCGCCAAATGAGGCGCCCATACTTTTCGGCCACCCTGTACATCGCCTTAACGATAACTTTAATTCATTAGTCCGGAAGGGCCCCACAACATTTTGGAGAAGTCCTGCTTCTACGATAACGCCAAAGGTTTGAGAACTGTGGAAATAAATCGACTTCTTTTATTTTATTCATCGGATATCTGTTCATTCGCTACAGCATCTTTGGTCGCCGAAACGGTTTTCTTGTTTAAAAAAACCTGTACGACACATTCGTAGTCTGATTTAGTGGCTAGCTCCCATGCACTACTTCGGTTTATTGTGTTTTGTAGTTTTTGAGGTTGAAACTGTTTTTGAGCGTAACAGACAGTGACTTATATAGAGTATATAAAGTGTAGTTTATACTAGAGTTATATAGTATATAGAATTACATGTCATGTTTGTGTCCGACTCCACTCCGGTTTTACTGGCAGGAAATAAGGAAGCCTGATAGTTTTCAAGGGCATTACATTTCTGATCCACTACTCAATTAATTCTACGAGCACATCATTAGGTGGCTTCGAGAAGTGCATGAGTAGTGATAAGTAGTGGCAAGAGATGCTGCCCATGAACACATTATAATTTCCGTCGATTCCCTTTGAAAACAATACACTAGCGGGACTAGACTTGTGAGTTCTTGCAAAGAAGAGCATCTACCTCATAAGATATCTCAAGAATATAAAGGTGTTTCGCATGCTGAAGTCAGGTCCTGAGTACTGATCACCTAACTTTCCACAAGAGTTCGAAAGTGGGCACCCGTCAACTATAATAGTAAAATGGCCTTTGCTCTTCCTCCGTGTATGATTTTCTTTACACTTCGGACGGGACATCAAAACAAGGATGTTTGATAATTGGCTGTCGTCAAGTTCATAACACTCTTGGGTCTCCATGTACTTATACTAACAAACATTTCAAATGATACACAACGCTAAGGGTGTACAGATTTTGGCTTACCATTGCTTAGTTTGAAGATTTGGGGAAAATGATAGAGCACTGCACCCATAGATGGAATTTCACATAAGTTTTTCTCTGTCAGTGAAAATTTCGCACGATGAGCTAGGTTTCGCAAGCGTACATACTGCGCCCTGTGCGGAAAGTTGCGGATAGTGGGCAGAATTTTATACGGGCAGAATATTATATACGACACCGGCGTGGCCACGGCTAGCCACATTCGGCCGGCCAGATTCGGCCACCGACAGGTCACTTCATTTTTGTATGGCTACGAGACGTATAGTATAGATACGGTATCCCACAGAATTTCCTCGAATTTTGCAAATAGGTGCTATTCGATATGTTAAACACAAACATCGCCTTCATTTTCGTAAAATACTCTTGTTTTTATGAAATTTTGATGGGTGGTAAAAAACGTAATTCCCACCGCGATATAGTCAGCTTTTAACAGCCACGGAAGCGGCCATATTTCGCCGCCTTTTGAAAGTCAGCCAAATCCAGATCTGAAATCTTCAGGGAGAAATTTGGCTAAAACTTTGCAAAGGGAGTTTATTTTAGTTGCTGTACACTAGCGATACATCCATTTTAATAGGATCACGGTAGATACACGGTAGATATGGCATCTCACAGAACTCTCTAAAACTGCGCCTAGACGGTTATTTGAGGTGATGCACACGACTGTCAATGTCATTTTGCATGATATTGCCGTTTTCCTGCTGGAATCAGCATTTTCTTCCGAGTTCTGGCCGGCCGAAGGTGGCTGGCCGCAGCCACGTCAGAATTCGGCATCTGGGTAATATTAGTGATGTATACAGGCCCAGATCGAAGCGCAGTCACACTGCTGTGAACGCTCAATAACGCGAAATCGTCAGCTCCTTCGATGATCCCTATAACTTGTCATCATAAAGACTGTGCTTTCACATATCCGAATTTGATAATGGATTCATATTCTATCCTTCTTTTCTTGTTCCCACAAAAATGGCGCTGATCGTAATGACTCAGTATGTTTGTGGGATTGTGTATGCACAATGCGTATCGTATACATCCATAATTGATGTCAACACTCGAATGAATGTTTCCTTAGGGAGATAATCGCAGTGTAATACTCGTTGTTTGCAACGAACTAGCTTGGGAACGTCATTATTGACGAAGTTTTTTCTTGAATATAGGAGCGTCATTCTGAAAGGCACGGCAATTCCCGCACGTTTGAGCACTCTTGTCGCTTCATTTTGTTCTCTTTCGAGCCTATTAGGAACACTGAACCCACATGATCTCCATCTGCATTTGTCGTGTTTACACGAATATGCACTGAGCGAAGTTCGGTATTAAATTATGCGTACTAGCCCGACTTTTATCTTTGTGTATTATGCTTGTGAAGAATGGTATTGTTTTATACGTCGACGTTATTTTTTCCACAGCTTTACTAAACTGCAATCCTGACAAGTGGTATAACTGCTATAATTAGTGGAGACCACTACTTGAAGGCAGCACCCACGAAAATTTTTGTCATCGAGATCTAGCGCAGTATTAAGTTTTTGACTACGGTGAGCACGAGGCTATCGGACAATTTTGTTAAAACTTCTGAAAAACCGATTTCTGAATGTCCTTATTTCGCTGAGTTAGATCGGAATGGTCGAGTTGCGCGGAACGAACCTGACCAAAAAGTCGATAATGCTGCCTCAGTCGTCACGCACTTTTTTGACGAATTTGGGTATTTACCCGGATTTGCAGTGTTTTCGAGCAAAAGAAAATGGGAATAGCAAAAGGGAAGCATGACAGTTGCACAGATGTATCCGTGGAGCGAAAACAGAAAATGTAAGGCGAAGGACAAGAACAAATATCGCTAATTCACAATTCGAGATAACAGTTAAACGACACGGGCCGGAAAAGGGTAAACAACTCTTGGAAAATGAAAATAGGAAATTTTCCTGGCAATTATGACCAAAATAGCGGATGAAAAGAGTGCGGAAAAGAATTTTTCATAGGAAAAACTGAGTGACGGCAGGCAAAAACAGCTGATCCGTGTTAAGTGTCGCTCCAACGCTACGCTTGCAAACAGGAGAACTCGTACCAGCAGGCTGGTTTTTACTGTTGTACTGGAGTTCTGGTTGTAATATCTCGCGTAAGCCGTGACTTGCGACACCATTTTTGTCGCAGAATTGTCTAGACTATGCTTGAGATTTGAAAACTTCCAAAAGCTCGAAGATGAAGATTATCGTGGGTGTTGCCTTTAATTTATGATGACGTTCCTTGTCTATACATATGTTCAGAACAATAGAACCTGCGAAGCCAAAAATATCGGAGACTTCCATTTTTGTATAGGCATGTTTTGCGATTTTTCACCTGGTAGCAAGAGCTTATTAAGCTGGGGAAGGTGGCGTCCAAACCGCAAAATTCTTCAGCAGTGTGGTAGGTGGTGAATCGTTTGCAAGCAAAGTTATCGTAATTTAGGGTTTTTCAGGTTCTGGAAGAAAATCTTGGCCGATTTTCGCAGTACATGTCGCGCCCGGTCCGGGCGTCGGTGGTAGCACCCGAACCGAACGCGGCAAAGAGGGTTTGACCAACAACCCACAAGGACCTAGCGGGTAGTACCGCACGCCTAATATGTCAGTGGTTTGCCTCGCGAGCCAGCGGGCTAAGTGTGAGAGGCCTACTACCCTAGCGCATGCGAGCGAGTGAAGTGAGCGAGCGTTACGTACACAATGCAGTTACGAGCATCCTAGAACCTTAGCGAGTAAGCGCGATTCCCTTTAACAACTTTCCCTTGAACAACTCCTTCAAATCTTCTCCAATTCCGTCCTTTTCAATAATCCTCCTTCTGATCTTCACACGGATAATCACAGCCACTTCATATTTCCCCAATGCAGAAAAAAAACATCAATACAATATAGAAACTAAATCACAAAATATCTAGCGGGTCAAGTCATAACCGGCCTGGACACGAGTGGCGCTCCTGGATCGACAGCAGCTCGGTGTTGACGATGGAATTGGACTTGGCTGGCGACGATCGGACCATCTTCATCGAACTGGCAGGACGACGGCGACGAACCATGGGCCATTGCGGACGGCGAGCTCCGGATAGGACGTCGGAGCGGTGGACTTCAGGTGGACGGCCGAGCGGAAGTGAAGGAAGAGCCCATGTGATGGAGCGAGCCGTATTTATACACTTTCGTGCAGTGGGCGTGGCCTATCAACCGTAGGGGGAATACGGCTGAGAGTGAGCGCGCACCGCGGACTTCGTTGCGGGACCAGTTGGCGTTGGTCGAAGGCGTCCTTTGACAGGAAGTCGTGGCGGAGAGTCACGACANAGAAAAAAAAAACATCAATACAATATAGAAACTAAATCACAAAATATCTAGCGGGTCAAGTCATAACCGGCCTGGACACGAGTGGCGCTCCTGGATCGACAGCAGCTCGGTGTTGACGATGGAATTGGACTTGGCTGGCGACGATCGGACCATCTTCATCGAACTGGCAGGACGACGGCGACGAACCATGGGCCATTGCGGACGGCGAGCTCCGGATAGGACGTCGGAGCGGTGGACTTCAGGTGGACGGCCGAGCGGAAGTGAAGGAAGAGCCCATGTGATGGAGCGAGCCGTATTTATACACTTTCGTGCAGTGGGCGTGGCCTATCAACCGTAGGGGGAATACGGCTGAGAGTGAGCGCGCACCGCGGACTTCGTTGCGGGACCAGTTGGCGTTGGTCGAAGGCGTCCTTTGACAGGAAGTCGTGGCGGAGAGTCACGACAGTACAGAAAATGTGCATTTTGCGTCTTGAACATTTTTCTATTGAAGCATCTTCGACTTTTTGGAACAAATAACAGCTATGGGTAATGCCTGGGATACTGCTTTGAATTAGCACCATGGATTGGGTCGTCGAGCAAGAATCCTAGAAAAAGGAAAATACTTCAAAAAGTGCTTGTTTGCGTTTCTCTAAAACGGAAGCCATCAAGCCAGAGCTCGACAGCGGACTTGGTAACGGTCTTTACGCTGAATAGAAGGAAGGGGTTTTGAACCAATTTGCTTATGGTTTTATTGGAAATCATGCGAAAAACGGAAATTTGAAAATGCAATGTCTGTGAAGTTTCAAATATCTTCTGCATCCTAAGTGCAAGGGACAGTCGTTGAACCTGCAGCAAAGAAGAGCAGAATTTGCTCTACTAGTGCATTACCACATCTTGTTGTTACACGGCATCTAGGGAGAGTTATGATGTTTTGAAAAAAAAACGACAAAACTTTTGCCCCAACCACCAACTTAAGACATATTATGTTACATATATTACGTTATACAATACATTTTTTCTGTATTATGCCTTAATGTGAGTTGGCATGCAGTGTGTACCTCAAACGTTGCGGTAAGCTTTGGAGTTCAATTCACCACCATGGGACTTTACTAGGGGCCTGAATTCCAAACAGCGAACCATCAGAAACGGTCATTTTGTCCACTTTACTGTTCGACTGAAAATTTCACCATTGACTGCTTGTCGGGAGAAAGAGAACATTGCTAAAGTGCCCGCGATATAGCTGCCATATCCCGATTTATGCCTGGAAATGGCATGTGATTCTGAGCCACTCCAGGAAAAAATAACTGTTACTCATTATAAAAGACTGCACAGGAAATTTGGACAATGGGATTGCATCTGCTAATAGAGATCGCATTACGAATGGCCACTTCAGCCAACTATACTTTCCTCGTAAGATAGGTGTCACGAAGTAAGGCCCAGATCAGGGCTAACTCATACAGCCTCGGATTCGCTCATGTGTGTACCCTTTGAACCCAGAGAATCATTCTCGAAAAGATGTCATCATGACATAACGTCTTTTTCATCCATGGAGCAATGTGCCGAGCAGTATTGCCGTTACTTTCCCAATAAGCGGAAGTGGAAATATAGCAGCAGTTGTCGAAAGTGCATATTTTTCCCTCGTAGAATTTTCTAGTTCTTCGAGATCAGGTGCTGTTGACTTATACAAAAAAAACCTTGGGAACATTTCCGCGGAGGTAACGGTGTTCTTGAACTGTTACGAACGCCCGGTCAAGCGATAAAAACTGAAGGAAAAAGAAGTAAATTTCAGAGAAAGGCAGGAACTTTTCGGCAACCAACATTTCGCCTAGCTGGATAAATATGCCGGTGTGATCTGGGCATGCACAAGCAATCGTTACCGTACGAGCGACCGTCAATTACCGTGAGGGATCGGCACCGTTAGCGCCAATCGCACGCTTATCATCTCCCACTGCGTAGTATTCAGCGGTCCTGGGAGCGTTCATGGCTGCAATCTTCCTCAATCGACCAGCTTGGCCTCATTTGTTTTCTCGCATTTCTTCGGAATTTTTTTTTTCAAACGCACCATGCAATCATACGGTGAAGGCATAGCAACAAGTAGTGAGTTAGGCAAATTTAAAGAAAAAATCAGAATTCTATCGTTTGCGTAATAAGCGTACCATCTGCGATGAGGAATCATAGTTTTTTTAAGAGAGTTTGGCTTCAGCTGTCTTGGAAAGGGGAGTGGCCTTATCCGCTCCAAATGCGTGTACACACCAACGGAAGGTGGCGTTGTATCCGTGGTGAAATGACAGAGAAATAGTCTCTACATATGCCCGTATTCATGAACGTTCCCGGGAATGTTCTGAGCTTCCCTTATCAGACAGCTAGAGTGGAAGGCTTTCTCGATTGAAATGTAACATATCTTGCTATCTTTATCATAACCTTTCACAACCTGCTCGGGTTCGTTTATGAATACGGCCCCTGCAGCTGATAAAATCTGATCGAGCTATCAGACAGGCCTTCGCATACCAAATGTGGAGTGCGCAAAAAATGTCGGAAACACCGGCATCATCCCCTCGGAAGAAGAACTACGAAAAAAATTCCACGTTATTGCCTTCTCGCACGTCATGAATATTCTCCACTAAAAATCGAGGAAAACGTGGGCATCCTCCTCTTATATACCTTTTTGTTCTGGAAGTTACCACTTGATTCCATCTATAAAACTTCTCTCGGTGAAGGAAAGTTCGAAGACAACGCCAAAGTCAGAAATTGTACGAGCCACTTCTGCAACGTCATTTTTTCCAGGTCCATTTGGGCTGCATGTATCATGAGATTGCCCAAGATAAACGTGTTCCGTAAATTTACCCACAGCTACCGTAGGACTCACCCAGTTTGCCCTGGGTAAACCCAATGTTGCTATGAATGCATAACCGAGCGAAGCCAGGTTAACTGTTCCGACTCTGTGGTGCCCCGCACTTGTTACGTGATCAAGGGTCCTTTGCCTCGCCGTTCCATGATACACGTGTAGGTACTTTAACCGCACCCCGATTTCTCACCTACATCCGTGATGCTGTACTACTATACTGCCAATAGACTACATAACACAAGACTGTACTAGGGCTTGTGGCCGGTTAGGGCTGCGCGTCCTAATACAGACGGAGTACTACACTGCTAAGATTATATAAGTTTATTGTACTACTAAACTAATACTACTAGTACTACTACTACTGAGAAGGGTCCTACGGGGGCTCAAAGTGGGAACCTAATGGATAGTATTTTGGAGGAATAGAACTGAGAGGACCGCGCCATCTAGCTCCCTGCCGCCGCTGCCGAGCCATTTGGCGACGGCGCAGCTCCCTTCAGTTCTGCCACGGTACTTACGCGTACTTTTTACATCCACCATCCAATCGATACCATGTCGAACCATTATCACATCATGAACATCAATCCAAAATTAATCGATACGTGCAGGACCTCTAGGGTTCGACAACTCCCATCCATCATCAATCGATCGGCTCCGGCTGAACTCTCACCTCGAGGCAAAGGCCAGTGATGCGAGAGCGGCTCCTATGCCGTTTTGGGGAGTGGGCGGAGCCTATGGAGGGAGGGGAGCCAAGCCTGCCATAGTGGCGTGCATCGCAGCGCCGCGACAACAACCACTGACCGCGGAGCGCGGCAGTGCAGTGCTCCCGGCTACTGCAGATTCGAGGAGCAGAGCATCGCGTCCGCGACACCAACAAACGAGCTTCTAATTCCTACACCTCTCAGCATTGCGTACGTATCCTATACGATATCTAATCACGCTAGGTAGGCTTGGTCATGACTTCATGAATCCAATCGAACGGTGACCAATCAAGCTAATTTCATTGGTTTGTATGCTTAACGTCTCATTAATTCCCACGCAGGAGTGAGTCACTGCTTGAAGAGGAAATGGCGGAGGCTTAATGGATTCACTCTGGATCGAAGTGTTTTCCCAGCGCATTTGAAATTAATTTTGTTTCGCGCAGAAGCGCGCATTTCTAATGAGCTAACGTAGCAGATTGCAATAACAAGAGCCGGCTTGTGGTTTCGAGTGATTCTTAGAAGTTTTACGATTTCAACACTTCTCAAAGTTTAATGAGTAGTTTTGTGACCCGAGTAATTTTTTTTTATTTCAAGTTTACCCCGCTCTGGCAGTGCTTTTTTTGGGTTTTTTTTTCTTAAACTACTCATGAGCGTGTGGCTCACCACTGTGCCACACCCTCCCCTTCTTCCTCGTATTGACCTCAAAACTCTTATCTTCACCCCCTCTTTACCGTTGCTCTATTTGGTCCTAAAGAACAATATATAAAACAGTTCTTCAAAATAATTTTATGGGAGAGGTTGCGGAAGAAAAAGAAGGCGAAACCTCAAACCTGCTTATATTATGTTCACAGTTGCTTGACTAGATTGATCAACCACTTTATCATTCATCCTCACTTATGGTACATGATCATTTTGTACTTTATACTGACGATGAGAAATACCAAAAAATACACTTGGTTTTACCAAAAACAACAGTACTTGTCTTAAGCAATCTAAGTCTGCAGGAATTATAGCATTCTCTAGAATTTCTCTAATAAATCAAGAAATTGTAAGGTACAGTTTGAGCACAGCAAGTCAGGTATTACTATACTTTTTTCTCCTTACTGATGAATGGAGAAAAGGCGCATTAAAGTGGTTAGACTCCGCACACATACCAATAAATAAAGTACGATCCGAAATTTAAACGAATTTACCTAAAACTAATAATCACATCCATTTTAACAACCCCAGATACTTTCCCTTCTAAGTTAAAAGTAATATTACAAGAGCGCTTTTCGCATTAACTAAAGAATTTCTCGGAAACATTAGTTAAAGGCAGCACTCACGGAAATTTTCGACATTGAGATTTCGGCACATGTCGACGTAATCGCGTGTGCTGATTACTGCTACAAAGTTGAGATTCGTCAAAACCTTCGAAGTTCTTGTTTTCCAGAACCTCTAAGTTCATCGCATTCTGGCAAGTTGGCCGAGTTCTTTGCAGCACTTCTGAGGTAAATGGGAGAAACCAAATCCTGATAGAGATGGCTTCACCAATCGAGGTGTCGCAAAAACATTAATGAATTCTAAGACGATCTCAGAACCGTGAAAAAATCGAAAATGTGACAGTAGCCGAAAACAGCCACAGAGGTGGCTTAGCAAATAGATTTCTTGCAAAATAACAGGATGGAGAATTCGTAGTGCTAGGAAGTGCAAAGAGGATAGCCAAGGCCTAAGAAATAGCTTGATAATAACGAGAAGAGAAATAGCTGCCCACCAAATCAGCTGGCGGCAACGGTCCTCTGCCGCCACAACTTGATCGAACGACCCACTCAGATCCTGCTGATCCACTTTCCTGTAAGCTACTCATATTTCAACCGTTGAGTTTCCCGTGCTTCTATCTTCGTAGAAATGTTAGGAGATCCGGTTAGTTCCTAAAACGATCAAAATCTCAGGAACGAAAATTTGCGTGGGTGCTGCCTTTAAGCGCGGATTTTCGGTGCCGCCAAATGTAGCCTGCAATTTGAAACAGTTCGAGAAGAACAGCTACAAAAACAATTTTTCACGACGGTTTTAGGTGGGATAAAATCTTGTATAATAAATCGTATTCTTGACGTCAATTACGAGAGGGGTGTGCAAAATCCATTCAAAATCCATTGAAAACAGTAAGAACGAGACTTTTCCAAAAGTTGCTTGAATGAGGAGATCAAGCCTTAGGTTTCGAAAAGCGTAGTGGCCCTGTATCTGAGCCTTTTAGAAGTGTATCGCCATTTCAGAGCATTTTTGTCCTAATTTTCAGATCACATTCAATGCCTGGCTGCTCTACTGTCTTCCAATGGAAAATTTCTCGAAAGGAAATATTGCGAAAATTGTCCATCATTGAGAGCACGACGAAGCCATAGTTTTCCGCTCCCATATTTCTTGTAATCCTCTTCAATGGAAGACCTTAGACAAATTTCGAAAGAGCACTTATTCCACTTTAAGAAGCTTCTAAGCATTACAACTCCCTCCGGAGATTTGATGGATCTTGCAGGAAAAACTGCCACAACAACTGTTTTTTTTTTCAAAAATCTGTTCCGAGGCCAACTGCTGCAAAGCACAATCCTCCTGGAAAATCGGTCTTCAACTGAAAGATGCTTTGAATCATTCTCTATTTGGCAGAGAGAAGATCAGGATAAATCATGGGTTCCTGGCAGAGATTTAAACGAACACACGTTGTACAATAACTTATGCACAATGTACATATATGTACGTAGATGTGTAGGGGAACCTCTGTTGTTGTCGGAAAAAACGTAGGTTAGTCGAGACAACGGGGCATTCTCAGGCCCCTTGGTCGACAACCTTTACTCTCTTTTGGACAGCTAACAAAGCGGCGTGCGCTTTGGCACACATCAGGGTTTGTGAAGAATTCTTTCACACCCTCACCACCCCCTACTCAGAAGTCAACACGCATTTTCAAGAAAAGGGATGTTGCTTACCAGTTAGAAGATCGACATACAAAAATACACATACATATTCTCTACTCCTAAAATAAAACAAAAAGGAAAAAAAGTACCTAAGCTCCGTTCCATTCTTTCCACTGGACGGAGACAAAGATAAAGAGTAAGACCATCAACAAAACTCATCCTAAGTTTAGTTCTCGCATAAAGTAGCTATAAGCAGTAATATCCAAAGAATACTTACAAATTTAGTTCCAGATTTTAATGTGCCCACAAGAAACTGTGTTGTGTCCTTGTATTTGTACCTGTAACAAATATCAAGTTTTTATACCGAGTATACTGGGGATGTCGTTATTTGTACATGCAATCTCTGGAACCGCATTTGATGCCAGCGTCATGATTTATCCTCAGACACCAGTGGCGGACGCAGAAAGCGGGCGAGAGGGGACTGGGTTTGAGAAAAATTGAAGTGTGAGCTGTTTCAGGGACCCGGATGGAAAATAAAAGTAATAAAAATATTAATTACAATATTAAATGATTAACAATGATTATTTTAAAAATAATAGTAGAAGTAAACAATTAAAAAATATGAATAAAAGATTTTTATTCAACGTTTCTTCCCAGTTCTTCCCTCCTCCCTGCCCCTTGGTCGACAACGTTTATTCTTCAACAGTGCATGGCCCTGCCCACTTCAATCTTAGAGGTGCGTCCCAGTCCTATCACACCTATGCACTAATTGTAAGGTATTTCCTGTAGAAGTTGTTCCGAGCTGGCACAGCAGTTTTAAAATGATGCGGGATCTGTGACATGACTTGCTCATGGAAAGTGATTACTTAACCGCGCATTAGACTGGTACGTTCGCTCAACATCCTGTAACGATACAGTATTCTATATCTCATCGTTTTACGCTCTAAGAATTTCATCCATGGTCGAACACAAAGAAGACTTCTGAAGAGCTGAAAAGTAATCAAATTGCAGTGCTGTTGTTCATCTTTCATGCAGCGTGCAGTTCCGTGATTCTGCTCCTATTGCGCAGTCTCTATGCTTCAACTTGCAACTGCCATTTCAAGCCGCGTCAACATCTCCAGAGATCTCCTCGAATCTCGGTGAGCTTCTTTTCACTATTTGTTCTCAAAGATTGAAATATTTATCAATATATAAAATATTTAAATACAATAAAAATATGTCAAACTCTCGTTTAAACTGAATCCATTGACAGTGCTTGAGTTCGGGATGACTCGTCAGTCAAATTTAGGCATAAATTTAGGCATTGCTGAGTGAAATAGAACTAAAACAATAATAGAGAGTTCTAAACTTAGGGGTCACTCTTTAGTGTTGGACTCTGTTCCACCATATCTTCTTATTTTGTCAGAACCTATTCACTCTCCTTCGTAACAATATCTCATAAAGCTTGCGGAATGGAAATGTTAGACGGATACCCTGATCTAAAGACAATGGATATTGTTGCAGGTGTCATTATGATTGTGGTAAGAATTCTTTTCATTTTAGATTTTTCAACTAGATGTCTAATAATACATTCCAGCTAGGTATCGCTGGATCTCTGATAAACGTAACCGTCATAGTGCTCATGGTTAAGACAACTCAGTTCCAAAACGCTTTCGGCTACGTATGCATATCTCAGTTAGTCGCTGACACTTTTGAACTACTCATCAATATCTTCTGGACGGGACCTTCTACATTGTTGTGAGTTGCGTTACACAAGTTCAATCTAATAGTTTATGTCTGTATAAAACCACAAATTGCAGAGCACTTAATGCTTCAATTACCAATTCATACGCAGGGAATAGAGTTGCGCAATTCGCTCTTTTCTTCTGGTTTGTCTCCATTTACAGTCATCTTCTCATCGCAATAAACCGCATGATGGCCATTGCATGGCCCTTGAGCTATAGGTGAATTTTCGCTGTACGGATTAGTGGCCTTAAACTACAATAAACTTTCCAAAATTCAACTAGTAACAATGATAAGACTTCTTTATCGCTGCCAGTAGCAACGATGTCACTCCCTTTCTGCCTTGAAAACAGGCCACAGTTAAAATCTCGAAGTTGGAATAATGGATTCATCAGTACAACGAGAGTAAACAACTACTAGGTTGTAACACACGTTCCCGTTGTTTTTCGCATGTGGACCTTCGTAGGCTTACAGCAAGTGGGACCAGTTAGGTCTCACATCAATCCCGCGTACCTTTGCCAACATTCTTGTATTCAATCTGATGTTGTTTGATTTTTTGTAGAACTTTTACCTTGAAAACCTCCAAAAAGCGGCAACTTATGTTACATCCTAACATATAATCTCTACCCTATAAAATCAACTAGTAACAATGATAAGACTTCTTTATCGCTGCCAGTAGCAACGATGTCACTCCCTTTCTGCCTTGAAAACAGGCCACAGTTAAAATCTCGAAGTTGGAATAATGGATTCATCAGTACAACGAGAGTAAACAACTACTAGGTTGTAACACACGTTCCCGTTGTTTTTCGCATGTGGACCTTCGTAGGCTTACAGCAAGTGGGACCAGTTAGGTCTCACATCAATCCCGCGTACCTTTGCCAACATTCTTGTATTCAATCTGATGTTGTTTGATTTTTTGTAGAACTTTTACCTTGAAAACCTCCAAAAAGCGGCAACTTATGTTACATCCTAACATATAATCTCTACCCTATAAAATGAAGAAAATCCCCAGGAAACTCGCCGGCTTTATTCCATTTATTTTGCACATCTGTTCCAATATACACCACCCTTTTCATCCTTCCAGAAATGCTCATATTAACGAAGGATATTAAAAGCGAAGCACAATATTTGGTGGGCTGCAGAAAATTCCTCACATTCAGCAACAAATTTTGAAATGGGACTAACTCCCGCCAAGTTGTATTCAAAAATATTACGTTGTTCGGCAATCAATGGAATTGACCTGCCTTCTTGAAGCGTATTACCTCGGCTCTAAGTAAACTACTTATATTAGTCGAAACAAAGACTACTAAAATTTCGTTATCTTTGCCGACAAGAAATAATTTTATTAACCTCTTTTGACTAGAGCCCTGGATGAATTAGTCAAAGGCAGTTTCTGCATGGAGTCCGTTACTGGTGCATTTCGTTTTCAGAAGGGTGTTTAGATGCACAAGGTAATGATAGTCGGCGGACGCTAGGTTAGACGAGTATGATGGATGTAGCAAAGGATCGAGGAGTTTCGTACTTAGTTGGGACTCCCAAACGTGTTTCTCCGCAAGCTTCCAATCCGTCTTGCGTGTATTTTCTTCCGCCATGGTTTTTTATTTTTTTTTCGTACTTAGTTGGGACTCCCAAACGTGTTTCTCCGCAAGCTTCCAATCGGTCTTGCGTGTATTTTCTTCCGCCATGGTTTCTATTTATAGTCGTCAACAAGGAGTTTCGACTCCTACGTCCCTCGTGACCGGTCGAGTCTCTCGTCCACGCTCACCCTACCACAGCAAGGAGGAAGAAACCCGGTCAAACACGCCGTTGGCTGGCGTGGTCCGTATGCCAGCAAGAACGGATCGGCTGCGACTGTGCACGAATAATGTCTGTTCAATCACTACCAAAGCTCGACTGGCGGATTCGGAGACAGTAAGGACCGAGGATGTGGCTGGAAGATGGAGAGATCTGTTCAGTGGTGCCGGTTCTTCAAGATTCTCCGCACGAAAAACTAGAAACACATTGTTTGTGTCTGTGCGATAGAGAATAAATAACTATAACTGTAACAACAACATACAAAACCATACTGCTTAACAAACCATAACTTTGCAGCTCAGACATAGTAATACTCTCGTAGCAGTCGTCTTAGACTGCAAAGATTCTATTCACTGTCATTTTTTTCTCGTAGCATGAGGATATGAGGTCCTAAGCGGAAATCAAGCAACATTTTTCAGAAATGTTTTCACAGGAAAGAAAATTATATACTCCGTAGGCAGCTTTTGAATTCTATCGATATTTCACGCTATCTTATATTCATGGGGTAAGGCAATCACCTGCTTGTACGATTAGCACAGTTCTGAAGATGCACCTTTCAGACGCATGTGCACCATGGTACGATTCTAGGAATCTATCATGGAGATTCCAACAGACGACATGTGGTTATGTGGCAAGCTTTTACATGAGCTTTGTCCATGGAATTGCCACGTGCATTGTGATATTATCTATTGACACATTCACTTATTATTACATAAGAAAAAGAATGAATGTGAGTGTTCCGAAGCTGATCATTACTCGCTAAGAATGCTCATTCGACCCATTCCTCAGCACGACGATTGGCCTTGCGCGGGTTCAAACTTCTTTTTTGTTCTGTCTCAAACTTTGGTTGACTATTGGGCGGGTACCTTAAATGTAACACCCACCAAAATTCTCAACCCTGAGTAGGGAGGCCTCCATAGTTTTGCCATCTCCGCGGCGGCGTCATCGCGGCAAAAGTGGGTGCGCATCAAATGATGTTGCTAGGAGGCATAATATCCCACGACCATTCCTTGATCCAAAGTTGAGTGTCGCAGTGTTTGGGGGGGAGGGGTTCCCTGCTTACAACGTCCCCGGCGATCTCAGTCGCATAGTCTGGAGAAGGCATTAGGCAACGTTTTGCACAAATTTCTAAGACAACTCACAGTAAATTGTAGGACAAATTGTGCATGTTCACCGAAAACCCGAAAAGCTGAAAGTTGCGATAATGTTCCACTAATGACGGAGGAATAGTGACAGTGTTTACGAGGTGTTCCGGCTACATAATATACAGAGCATGATTACCACTTTTCGCACCTTGGGTGACTGCATTTCATTTCTGACTTGTGGCGAGCAGACATTGTGTTTCTCTAGCGATACTTCTGTGAGGGGTTCAGCATCGAGGCCGTGGAATAGTTGTCATGAGAGGCCCTGCTGTCACGAACACACTAAAGAAGCATTCTTTGTCCAGGTCATGACTCGATTCCGCGGCCCCGTTCATCCTCTGGTACTCGCATACACAGGATAGACACGCTATCATAGGTTATTACGATATTTGGTAGCGTAACATGTAATTAATTAAATTTAAATATTTCTTGACTTCCTTCCATTGCCCTCGAGATTTGCGAAGGGTACGGGTGCACCGATTTAGGACGGGTGTGCGGGCGTCCTGTACTACGGAAAACGCCGAGATACAGGACCGCAGATGGAGGAAAGGTGTACTGGCGAGCAGTAGTGCAAAAAACGCCGAGATAAGAGTACACGGATGGAGAAGGAAGCGCCTGCGCTCAGTATCCTAGAAAACGCCAGGATGCAGGTCTACCAATGGAGGAGGCGTGCACCGGAACTTTACATGTCAATGTGTGATGAACAACTCTTGATCAAGGCTTGCATCATTGTTGGATCACTACTGGAAGTCCGACGTTAGCTGGGCAGCCTGAATGATAGAATATACGCAACTCATAAGGAGGACCTCGTATTTGAGCCCAATAAATGATTAGTCTTGCTTTTTTCATAATTTTCTGAGGACTCTGAAAGTATGAAGCTTTTGGACATAACTCAAGTGGCCGTCCCACCCCACTTTCTAGCGTGCCATCGAGGCGCTAGCACCTGCAAGTAAGCACAACAAGAATCTCCTCCGAGCTCGTGTACGCAAATTTTCGAACATTTTCAGGAAATTCGTCCGAATAGCACACACTCACAACACCAAATTGCTGTCTTAAAGAATAACATTCGTCTCTATATTCAGGTAAAGCCATTTTTTGACCACTAGCGTGCTAGTTGACAAAAACTGAGCTGCTGAGTGCTTTTCTGTAGAAAGTCTTCCTAACGTTAAAGAATACTCTTCTGTTCCAGGGGTGTGCGAATGGTGGCGTCTTGATTTTAACAATCATATCGTATCATTTTCTCTCTCTAATCTCCTCAACAAGAATGGCACGATTTGCAACCACTACACTAAATTTTGAGTTCGCTCACACAATGAACGGGTACGATTTAGCACACATACATCCTTATGCTCATGTCGACATGAATTCTAGCTCTATTTATTGCAGGGTTATTCTCATTGCCTTTAATAAGCCGCTTCGCAACGTTCTCCTTGGTAAAACATCAACACCTCAGAAAAGCAGAGTTCATTTAATAGATTCTATTGTGATATGAAGTAAAGTCTATACGGAATAAAGTCTCCCTATTCGAATTTCTTTCCGTCGAAGATATTTATTTGACTACCACTGCGATTGTAAAGCAAAATAAAGTACTTTGTTCCAAGCCCAACAGATTCTGCGTTGTCAATTCTTATTTTTGAAGTAATGTTCTTAATGTAATTGAAGAACAGTAACTATGAGTCGTTATATGTACTAGGTTGAGTCGAAAATTTTCGAACAAATTGGTAATATATTTATCTATATCACATTTTTAAACCACAGCTGTAAATCATTTGAAGTATGCCCCATCGGCATCGATGGTCTTCCGCCAACGTTTAGGCAGATCGTAGATGCTACCGCTCCAGAACGCTGAGGACTAGTCCTGAAAAAACTGCTCGAGTGCATTCTTGATGTCGTCGCGGGTTTGAAGTCTTGACCATCCAGATGACGTTGGATACGGGAAAAAGATGCTAATTCGAAGGAGCCAGATCTAGAGAATACGCTGGGTGTGGTGAAATGGTCCAGCCGACCTTAATCAGTTGAGCCCTGCTCGTTTTCCTGCGATGTGGTGCCGAGAGTTGCAATGCTGGAAGTAGACTCTGTGCTGCTGCGGGCGCGCATTTTCGAGATTCGCCTTTAATTCCTCGGTTGCTCAATGTAGACGTCTGCGATCACTGCAGATCCCTCAGCTGACGAGTGTTTGACGCCGTGTACGCTCCACCAGAAACAAAGCATAACCTTTTTGGCGTGTACGTTGGGTTTAGGAACGTCTTCTGCATCCGTACCTTTGTCAACCCATAGGGCATCCGGTGAACGTTAGACGACAGAATCCACTTCTCATCACCTGTGAATAGGTACTCGAGTCTCGCGTGGGTGCGCTTGAGCATGAGGAGAGCAAGTGCCACATGGGCGCGGCAGTCCATGTCATACTGCATCAGAGCATGTGGTGCACATCCAGCGATTTTTCGCGCCTTGGCGATTGACTTCAATCCGCGAACAGCTGTGCTCAGACTCTCCATAAGAGTGTCTGCCACTTCTCGAGTGGTTTGATACGGATCGATTTCTACCTATCTCTGCAGCAAGTTCAAACCTACCTCCATCGGGCGTCCCGAACGGTCTCCATCTTCGATGGAATAGTTGCCGGACACGAACTTCCAGTGCTACTTATAGACTGTAATTCTAGCGGAGGTGTGCTGCTTGTTATCTACTGTCTGTTTCACAAATCTTGCCACTTGACAGGCTTCCAAGATGAGGTAAGTCTCGCCAGTTGTCATAAGCGAGACATGTTTTGGCACCTTTCCACTTACTGATAGCGCTCAATTTCCAAGATGTCCAACACTTTTTTGTCATTGTTTACGATTTTTTATGAAATTTAGGCCACTTTTCGTGAATCTTAAATCGTAAGCAATTTGTGAAAATGGCCGTATATCGTAATTCATTGATAGTAATTACAGTGTATCCGAAACGACGAGTCCGCCCAAGCGGTCCACGTCACACCCGGATCATTCCTTGATATCAGAAAGACAACGATGAAACGTGATACCCAGAGTAGATATGATGACGTGGACTGCTCGCAAGCGTGGCTGCTTCGACCGCTTGGACGGACTCGTCGTTTCGGATAGACGGTATTTACTGTCTGTTCCAAAAAGTAGGGCAATTCGACGTTTTGCATGTAGTTGCACAAGACGCGTTTTGTCTCACGCCAAATCATGGAAGTTGAACGCTATCAATAACTGGAAGCGTGCTAGAACATGNGCGTGGCTGCTTCGACCGCTTGGACGGACTCGTCGTTTCGGATAGACGGTATGCACATCCCTAGTTCACAGGCCGTTTTGAAACACTGCTCTGCGCATAACGCTAGAACCAGCTGGTCGAGGAACTCTGAGATTTGCTTTTCAGCTCAAACACTAAAATTAGGTGTGACAATGCTTCTAAACTCCTTTAAGACAGCACCCGCGGAAATCCTCGCATTGGAGATTTCCCCGAATTTTCCCAGATTTCGAAGCTTTTGGGGACGTTAAACTCATAGGCAGGAATGAAACCGCGTGAAAGACGCGAGAAATGCAAGAAATGATGGCGCGCATTTCCATGTGTCGAAGGCGCGGACAAGTGCTCCGCCGTGGGGTGTGCGCGCTCCCACCACGAAACCCCGTGAATGGTACACATTACGCACATCCACTGCGCCAGACCACCCACCGCGATAGCGTTAGCTGGCGCTTCGTGACGTTGAAATCCCGCTGTGTCCGTGACGGCGATCCTGGTTTCTCTGCAGGTGGGTCATCATTCTTTGTGTTCTTCTCACATTTGTAATGTGCTCACTCTTTATTTAACCACCCACACCCCACCTCGGAGTCGAGCATTACGGCTGGTGCTGCCTTTGAGTATTTCTGCTCAAGCTTAAATACCTCAGCGTTTTGAGTGAGAGCTGAAGTGTTGCATATCGACAACTGTGCTCTAGTCGTGTTTCGCGAACTACGGCAAACTACATCAAGTGCGAGATTTAATTCACAGCTTTGTTTTATAAAAGAAGCTGGTGCTACTACTGCCTTGTATCTTTTAAATATTTGGAGAGTAAGGATCTATATAATTCCTTTAGGATGCTTGGCTCAGCCGAGGATTGCAGCTTTGACTGGGTTTATCCCAGTACCAGTTCCTCAATTATTCCACGGAAGTCACCATGTGCTGTTCCTCATAATATTTCTGGATGGGATGAATTAGTAGAATTTTACCACACAGAGGCTTCGGAATCGGTGAGTTCTTTGAATTTGTCGGTAAAATATCTGCTTTTCTTTATGGTTTAAATTATTCCGGGCACTACATGTTCTACTTGTTCTGCAAGCTTTTTCAATTTTTTAAAAATTATACCGTGTTTTGGAATTATTTCTCTGTTTTTGTCAGTAATAACTACCTCAAAACTTTTGCGACTTCTTCTGAACTTATACGGGGTATATTTATTGTAATAAATCACTGTTTCAGAATGCCTCGCCCTGTCGTTTCAGTAATAGGAAACGCTTACATGCTGATACACAGTCATCTCATCCGGGAAGTATCAAATTTGCAAAGGTATTACTCTATCTGCTTTCCTGGATTTTTGGTCTTTTTCTCTCTTTTTAACACATGAATTTGATTTACCGGGACAAGAACTACCTAAGGTCTTGTAGAACACATGGAACTATAGTTTATTCAAAAAAAAAAAAAGAAAAGAAAATCCTTGCCTCACGCTGCACCGCCCTTCAGCCGAGCCACGTCGCACCACCTATAATAATGCATAGGTGATGTGGCGTGGATCAGCAGACGGGCGGTGCTTTGTGAGGCAAGGATTTTTTGGAGCGAGTATATATGCATCTACAGTGGGTGTCAATGGCGGTGACCCGTCTGCGGCCTCGAACGGAACGCGGCGCGACCGCGCCGCTCGAGCGAGAATCCTCTCCGGGACATTAAAGGTTTTCTGATAGTCAGTTAGTTTTCTTATTCGTTATCATCAAATATGATGAACAACTATCAAGAGAACCCAGATACGGCACTGCGGCGACGATTCTAGCATGAGCGGCGCAGTCGCGCCGCGTTCTGTTCGAGGCCGCAGACGGGTCACCGCCATTGACGCCTACTATATGTACTTTCAATGACTCTGTTGTGATATGGAGTGAATTCGTGTTGGAAAGCNTCACCGCCATTGACGCCTACTATATGTACTTTCAATGACTCTGTTGTGATATGGAGTGAATTCGTGTTGGAAAGCGAAATTGATCGCTAGCGCTGTTTGATCACCTTTTCATGCGCTCTATTGGGAGCCCGAGACAATCTTGTTATTGCATCAAATGCAGGACTGCTTTGATATATAAATTACCTCCATCTTGTAGAATACCAACAGTGGCTGCATAGTTACTTGTCCTATTTGCGAACATGCCATCAAGTCGAATTGGCCTCAGGATAGTGAATACACTCTTGGAAAATTGGTAAAACATTTACAAAAGCACGAGGGAGATGTGAGTTGCATTCTTATTTCCATGTTTCACATAACATTTCTGGTAATTTGTATTGTTTTACAGTTGGATAGCTCGCGAAAGGTTTCATGTATGTTGTGCTTTAACTTTTATACTAAATCAAGCATAGAAGAACACTACAGGGAATATCACGGAAGTAAGTAGTTGTACTGGTAGCAGTATGCATCATCATGTTTGATTTGGTGAAATTGAACTTTAACCGGATTTTTAGCAGCGCCCGAGAAATACACTGTTAATGACGTTGTGCATTTTACCAGCTCTATACATCGCTATCAAAGTTTGATGGATACGTATTCTCAGTAAGATAAATATTTTCTAGGCTTGTTGCCCTATTCTACTCTGTAATGACTTATTCAGAATTCAAGATTTGGATTCATCAGTTGCGGGGACCTGTTCTCGTATACCGGACGGTTCAGTGTTCACCGGCTACCCTACTAGGAAAAGTCTAGGTAGTCATCCCCTTGTGATTGTGTCGTTTCTTATATGCGAGCTGATATACCCTCTTTTAGAACGGTGTCGTGCGAAGTGGCTCCAGAAGTTTGAGTCGGAGTCGGAACCGAAGTTCTTGTTTCGCTTCAGGATTAGTCGGAATTCTTCAGCGCCGTATGCGTGGTGGGTTCAGCATTGTTCGATGATTTATAGTGGTTGGTGGATAAAGTGGTCAGCTTTGATCAATCCGGTCGTGTAGGATGCGCCACGCATTCGACTTCATCTGAGCAGCGTAGAGGCATTGAATGCATATGTGTCCTATGCAGTGACTTGC
>JARK01001393.1:837040-895650 GCA_000688135.1 Ancylostoma ceylanicum | reverse complement strand
CTCTCTCTCTCTCTCTCTCTCTCTCTCTCTCTCTTCCACATCATTGGAATCTTTCCATCCGTTTTTGGTGGTTATTCTTAAGGTGTTTTCATACCTTGCGCACTTGAAGTATCAAATCCTGCGATGATATCTATTTTTGTAGTCGCTAACCTTAATAGTAGTAGCTTCGCAGTTCCCAAATTAAGGTTATAAAGCAGCTTGGAATTGATTTACACACTAGATTATGTCACCAGCCTAAAAACCCAATTTCAACCCATTTTGAATTGTCACCAGCCCAAAAACCCAATCTCAACCCATTTTAAATCGTCTGCCTCATTTATACGCACACCTCCTCACAATGACCAAAATTCTTTTATCCTGTTTCAGTAATTATCCTGATCCCTGCAGCGAATGTGGACAGCTGATTCCAATGTGCAGCCAGATGAAGGAATCATTCCAAAGAGTCTCCCATGTGTTGGCGAAACATTACGAGAACGAGGATTATGCACGGGAAGCCATCAATGCCTAGTATGTGGACTTCTGTTTATTCTTGAATATTTTCTCACCAGCTGTCGCAGTCAATGTTTTTGTTGATGTAATGCTGCTGTTGTAGCGAAAACTATCATTCTGGTGAGAATAAAGTTATGCTGTTGAATGGACAAAGAAGCTTGGAGTTGTCTCAGGATGGGTGCGTCAAATTTGCATGTAATCGGTGCGACTTCTCGTGTGGCAATGGATATGCCCTCATACAACACGCCAAGATACATGAGACGTAGGTTTATTACCTTTCTGCAATAGCAGTATGTGTTACTTTAATCCTGAAAGGCATGCTTATGTATTGTTACAATTTTTTACAGAATTGAGACTAAAAAAGAAGCTCAAGTGATCAAAAGGTATGAAATTGATTATTGATTATTTGTTAGCATTTTGGAGAGGTCATTTGCTTTGCAGGGAATCTCCAACAGTATGTCCATACTGTAACCGTATGCTGTTATGTTCGACGCAGTACTCATCTCGAGTTACCCTTCTATCGCATTTTGTTAAATTCCACAGGTTGTCTCGAATCAATGTTGGAGATTTTATGAGCAAATGGTGAGTTTCTGGACGTATTCCTTGTTTTCTGGAAAGTAATCTACTATTTAAGTGCCACTTGGCGAGTGTCGTCTGAATTTCCCTACATTGATCCAGTTGTTTCGATAAAAAAGGGAAAATTACAATGTGCAGTCTGCGAAGCGTCTCTTCCCGATGTTACCCAGATGCTGAAACATGCGAGGACTGTGCATGAAACGTGGGTTTATCCGTGGTTTTGTAATAGTCACTAATTTTCAGGATAATAGTTGAGCTTTCCTGGCCTAAGAGTTGATATAAAGTATGTGAGAACTATACTACTTAAATCCATGTGTGAACTCACCTAAACATTCTTTTCTCTTTGAAAATTGACTGGGAATTTTCTATCCTGGCTCCAGGCACAATTTTTCCCATATGTTTTTTTTCTGGAAAAAGGGCAAAGATCAATTCTTTGTTAACTTTTTTTTCGCTTAAGGTATCAGCCAAATGTTAGCAACGAAGAAGCGATGATGGATGTGGACTTGTCGCTAAATCAGCCAGAGAACGAGGAAAATGAACAGCCTTCCACTTCCTTGCCCCGGTAATGACTTCTCTAGAGTTCGAGAATCCATTACAGCACGTTACCTTGTTTGATTCTTTGTTGTTATTTCAGTAATGAAACACCCAAAGAGGCGAAAATATTCGGCAGCATTTGCAAGGAGCGCAAGGTCCTCGCTAGAGCCTCCGCATCACCATCGCATCAGGAAACAGAAGATGACGGCAGTGCTGTGGAGTCTGAGTCTGATAGGGAGAGGAATAAGGCGTCGTATGTGCTACGTACGCCAAAGGAGGAGTCAAAGCGAGAGTCCACACGGCGATTATCTCGATCCTATGGTGAGTGGGCTCATTTTACTCCTGAAAAGGTGGTTATTTGTTTGAAGCATACTCGGAGTCCAGTTATAGTGCTCTCTTTTGAATTTTTAAGAATAGTTAAGTGAGCTGTGACTAATTTTCCCAGGGTGTGTGACACTTGGGAGCTTGGAAATGTTTGTGTTAGTTTTTTAAATTTAGCCCCAGCAAACGACCGAATACCACATTTACCATCGTCTTCCGATGACGAACTCAATAAAGAACGCAACCAGGAAGATAATTTGGTAACTTCGATTCTTTAAGCTTTCTAGCTAGTTTTTTTTAGTATTAAAAACTTATTTACATGAGCTGGGCTATGATAATTTTAATCATCGGTAGTTACTTAGACTCGATTGTGAGTCTCCTTTTTGGGTTTTACAGTGGTCTTGAGTTACTAGTTCGTTGAAGAATACTCAGTAGTCGCTACTATCCCTTTCTACCTGGCAGGAAGATGAAACTTTACTTGAATCCAGATCTATGAATAATGTTCCAGACAAATATCGAGCAACAGACCAGTGGAAACGAGTCATACACTCCAACAAAAGAGCCGGAATCTGCGTCTGTTCAAGGTTCGTTGCGTTTTCCCTGTAGAACAAACAATTAACCATTTATACAGAGGTCTTCTCATAATCGTACTCACTTTGTTTTATGACAGTCTAAATTCTAACTACGACGGGCTCCACCTTTAGGCAAGTTCCACCAATTTCCTACATTTGAGTAGTTTAGACGACGTAAATGACTGTAACAATCAAACTCCTCGTGGAACCCAGCCGACAGATGGCGAACATTGCTCAATTAGCCTCAGTCCAGCTGAGGTGGACATTACTGGCACTACTCACCAAGGTCCATACACCAGTACACCCAAGTCTCAAAAACCTGGCACCATCGTCAACTCTAGAGCGAAAGCCGGTTAGCTGATCAAGACTCTTGCCTTTGGTTCCAATTAACGCAAATTTCTATTCCAGGATCAATACTATCTTGGCTGACACCAATAAATCGATCAGTTGTACCTCCTCGGAGAGCGGAATTGTTGCCGGACCCGGTTAGTTGTCTCCGTATCTCTTAATTTGTTTTTTCTGGGCAAATTTTGGAATTTGAATGTTTTAGAATGTGAGCGCTACACTCGAAGGAAACCTCAAAGATGCTCTTGATGGCAGCTGCACAAGCCTTGACTCAACTGTTGTTAAGGTGAGAGAATTTTTTCTACGCCATTAGAACTTTGGAAAGAATGAGTTTCCAGGTGAACTCAGCTAACCATGTTTCTGCTGAAGGAACGTTGTTTGATGAACTGCCACAACGAATTATCCAAAAAATTGCGAAGCAGTCCAAGCCACCTGAAGATATCAGTCATATAGAAGGAGCTAAGGGATATCCGTGAGTTTTTTGTGTGGATCCAATTTTTTATTATTTCCTGCTGTTGATCCCCTCTGTGATTTGTATGTATTCTTTAAAATCTCGTTGTTTTTCCTGAACAGTTCTATTTTGGTGAATTTTGAAGGTCTGTGCAAAAATAGACATAACTAACTGCTCACCTTCATACTCGTCATTTGCACCCTGTTGTATCAAAATGAGCTTCTTTGGTGCTTTTCATGCGCACACTCATTCCCTATCATTCTACTCATTTTCTCCATCTATATCCTTACTGCAGATTCATTTTAGTCCCATCTTTTCTTGTCAAAACCTCAGTAGACTTAGATTTTCGAACACTTATGCTCAAACTAAAAAAAACTGCTTTGTTTAGATGCAATTTCTGTGGATTCAAAGCTCGTACAGTCGGTGACATTAGGCGGCATACAAGCCTGGCCCATTCAGAAGTCCTACCATCGTTATCTACAAAAATTGTTTCTCCATGCCATCTGTGCAACGAGGTAGGCACTGCTATCAACTTCTCTGCCAACGACTTTGTTTCTGAGGATTTTTTAAAGGTCTTCGAAACTCGAAGTTTGCTCCTGAAACATATTACGAACCGCCACACTGATGTTCCGGAGCCATTCAAGTGAGCTTTCTTTCTTATTCGAAGTCACTGGTTCCTTTTTTTCACATTTTATGAGATAGCTTTTCCTGACATCGTTCTTACCTGCAATCGTGGGATTTATTTGTGCTGTCTATACCTTCTAGTTGTCACTGTACTGTTGTGCTCCTTTATGGATAACCTACCTAGCTATCATGCCGCGCTGCTGGGGAACAATTCTCGCTTGACCTTGCTTTTCGTTGCATTTGAGGAGAGCAATCCAATTTTTGCTGATTTCTGGTCGAGGTGCTCAGATAGTCAATTTTGACAATGCATATTGATGCAGAGTCCAATTACCATACAGTGAGGAGGTGCTGACCTTCTTTTTTTTTTTGAATTTCTGAATGAAGTGGATTCAAGACGCTAACGATTCGAAGAAAAAAATAAGCTAAGTCAACTGCTTCCTCTAGTGATTCGAGACTAGGCTCCTTAGACAACGCAGAAGTCAATATACGTATTCCTGTAATTTGAAGAAAAAATCATTAAAAGTAAAACGAGGTAGCATTCCTGGACAAATTAGCTGTCTTTTACCATTTATAGGTGCGCATATTGCCCCAAGACATATGCGACATCTCGTGGAATGCGTGACCATGAGCGACGAACCCATGAGTCGCGGCTATTTCTGGATCCAGCGAATTTGGTTTGTCCGCACTGTGATAAAGAATTTGATAGTAAGAGAAATCGAGATGAACATGTTAGAAGGCATAAAAACCCTGACAGTTTGTTAGGTCGAGGGTTCTAGGACATCTTAGCAGAACTGTTATATGTTGTATTTGAATTGAGCTTATATGGTTTAACCTTGTGCTATGTAGCTTGTGCTATTAACCAGGTTTTATAGTTGTATTGATGAGTTTGAATCTCAGTTTGGAAAGTTTTACTCACCTCTGTTACCTCGTTGTTGCTTGTATATTGTTAGTTTTGTTACCTGTGATTGTTGTTGACGTTATGTGATAGAGTCACTGGCATTTGATAGGCATTGATGGTTAATAAAGAGCCAGGTTATGCACCTGTCTAGATCATTGGAGAGAAGTGTATTTTACCTGTTTTATCTCGCATATTTTTCCTTGGCGCGTGTGGCGCAGTGGTAAGAGGCTTGCTGCGCACGCACACGGTCGATGGTTCGATCGCGCCCACGGCCAACCAAGCCATCCATCCCTCCGGGGCAGGCTCAAGCATGTGTTGATAAATTATCAAGAGGGGGTCGTAAAGGGGTGGGTAAAAGAGGGGAGGGGGTCGTTGAAGGGTGTCATATTCCTTGATTATATTTGTGCGCACGTCATACCCGTCCTGTCTATCACTAGAAGCCGACTGAAAGTTATTTTATGAAGCCTACCCAGCTGCGCTTTTCTCCCGAGTCACAGCTCTCTATGTTCAAAAGGAAAGATTCAGCACGGGAATTACAGAAGTGAGGTTTTCTCGATAAAAACGGCCTTTTTACTTTTTTTTTACATGTTCTTATCGACTAAATCGAACCAGAAGGAAGGATAACTGTGGCGAAAGGAAGCATACAGGCTGGAACGGCAAACCTTCTGCTGCTTCAAACTGCAAAAAAGGCACATCAATTGACTAGATCTCCTATTATTCATGTTGATTTACAACCATGCCTATGGGAGAGTCAAAATTTTCGGTGAAAATATTTGAAAGTTTGCACTGCTAGTCTCACGCAGTCCTGCGAGCCAGGAAAAGGCCGTTCTGAAGAGCTCACTCAGCTGTACTCTATTCCCAAGTTTCGGGTCTCCATGTTTGAGAGAAAAGATTCAGCACAGGAATTACGGAGATGAAGTTTCGTCGATGAAAATGGCCTTCTTTACATGTTTTTATCGACGGAGTTGAATCGCAATGGAAGCAATTGCGGAAAAAGGACCTATATAGCGTGAAAGCGCAAACCTTTTACTATTTAAAACTGGCAAAAAATCTGCACCTCTATGGGCTATATTTCCTGCTATTCATGCCCATCTACAACCATGCCTCTGAGCGAGCCAAAATTTTAGGTAAGCATTTTTGAACGTTCAAACTGCTAGTCCTACTCAGTCTTGCAACCCAATAAGAAGTCATTTCGTGCAGTACTTTTGATTTTGTCGAATCCACTGCAAGTGCACGTCATTTTACGTCGTGCAAAAATTTTGGCCCCGGAAGGGATCGAACCTTGGACCATGCAGATGATGTATATCAACGCTTTTCGTGGTGATTTCCATGCTCATCGCTTCAGTAAGTCAGAATATTCGAGTACGGAACGATATTTGCTTAATGCGCACATTTTACGTTCTGCAAAAAATTGGGCTCAGAGGGGACCGAACCCTTGACCGTGTAGGCGGTGGCGAAGGTGGTAGGAGAGCTAAACGAACACTCTCCTGTTTACAGGCGGTCCGGAAAGAATTGAGTTTTGCTGTTTTCTTGCGGTGGCAAGGACCATGGACCGTTGATCCCAGATAAAAGCTTCCATGCAAGAAGGGGAGGGGGGGGGGGTCGTATTGGGGTCCACTTTTTATCATCACCACGCTTGACCCTGCTCCGGGGTTGGTAAATTGGTACCAGAGGAGTCTGGCAGGATGAAGCACTGGCTTAGTTCATGGGGTACCCCCCGCAAGTCACTGTACAGGGCACATACGCATTCAACGCCTCTACGATGCTCAGATGAAGTCGAATGCGTGGCGCATCCCACACGACGGGATTGATCAACGCCGACCATCCTATCCTTATAACGTCATGGAGGAGCAGTCCTTGACAACTTGAGCAATTTGAACACGACATGTTGAAACATTTGGTTGAAGAATCGTTCAGTCTTAACAGATTTAGTTTGTAAACGACATATTTGTTCTCACTGGCGTAGAAACTGCTACATAACAATTGGATAGATCCTTAAGGATCACAAGCTCTTACATGGTATAGTACAATAATCTCATCACAAAGTGAATACAGTTACAAAGAATACGAACAACCACAAAGACGGATTAGACATGAAAGGAAAGCCATCGTTATGGAAACACAATGAGTAAAAACGATGAACAGAGCTATAGCTCTGCTGAAAATCCTAAACTCTCCACCTTTTTCTGGATCTAACCCGAATAGCAAGCATCTGAACAACAACCTAATTCCATAAGGCATAAATGGAATGAAGTAGGTGCTTTGTTACTTAGCATTGATCATATTGCTGAATCACAAAATAATAACCAATGAGCACGTCTAAAGCCGCTATGCCGGGCTTAGAACGGAGATCTTGGGATAACGCATAGTAAGAGGATCAACGAGGGAATTCGCAAACTAACGACCAACGAGGGGCCCACGATGAGGTTTACACGGGAAAAGGCAGCAGGTTTTTGTTTGGGATCAACCAGTTGATTTTCGCTTGAGTGCACTACTGAGTAGCAGATTGAGGGTGTCACTGTCTGGTTTTTCCTCCTTCGACTCTCCAGATCCTCGCGAAGTTTCGTCGACTTCTAAATTTAAAGTGAAGTGAAGTAGTAAGACTTGTACGGAAAATGGTATAGAAAGATCACCTTCAATCTGTCCTTTAATTCCATCAGTGACGGCCTTTTCTAGCTGCAGCTTCTTACGCGCCAGGCAGTGGATGTCCACCTAAAAAACGAAAGATATCTCCGAAAAGCTGCGAAACTAGCCATTGAGAACGAAAAAAAATCATAAGTTTTGGGTGTGGAGCGTTATGCCTGGAGTGGGCGGTGCGGTCAAGCTCTGTGATTCGTCAAGTCACGCAAGCTGCCAGTCACAGGGCTTGGTCGCGCCGCCTTTTCCAGGTATAACGCTCCACACCCATAAGTTCTTTGCTCACCTCAACCGTGTCCTTGCTGACTAGCCTAGTCACATAGACCTCCTTCTTCTGTCCCATACGATGACACCGATCTTCGGCCTGCAAAACATACCCTTTAAGTCATGTTTTTTTTTTCACAAAAAGAATCCCAATTCAGGTATCCGTGTGTGTGCAATCCCTTCCTCAAAAAGGCGAAGGTTTCGCTTATGCACCCTTCCGATTTAGTGCAGGACTACTCAACTAACTAACTAGTCAGTATTAACCAATCTAGGGTGTGTCATCCATTTGATTTCCGTTGTAGGCTGAGACTCAGTCTTATGACTAACTAGGATTACTAACGAAATTAGTTCACGATGGTTAGAGTGATTGCTTATCCGGGTAAGCACGCAGGAGGTCAGTGTTGATCTGCTTGCCAGATTTTACCCGAAATGGCAATTATGGCAATCAATCCACTCCAGGGTCTGGATACATCGTTGAAACTACCCAGGGTAATAACGGTAGGAAATTTCGGGGGTATTACCACGTTTACCCTGGGTGATCTCATTGACGCACGCGGTCCCAGGGTCGTAAAGGCATCTTAAATGCGTACCCAATCTAAGGGTATCTGTTGCGCAGAAGTAAATTGTACCTAAACTGCGCATTAGTAAGGATAGGTGGTAGGATATGTATTTTTCCCAGTTTTCTAGCGCTATCATGAATAGGACTTTTTTTCCTTGAATTTCACTTTGGTAAAGTATACCATGCAAAATGCTCCAAACAACTGTCACAACTTTTCTGCAAATAGCTCGAAACCTGGATCAACCAACCTGCTTGTCATTATAAGGGTTGAAGTCAATATCATGCAGAATAATATGATTCGCTGAGGTCAGATTAATACCCAGTCCTCCGGCACGGGTTGACAGGAGAAAGATGAAAAGCTCATCATCATTATTGAATTCGTTGATCATTTCTTGCCTGAAGCAGTAATAGAAATCAATAAATCAATACGTAGAACTCATTAAAACTGTTTCACCTTTCCATCACAGGCGTTGATCCATCTAGCCGCTTATAAGCATACCCTCGTATCCGCATGTAAACCTCCAGAATGTCAAGCATAGAAGTGAATTGGGAGAAGATCAGCACTTTGTCACCCTGGAGCATGGTTAGCGCTCTTCATTCGAGAATCCGGAATAAAAAAATCTAGAAATAGGACAAACCTTTTCCTTGATTTTTGGCAACAGCTCATCCAGCATTCGGCATTTTCCAGATTCCAAAGCCAAATCCTCGCTGAGCAAGAATTTCTTTGTGCTCCGGAATTTTTCACAAATTTGATGAATTTGGAAGTCTGACTGGTAAGAGAGATCTTCGGCTACATCTTCCCATCGCTTTTTCTCATAGGGTTTTTCCTGAAAAAAAAAAGGCTACTTCAAGGTAAAAAGATGAGAAAAATCACGCAAAGAAAGAGAAAAAAAAAACAGAAAAGACTCCAGACCCAATGCGAATAAACTAATCTGTGGCCGCGAAAGAAGCTCATACCTTAGCGCATAGCGTTTTCGCAAGTTTATCCACAAGCGAATCCGTGTACTGTACCCGTCTTAATAATGGATGATTTGCAGCTTGTCTTAAATGAATTAAAGCACCATAGGCATTATTTGTATCTCCATCGAGTCCTCTCACACTGAAAGAATGAAAGGATGAATAACATCAACAAAAACCTAACCGATCAGCCTCCTTGTACTCACCTATCCAGAACATTCTCATACAACTCCTTTTGATCTTCTAGCATCTCCACCTCAACAACTTGTTCATGTTTCTCGGGCAAATGACCAAGCACCTGTATAAAAATTTTCACTTACAAAGCTACATTTCTACCCGTAATCACTGAGAAAATGACTGGAAATGGAAACAGCATTGATAACTGTCAAAAATTGTTGGAATTATTAGGTTGTTGCGAAAATAATTGCCGTTTCACGGTATGCTTGAAAAAAAATTTTTTTCTTGCCCAATTCAACAACTTCAAGCCAACTTGTGCTAGCTCCTGGTAGGGTTTGTTCTGCGCTTTCAGATGCTTCTTCAATAATCCCGCTAGCTCTTCCCTGGACTTTTTTATAGGGTCGCGAAAAATGGTGAGCCGTCGCGATTTTCGAGTGATCATGTTGTACGAGTTCAAACTCAGCCATTCTGCAGCGGAAGCAGCCCGTAATATGGCACTTGTTTTTGGCACGGACTCTCCTTCCGAAAGGACAGTGAGGTGCTGGTTCGCAAAATTCTTCCGGCGATTTTGATCTCGAAGATAAACCCGGTCGCGGTCGAAGGATGTCGCTGGACGATCAAGCACTGAGAGCAGCGGTGGAAACGAAACCCGATACTACTACTCGTACGTTGGCGGCAGGCCTGGGGGTTCACTATGCTACAGTTTCAAAACATTTGGCCTTCATTGGCATGGTGAGAAAAATGCAAAAGTGGACACCCCATGATCTGACCGCTGACCAGCAATCCACCCGCTACGAGATCTGTTCTAACCTCCTCGTTCACCCGAAAAACGAGCCATTTCTTCACCGTTTAGTAACTGTAGATGAAAAATGGCTCCTATTCGATAATAAGAAACGTGGTTATGTATGGGTAGACAAGTTCTCTACCCCTCCAAGCTTCCCTAAACCAGATCTTCACCCTAGAAAGGTTATGTTGACAGTTTGGTGGTGTTGTAAGGGTGTTATTCATTATAGCCTTCTGCAACCTGGTCAGGCTGTTACATCAGAGTCTTACTGTTGTAGCTTAGACCTGATGTATGAAAAGTTGCGACAAATGTGGCCGGCAGTGGTAAACAGAGGTGGGCCTGTCCTGCTCCAGGATAATGCTAGGCCTCACACTTCAAAACTCACCCGGCAAAGACTGACGCAGTTAGGCATCGAGGTTCTCCCTCACCCACCTTACTCTCCAGACCCCTCCCCTACCGACTATCACTTTTTCCGGGCTCTCGAAGCAAACCTGCGTCAGCAGCAGTTTCCTGATTTGGAGCATGTTGAAATTGCCTTCTAAGAGTTCTTAAAATCTTGTGATCTCAGTTTCTACTGTAAAGGTATAAATGAATTACCGGATCGTTGGCAGAGATGTGTAGAATCTGATGGATTTTATTTTGATAAATAAAGTTGAGTTTGAAGAGAGTTACAACATTTTGAACCGGACTGTCTATTTCGGCAATTAATTTCGCAACAACCTGATATTATAGATTACAACCAGATAAGCAGTTGAGCCAACGAAGAAACGCGTACGTCAAAATGGGAGTGTTGAGAGGAATTTCAACAGAAAGAACTGGCCATGTGTTTCAGCTCATCAATGTAGAGAAGATCACCATTACACCCTACCTGGCAGGCCTTGGAGATGGAGGTTACCGGCAAGCGCCCCAGAGGCGCACCGGAAAAACGATTGAAGGACACCGTATGCAAGGATATGAGAGAGCCTGGAGTCACCAAGGATGACGCTCAGGATCGAGATCTATGGCGCAGGAGAACCAAAACAGCGGACCCCGTGAATGTGCGGGACAGACGCTAAGGAGAAGGAGAAGAATGTAGAGTCCTGTGTTTCAGCTCTTCAGTGTAAAAATAGTCATATCTACAACGGTTCTAGATACAGGAAAGAGAAAGAAAGAAGGAAAGAGAGGAAGAAAGAAAGAAAAAGTGTACTCAAACAACAGGAATTTCAAAACTAAAGTGGTTAAAAATTCAATTTCAATCTCCATCGATGAAAATAATGCAGTAGTAATAAAAATAAAAGCTATGTGAATTCAAAAATAACGGGCAACATAATCAGGCTGCTAACTCGTTCAAGTCTCACCTGCACTTTCAGTCTTCGCAATATGTATGGCTGTAAGATTTGCTTGGCTTGTTCAATCCTGTCCTTTTGATACATGGAACATGACCCAGACTCCAGTGCTGGGCCTTGCTGCAAATTTCTCGTTTTTCAGAATTGATAGATGTTAAAGAAATTAAGAAGAGACAAAATTGCTTGAACTGGAGCTGTTACCTGTTTGAAATGCTGTAGGAGCTGTCCAATATCCTCACAATACTTCGTAAATATATTGGTCATCACAAAATACATCAACGATATCAACTCTATAAGGTTATTCTGCAGCGGTGTTCCAGTCATCAGAATCTTCCTCTTGCCCTGTAGTGAGGAACCTCAGGGGTAGCAAACGTCAAAAGAGGGTGTATTTCACCTACCTTAACTTTCATTAAATTCCTATATCGATCGGTGCCACAATTCTTCAGCATATGACCCTCATCATAGATCACATAATTTAAACTGAAGTTCTTGAAAAACTTCTTGTCATCATGTTTCGATGAGATCATGTTGTATGTCGTAAGAACAACATCTATCTAAATATAGTAAACTGTTATGGAAGACGGCTGGCATGGAATAACAAGGAAACCCACGTTCTCCTTCTTCTTCTTAGCCATATGCCGAAGTTGTTTGCGCTCATCTTGGCTTCCATAGTAAGTCAACAACTATAAACACAAATTAAATACAACCACGGCAACTATCAAGGTGTGACCTGTAAATCTCGTGAACTCACGTTGATCTTCGGACACCACTTGATGAACTCTGACATCCAATTCTCGATGGTGGAGGACGGAACCACGATGAGATGAGGACCGCGTACGTTTGCTTCTTTCAGATAGGCAATGAAAGCTATCACTTGGATGGTTTTTCCGAGGCCCTGAAAATATACGAAAATATAGAGAAAATACAAAAAAAAAGAGTTGCTTAAAATACCATTTCATCGCCGAGAATGCAGTTGAACCCTTTCTCATACATCATTACTAACCAATTCAATCCTACATGTTGATAATCATGAAGCGAGCACCTGAAAATCAGCAATTTTCCCCTTTTAGTTTGGTTAGGTTACCAAGTACTTACTTGGTATCTAAAAACTTTGGCTGAAGCCTTTGATGAGTGCATTGCTCAAATTCTGCAGCAACCGCCTGGGCGTGATCCTTGCAGTCATCCAGGATTTTTTCAAGGACACCACGGTTCTCCAGTGTTTCCATGTAAGCGTTCAACGCTCCCATCCCTCTTGGCACTTCAGATATTGCGGCTTCCTGAAGGTGTCGCTGTAGAAGGTTAAACTCGGAATAGAATGGAAAAACACGGAAAAAACGGGAAAAGGAAAAACAAAAAAAAAAGAACAAAAAACAATTACTTTTTAATACATAGATATGCTCTAAATCTCACTGACCAACTCTTTAAACCTGTCAAACGGACGCTGATCCAGAATCTTCGTCGCCATCCTCTCAGTAATTCGAGGTGTAGCCAGAAGCTGTGGACGAGTGGCTGTGTTGAAGAATTCTAGACATGACCGCATCACGTCATCTTCTCCTTCGCTGCGATCGTGATGATCCTCATCCTGAGTGCTGATCCACTAAGAGAGAAAAGCACGGAAGAAAACTGTACTCACATCGCTATCAGCAGAGTCTGACTCGGAAAGACGCTCTGAACCTCGTTCACTGCCGTCTTCTAGGAACTCTTCGTAGTCCGAGGAAACTTTTCGTTTCCGAGCGTGTTTTGCCGCTGCTTTGGCCACTTTCTTTAGAGTTGGCGCTGACTAAAATAGTAGGAATGAGACAGATAAATGGCTAGGAGACGGTATATGCTCAATAAACTAACTGTAAATCGGTCCTCAGGCTCATCTTCACTTTCATCGGAGAGAACTACCTTCTTACGAGAGCTCTTCTTCACAGGAGAATCATCAGAAACACGGGTTGACATCCGCTAGAAACAGAAAAACATCCCAATGAAGTCAGTGACACAGGGAAAAAATGTGACCAAACAGTATATTTTAGTAATGACAATCAAAGTTAATACGTACACGAGCATTCTCATTCAGTCTTGGTTTGCACAGCCATTCCTCCTCTTCACTGGATTCCGATAAGGTTCTAGTCTTCTTACTGGAAGGAGTCTTCAACGTATGGAAAATCCAAATCCAAAAGTCACTCTTGCTTATTAGAAAGCTCACTTATTAGCTCCAGACTGGCCTAGTCCCAATGCATTTGTGGCTGCTTTTGAGGTGTCTTTCGATTCCGGTGCGGGTCTTTTGTTGTTCCTGTAAGACGACATCAATCATATGGCAACTGCTCGTCCTGGGAGCGTCAAAAAAGTAACATTTCTCTAGCGTTGAACTCATAAAGACTGATAAATGCAAAAACAAGAGCACCTCTTCTTCCGCTTCCGCTCCTCCTCTTCATCGCTAAGAACGAAATCCTCATCAGCCTCCTCTTCTTCCTCATCATCAACGATAAAATCCTCCTCATCGTCGCTGTGTATAACCTTCTTTCTCTTCGGTTCAGGGCCTGATAAACACGATCCATTGCAATTGTGGGCACGACAGATTTGATAAGCAGAGACTTAGGTATTATAAGAGATTTCAGTATACAATTAGTCTGAATACCCTGCATTCGTCCTATCACCTGCTATGACTCGGGGTCAGGTCACCTCAAATCTTCATAAAAAGAGGTGTTCGCGTGTAGTAAAGAAGATGCGAATCTTTCCCAGCACCACTTACCCCTTCCCCGCGCTATTTCAACCCAGCGGATGGAGAGTGGTAGTATGAAGTATTTCATGCTCTGCTCGCTGCCTATTTACAAGTAAAACTTCTGTTTCGAGCTGCGATTCACGAACGCATAACCGAACGAAACCAGGGCTGGGATTCATGAAACCCTAACCATGAAAACCAACGATCGCTAGCGTGATTGGCCATCCCATAGAGTACGTAACGGTGAGAAACGCAGGACGCGAAAGTTGCCTTGCTAACCTGGTTTCGCTTGGTTTTGCGTTCATGAATCCTAGCCCAGGCTAGCAAACCAACTTTTACTTCCTGCGTCTCCTAGTATTAAGTAGTCTATACGACAACCATTCACGCTAACCATCGTTAAATTCTTGATAACCTTTTCACAGATTCAAAACCGGTAAGCTTACGGACCTGCCATTTGAAAAAAAAAGACAAAAAATTGATATTTTTGCCTATTTTCTAGTTCCAGATATTACCTATGAATAGGAGCAGATCAATATCTTGAAACCTCATACAATTTTCACATCCTTCCATAAATTTTATCCGCATATATCATAAATTTACCAACCTTTCGAACTTCCATTCGTATACTGCTTTCCAAAAAAGTTGGTCATGCGTGCTTGACCCGGTTTTTTTGTTCCAATCGAGGCTGCGATCTATTAAAGGTATCGATTATCAAGTGAGACCGATCCTACAGATCCTACATGACTTTAACACATTCGCGACCTTACACTTTCGGCATGGTGCGTCGCGTGGGACACAGGCGGTCCCTTAAGCACGCATTTGTGCTCAACCGGTTGAGCACGCGGTCCCACGCGTCGCACCATGCGTGCTCAACCGGTTGAGCACATTGTCGCGAATGTGTTAAGATCGAGAGCAAAACCACCAATCAAGCAGTAAAGGAACCTTAGCTAGCGCCATTCTTTTATGTTGAAGCGACTGCATCACCTCGTCAGAAGCAGTTGTGGAGCGATGCGCCACTCTTGATCTTCCCTCATCTCCGAACTTACTTGACGACATTACGCCGCCCCTCAATATGGAAACACTTATAAACCATCGAAATATGGTCCGTAAACATTTAAAAAAACCTCCTTGCAACTCTTACACTAAATCATCTAAATGATACGATAAATCGTGACTTGAACACACATGAAACAAACACACTGCACTAGAAATCTATTTATGCACACAATAACACACTACCGCATAACTTATTATTACAGTATCCGTATTCGAACATCGCCTGACAAGTGACAAGCATATTTAAAACACGACTGCTGGCATACTGAGCATAAAACAGTGAGAACTGCTTCACTACTGCACCTCCGTAAAAGCTTCCAAGTTCATATTTTCGAGATCATCAAAGAAGCCAGTTTCCTGAATAAGTCGACTTGCACTCCACTTTGTTTTCACTTCGTTCCATTGTACCACAAAGGTATCTTTGCGCTGAGCAATTTTCGAAACGACCTGCAATAATCATGTTATCGGATATGAAATTTTTGTGAGACTGGATATTCAGGAAACTCCAGGAAAGAGAAGTACGGACTCCTGAACGCAAGAAATAAAAATTGAGCTTAGCAGAGGGAAGAATAACCCAAAACAGGTAACCAAACCTTGTAAATAAGACAAAATGCGGAAAAAATATAGAACAGAACGCACAAAGAAGACAAAACGGTGACAGAAGTTACGAAAATGAAACCTGTAAAGTGCACTCAAACAGAAATACGTCAATAAGCCAACAGCGGGGTCAACAGCGCAACATTAACAAAATGAAGGACCCTTTGAAATACATGGTAAATTTACATAAAGGTATGTACTGCCAATTTGAAAACGTAGAAGTTAAATTCTATCAGCACTGACGATGCGAAACTTATCAAAGCAATGCCGGAAAACATTAAACATTATCCAAACTCTATTTATGGGTGAAGTTAATGCATGAATGTGGAATTTTTACTACTTTTTGTTATAGATAAGAAGACAGAGACGGGAGGAAAATGAGGAAAGGAGAAAAAATAAAGAAAATACAGTAAGGAAAGAATGTGGTGAAAATCTACACTAACACGTAGCTGAATATACATATGAACTGAAAAAATTGACTAAAATGAACTTACAGCGAGGCTCTGAATTGCTACAGATTTCCTTTGTTGCTCTAGCATTTCGCTAGCCATAGTCAACAGGGCTTCCACCAACTTGGTGCACTCAAAATTTTGCAAATTCCAGCTAAAATAACGAAGACTGCATTTGAATCAACCGCTTAATAATCTTATATTAGATTTTGACTCAACTATAATTGCAGTATTGAGTAAACCATACGGAAGTAATTGTGGATTACGTTGATGAAAATTAGAAAAATTTGTATTAACTCTACACAACAAACCTGCCAACAAGTTCTAGAAGACCACCAGTTAGTGCTTGTTTCGCTTTCCAGAAAAGTGCCTGCGAAGTAAGATATGTACAAAAGCGGTCTATCGCTGTTGATGCTTCGTCTTCTAGAAGGAAAAATGAATAGCATTGAAAAATTAGGTATTAAACGTATAAAACACATACGGTTGCACCACTACAAGATGAGAACCATGACTGTACCTTCAGAATAAGCGTCAGCTGCTTTAGCAAGTGCTATCATATTTTGGCCAATGAATTCTGCCAATTTAGCTTCCTTCGTGGCTGAACTGCTTTCCTCATCATCTGATTGGTCGTCATCTTGGCTAAAAAAGATGTGATACTCATTTTTGGACTTTATGGCTTCCATGCCTCTATAGTAAGTTGAAACAGAATCAGCATATGAGGTACGCAGAATGCAGTAAAAGTTGCTTAACGTCCACAACTCTCCCTTCAAAAAGACATTGAAAATTTTTACCTCGTATCCGTTGCCTTCTTTACATTCTCCTCAACTTTTTCGAATAACCAGTCAGCAGCTTTTTTATACGAGAGACTTTGAGCAAAAGTGCCGCAGGCTAATAAACCAGCAGCTGAGTAGTCCTTTTTCTTCTTGGAAGCTTGGCTCGTCAATGAAGTAAACACCTGAATATCTCGTTTTCGACTCTTGAGTTGTTTCACGAAGGCATATTGAGAAAGAGCTGAGGGCTGAGGTCACTTTTACCAGGAAAGACAAATGAACAAATCATGAACGTCACGATCAACTATGCAAACGATAAAACATGGCGAAATGAGGTGGATGAAATGGATGAAACTGGGCGAATTACCATTTAGGAAACCTACAAGCACGGAAAATTTGTCCACAATATTACCTCCTCGAGCTCCTTCTCACTCCAACACTGCCGCAGTGAAGATCCGGCGCAGGAGAACACTGCTGCTACAGCGGTTACGAGGCACTCTTTACCGGGCCAAATTCGTCCGGAGAGAAGTGGTATGAGAGAAGAGAGCAGGGCCGCTGAAACAAACAAATTCGATCAAAGTAGTGACACCTAGATAGGAGTGGCGCTAAGACCATGTACTTTACTTCGCCAAAAAGGACAGATTGTTGTAGTGAAGTCACTGGAGAAATTTGAGAAAATATGACGTGTGAGAGGGCGCGGCATGCGAAGAGGTAGCCGGGAAACAAAGTTCACTGGCCCCTTTACAAGGAAAGACTGTGAGAATACTGCGACAGCTTACCAGCATCCTTGCCCTCAAGCCTATCTCTAAGACATCCCATCGTCTCTGTGAGCATTCTAGCAGCCTGAGCTCGTATCGACCATACATCGTTGTTTTGAAGGATATCCAACACAAATTCCAATATTTCTTTGCGGTAGAGCCTTACAGCAGCATCAGTACCTCAAAATTTCATATTCAAATTTATTGATTACTATTTTAAGAAATTTAGCCCAAACAAAACAGAATCAATGAACGAAAAAGTAAATGAATCTTACTGGGAACTATTTCATTCCACAATTCACACCACTCCTCATTGCGCTTTTTCGATGCATCGTCTCCACGGATCACTGTAAAAAATTCTGAGACTCAGAGAAAAAATTGAGTAAAGAAAACCTTACCAAGTTGACATTTTTCTAAAAATATGTATGGCACGATGAGTTTGGAGTAGCTCTGGAGCAATTCTGGGCAATTAGCCGACAAGCTTTTTAGAACATGTCTTGCAGATTGTTTCATAGTCTCTGAAAAGCAAAAGATACAAAAAAGAGTGAAAAGGTTACCGTGGAAAGAATGAACCATTCCATAGGAAACTATAACAAAAATATAATGGAAAACCAAAAAGCTTGCAAAGTAGGGTAAAAACTAGAATAGCCATCCACTCACCATCTTCTCCCAACAAGTCCTTCGATATAGCCTTCATCAATGTCTCGAAGCATGTCGGAGAGGCATATTTTGCCAGGTACGAAACAGCACTGGCAAAATGCTTCCTCACAGATGGATTCCTATCTCTAGTTCCAGCGATAAGCGCATTGAAAAACTTGTCTGCAAAGCTCCATAATGAAAAACTTCCTCTAAAGCTGATAATTCCAAAGATTACAAATCAACCTACCACACTGAGCTGGGTGATCCATGAGTAATTGCGGTGCCCTCAGCGCAAGCACTGTAAGCAGCTGAGCGCATGCCGTCCTTGTGCTGGCACCTGCGCTTGAACGTAGCTGCTCGCATAAACGAGGTTGTACTCCAATCAGAACAGAGCTATCGATCTATAAAATGGAAATCAGCTGGAAATCAATAAATGCGAGCAAAGGACATTGCACCTGAGGAATGAGGTCATGGATAGCCGTCATAATGGGCGACGTCCGCGCAATTTGGGCTCGTGCGTCATCTAGCTGAAAAAAAGTCGAAGTTCATGACGCTCCAATTGCATCACGTTGTAAACCAGTAACGGCACATATCATTAGATTTATTACAAGTGCTTAAACATTACAAAAGAGTGTATTGGAGACTGAACCTTTTTCTCCTACTTCATAGACATTGTTTGCTTTCGCTGTAATAGATAAATAAACAAATAAATAAAACAATGAGTGATACGTAAGAACCAAGAGAATTTCCACACTTTTTTGAGCTTTTTTTTTCGAGCCATGGAGTTTCACTAGGTTCGAAACGAACTTGTGGAAGACACTGCAATTTCTAGATTGATCTTAACTACAGCTACAAGAGACCAATTTGGGTTTAGCAGCATAAGTTGATAAACTAACATTAACCGAAAACCTACCATTTCCAGCTCTGCAAGACTCGAACGGGCAGCCACATAGTTGAGGATCGCCGGCTCGGTGTCGCTTATGGCATCGATGAGGGATGGGATTAGCTCAGCCAAGAAGGGACGCAGCTGAGCTCCAGCTGTCTTTGCCAGCTCCAGCAGCAGCGAAATACTGCAACGATCGCTCAAATGCCATTTGGAATTGGCACAAACAATTTCTTTTAAACCACCTGAACTGCTTGTTGATCTTCGTATCTGAGTGGATTCCATTATTTATGAGGATGGGCAGGAAGGAGTCCAGAAAAGCACGAGGATCGTGACCTTTAGAAGATTCAGAAGATAGTCGCACAGCCAATTTTCCAAGACTCGTAACGGCACGATTGGCAGCCAAACGCACGGATTCCTACAAAGACAAAACGTTTTTGAATTCTTTCAAGAAACTTTTAATTGGCGAAGAAAAACCACTTCTCCTCCAAAATTTCCCTGTGGAAAACCCGAACCTTTATACCATCACGAAGTCGGAATACTGTTAACATCAGATCAGCAGCAATGGAGCGAATGTAGGCAGAATCGTTGCTCTGAACAAGGTCAGAGAGGGCCAAACACCTAAAAAAAACATAGATCCACTCCAATAAATGTAAACTACCAGGCGAAAAATAGGGAAAAAAAGTAGAGAAAATACAGGTTTAAACCACGGGTTTTGCTAAAAATCAGAACAACAGTGCCATGCTGCCAAAAAAAAAAATCACGGACAAAGCTCGTACTCACGCCGACTCTCTGACACGCCATTCCGGATGCGTAAGTTGTTGTTGCAGCTCCTTAGCTATATCATCCACAAATTCATCAACCTATAAACCACTATACATTAATGCAACTAGGGATAGGAAACAATCAGTGTTGCTTCATGACATGTACTGAGTGAAAACCTCTATCTGTTGAAACAAAATCATTTTTATGGGCAAAATGTAGACAGTATATATTGATATAGATAAGAGAGAAATTGTTGTTAATACGACAGAACCCACTCGCACTTCTGCGAATGGACTTTCTACGATAGATAAAATGAAAACAGGGCTAAACCTTTAGAAGCAAAAGAAAACCTACTATTCCTCTCCGAGATGCGGTCAAAACCGACCAAATTGAGCGCATCGATTGTCTTACGCGTAGATCTGGATCATATCGATACCTAGACCAAAAACCAGTCCATAATAGCTATCAATTGAATGATCACCACTAAAAATTGGCTGACCTAAACAATTTCGGCACCAGCTGACTGATGTAAGGGTCAAGCTCACTTCGGGCTTCTTCCAACAGAGCTGCGAATCCCAGGGCGGCGCCCTACAATAAATCAAACTTTATTTTTGAAGCAAACCACTGGTAATTGCAAAAAATTACCTTCTTCGTGTTCCACACTGAGTTATGTCTCGCCAGATTCATAAACTTATAGACAAGGTCCGGTTGGTTAAGATCTGTGGCAAGCGAGCACAGCTCCTTATATGTGCTTAGATGTTGGCTGGAATAGAAAAAACAGAAGTAACCTAGCAATAAAGCTACGAAATAATAAACAGCGACAGTGGAAAAACAAAACATACAAGGCCCATGGAGCCCAAAAACAATCACTAACCCATCTGGACCGGTGATATTCTGTTCCTTGCCGAAAACCACTGAGTTCGAGTCCAGTTTAGCAGCTGAGAATGGCTTGCCCTCGGAAATGTTAGACATGAGGTCATTGACAAGCGCTTTTCTTTGATCTGACGATGCCATTTCATAAACCAAGCCAATCCCGCTTGAAGCGACGTCTTGGATGAAATCTGGAACGAAACTGCTAAGTTCAGAAGGTACATACAATAAAAAGTCCACGTAGTTTCCATCCATAATCCTCAAAATAAAACCAAACACAATCTAAGAAGCGTTTTTTTCATGTGATAAAGTGATCCTTTCATTCATCTACATCATTACTTTAACAGGGAGAGATTTGTGTTTGTTTCGTTACCAAGAAGGCTACAAGTTAAAAACCACGCCACAAAGGAAAAATAGCAACGAACCATCATTCTCCGCAAGTCCCATACCGAAGGCCGACTGAATTTTCTCCAGCATTCCATGCAGAACCTTCGCCCGTACTTTATAACTCTTGCGTACGATTACAAACAGCCATATGATAGCGGAACGTCGTTCGTGATGATTCGTCGAAGGAAGCTTTTCAAATATTCTAGAAAATATTTGGGCCAGGCGGCTTTCGCACTTTTCCTGAGTTTCGCTGGGAAGGGAGGCGAGCTGCAAGCAAAAGGAAAGATTTAGCTGCCTGCTGCTCCGTCAATAACATGGAAAACAACATACCTGTACATCATCCTCCGCTGCTACATAGAAATTCCTCCGCGAGGACGAGTTAGGCCCCAATGCTACGTCGTAAAGTGCTGATCCTACTATCAACTGTACCTCTGGTTGTGGAGGACCATTCCCGATGGAATACAACGATGATGTCAACTGAATACAACATATACAATGCGGACACGTACCAATAACAGCTGTAATGATTCTCACTTTTGCCCCACCTTTTCATATAAACTGTCAGTCATCGTTGTTGCACAGAATCCGATGGCAAGAGTGGATTCTTCGTGAGCTTTTGTAGATACTGCATCTTTGCGAGAAACAGCTATCTTTTCACAGACAGAAAGGAGGCGCTCGAGGTCATCAGAAGACAGTTCAAATTTCTGTAAAAAGCTATTTTGACAGCGAGTAAGGAGTCTTTGCAGACATGCCATGAAAGGGATGGAGCCATAGAGAAAGAACAACGATCTGCGAAAAATTCTAATGAAAGATAACTTAACAGAAAGGAAGAAGTGGAAGACATGCCTGTGGTATTGGCGAGTATAAGAAAAAGAAGGCATAAAACAAATAAACAGATTAGACATAGGCAAAATCAGGAAGGAAGATAATGCAAAAAAAGGTAAAAGTCAAAGAACAACCGAAGAAAAACAACCATCAAGGATTGCTGCTGCAAATGAATGACAATACTGGTTCTTACCTCATCCTGTGTCAGAATCCTACGCAGTATGTTAGCCAGTGCACCAAGAGCTGACTCCAGAACATTGTTAGGCTTGTTGTAGCCTTCCTCTGCTAGATTCACCAATTTGGTAATCGTTGATAGAATAGTTGGGTTAGGTAAGGGGTAAGAAGCGATGAATGCACTCGCCAACCAACAGTCTCCAGCAGTGATGTTCTGAAAAAAGGATTACTTGGTACTGGGAAGTCACTGCGCACACCAACCACCGCTAACCGTATTTCATTTTAATGGAGTTTAATTAATTAAATTAATTAAATTTAATTTGAGTGCATATGAATAAATAAATGAGTAAACAAATAAATAGATAAATAAACAAATAAATAAGCCATGCCTTTTCGATAACAAAATATGAAAAATGGACTTTTCTGAAGATTGCCGTGCAGCTGCACACATTTGTACAGTTTGTTGACATTTGTTCTTAGAATAATTACTGGACCACAATAGAAACCATAGTAACAGCCTTTTTTATTTAAAAATAACAATTATGAAAAATATTAAAGATTAATCCTCACCGGCTTGTCTAACGCTGCAAAAACAGACGAGCGCATCTGCTCTCTTTCCTTCTCACTCAGGAGAGAAGCTGCCAAGTGAGCCGCAACATTAGCCATCTCGGAGCGGGTGGTTCCACGAGCGCGTTGGATACAAGCGGTCACTGCCGATGGCGATGGAGAGCTCGGAGGGCATACTGCCGAAAAACAGGCAGCAATGTGGAAGAGGTGGACATCTGGAGCATAGGAACGCTTTCTTTTGGGTAATTCCTTTAAATTATTCCAGCTACATTTTCACCTACCATGAGCGTCCTTTAATGCTTTCAGAGCAATTGCCGTCATTCTTTCCTGACAAGTATTGCTCAGCTGTCGCATTTGTCGAGTAATTTTCGGGGACAACTCTATCCACTCATGTCCGGATTCCGTTGTTTTAATGTCCACATTGACTCCAGCGGAACGACCCATTATTGCCCATAAATATCGTGAACACTGCAGAGTAATTTTCGAGGATGGCATACCAGAAAGAGCCACAGAGCTCAAGATTGACCTACCATTTGATGTACAGCTGGTGCAATGTTCTGCGTAGATGGAGACTTCTCCTTGCCCGTCTCTGGATCAACAATATCCACTTTCAGCTGTTCCCACAGGTATGATACAACAAGTTCGATGGGGACCTCAGTTTGAAGAGACACATCCAGAAGGCGAGTAGCTTCTCCACGAATTTCGTCTCGACTGAAAGAATAATTTCGAAAATAATGCCAAAAGAACAGAAAACAATAGAAAGAAGCAGACACACCTGTCACCGCAGGCTTGCAGCAGCATCCATCTCAGCCCCACTTCATCCGATGTCAGAAAAGCCTCCATATACTTCAGAGCGATCAGCCGACATTTGGAGTTTTCCTGAAATTACAGGATCGAGTAGAATATAAACTGTATAGCCAAACTACACTTTCCAAACAGAGAGACAGAGACCAGAGGCTCATCAATGGGCGTTGTTTAATCAATAAAACCTGTTCTTGTCCATGATATCACAACTTTCTTATGTGGGATGTGCAGTTTCGTTCTCATGCATCAAACATTTCGACTTAGAAATGCCACTTCGAAAGTTAAACTAGTTGATGGGGGACTACATGCACCACCAATCCTCACCCATAACAACCATGCAACTTCTTAGAAACCTATAAAGCAAACAAAAAAGCGTCTAGCAAACAAAAGTTCGCCAATGGGCGAAGCTATGTAACCAGACAGCGTTCTTCGATCTAATGATCATACCTACATGAGTGATGAACTCTTGGATCAGTGCCTTCAGCTTCTCCATGAGGGTGACATCCTTCAGCTTTCGGAAGCCGTCTAACCATTGGGTAAGGCAGTCGACAACAGCGTAGGCTACGTCTTCTGGGGCCTACAAGGTGGAAGTGTGATGGTCACATTGGAAGCACTTGCAAGGACTGTGGGATTCATGAGTAATTTAGGTTGAGTACTCTTTAAATTTCAAAAAAAAAAATAAGTACTCTTTAAATTTCAAAAAAAAAACGGAATAATTAACAGATAAAAGCAAGATGCTGAGCTGTAAAACGGCTACCATGAGCAGTTCTCATGTATGGTAACATTCGTATTGTGCAAGTACAGTGGGCGTCGAAGGCGATGGTCCTTCCGCGGCTCAGGAAATCACGCGGCGCCATCGCGTCGCTCGAGCAGCAATCCTGTTCGGGATAACAAACTATTGGGTTTCCTTGATAGTTAGTTTTCTTAATAGTTAAAATCAAATGTGTTGAACAACTATCAAGAAAACCCAGATTCGCTATCGCGTCGGCGATTCCACTGTGAGCGGCGCGGTCGCGCCGCGTGCTTTTCGAGGCCGCGGAAAGGCCACCGACATCAACGCCAACATGTACACCATGTTCCAAACTCATCACAATCGACCTGAAACCCAGCCGATGAATCAAACTTCAGCCAACTTACCTCAGCAATACTCTTGAATGTATGTCCAATGGTGTCAGCTTGTCCAGTCAAAATAGAGGAGTCGCGCTTCCCAAGTATACCAAGACAACGGTACATTAGAGACAAAGCAACTCCGTTCTAAGAATAAATTGCCTTCAGGTAGAAAATTTAGAAAAGACCGAAAAATAAAATTTACCTTCACTTCGCCTTCCTGAATCTTCTGCACTCTGTCGAACAACAGAGGTCCAAAGTTCTTCTGGGCTGCAGCAGGCATTTTTTCAATCACTTTCACAAGAAAGTTAAGAGCAGCGATGAGCAGCTTCGAGTCTGTCCTTGACGTATGCGTCAACCCTTCCAAACATACCTGGAACATAAAGAAATCTGGGACTACAAAGCAAAACAATTTAAATTTCCTTGTAGAAGCGAAGAATCACGAAAAGAACAGAGCCAAAGGGGTAAAAATATAAAATCACCTTCATGTTGTTCATGTACGCCACAGGGGCTACAGCGGATCGAGTGAGATATTGCAGAATTTTCTGTTTCATTGCTGTACTGACAGGAGAAACAACTGTAGCTTTGCCTATCATCGGTTTGGTAGGTGTCACGATGCCGAGGTAGCTTGCCATAAGTTCATCGACAATGACACGGTTATCGACAGAGCTCTGACTGCAAATCGTGAGGCTTTATTGGGCGGAAATGGTTTTTTTTACATGGTAAGGAGCTCGTGGAGAAACTTACATATCCACCTTCTTCAGTGCCGTTTCAGCTGCATCGCTTACGCTTAAATTAAAAGTTAAAAGTAGAATAGTACATATGGTACAAAACCAGAAAGCGCAGCAGAAAAAAAAAAGGGAAATGATCCTCCCAAGTCTTAGCTCTAGGAAAGTACAAATAAACTCACACTTCTATGCTCTGGGCTGTGCCAAGAACGAGAATGGAGAAAACTGCTTGGTCTTCGAAAAGTCCCGAAACGAGCAGTTTGATTACAGCCAGCTTCACCTGAATTTTCAGGGTGGTTCATTAACGCGAGAAGTTTTGAACAAATGGCTGAAACATTGCACCAAAAATAGTAGTTTGCATAATGAAGTGGATGGATCCCACCTGAACAAAACTACAAGTCTTGCTAACGATCTTTTCAGCGACCATTAGAAACTCGTCCGGACTCTGTCCATGCGTAAACACTTTCTTCGAGCTCTTTACGTAGGCACACGTTTGCTCCACGTCTTCTCTAAACCAAAAGGTGTTTTGCATAAGGTCATCGCATAAAATTCGGAGAAGACACAAATAAACTTACGGGGAGTTCACATCGAAAGCTATGATGCAGTAGAAAAATCTCAGCAACAAAGCCTTCACTTCAGACGGCAAGGAAAACGTCGGCCATGTACTCCGTTCTTTTTGCGATAAAACAATAAAACCAGGTATGCAAAGGGCAAGTATCCTGAAACAAGCAATTTTCAGAGATTCAATAATTTGGAGGCTTGGATTAGAAAGATGGTGGCAAATATAAAGTTGTAAGCACTTACTCAACAGCTTGCATGTGATCATTGATTTTGGAAGATAACGCTTCAAGAAGCAGAGGCAAGAGTTCGCCCTGTTGTTCATCACTGAGATTTACGCTGGCAAATCGTAAGTAGACAAGCGACAAGTTCTGAAAAAATTTTGAGCGAAAGTGAAGGTGGAGTGGAGAGAGGGGGAGCGGAGAAGTGGGGTCACCCAAAAAGTTGTCACAGGCTTCAATTTGATAAGTGAAGCCTAAACTTATGCCAAATAGTAAATGTATGTCCAAGGTTGTACCTATGCCTAACCCTGAGTGTCCGTTCGCTCTCGACTCCCCTTTCCCCAAAAACTTCTTTTCGAAGAATTCAAATAAGAAAATGTCACTCTCATTGGTGAGAAGCAGTATTATTAGGGAATTAATATGTATTGTTCACAGCTCATAATATACAGCAAGCGGCGATAAAACAGATGAATTTGTGGACTTGAGAGTGCACAGAAGCTCAACCGCTCAATTTCCCCTCAATTGCTGCTATTCCTCGGCAACTGCGGCTATGAGGAGGAAACCCTGAGCAGCAACTGAGGAGAGGATGGCAGCAACTGGGAAGTGACGCAAATAGCGTTTCCTCTCGACGTATTACGCTGTTTGGGCTGCGTTCGTGCTGCACAGTTATTAGAGTTGCTTCTTCGCAATTGTCATTCATCACTACATTCACTGCATTTGATAGTTTTACTAAAGAAGCAACTCTAAGAAATAGCTACAATCAGCTATTACCACAGTGCAAAGTAGTGACTTTAGCAAGCTTAGCGCGTTGCTGTGGCACTTGAGTCCGTAAATTCGTCAGTTTCATCGACATTCACCGTATTGTATGCACATGGCACAAAAAACTATCCCATTAAGTTGTACTGTTACTTCTACGTCGTTTCCTTTAATGATAGTTTTAGAAAAAAACATGCGCGACTCACAGAGGCAATGGCGCCTTTCTCCTTGATGAGAGCGAGCAGGCCACTGACAGGATAAGAGATTGCGGCATTGGACTTCACCCGCCGATTATACTGACTTAGAATTTCTCGAACCTGGAAGTTCTCAATGTGTACATAAGGATTTGCAACAGAACTACTATGAGGAAGAAGACATACTTTTTCTAGAGTTCTCGGCTCTGAACCAGCTATTTCTATGAGTCGGACTAGGTAATTATCCGTAAATCTCTGGAGCTGGTCATCTGATTCGATCAAAGCAAAGCGTAGATGGATCCTCTCTACTGAAATCGAAGTATGAACAGACGTGAGATTCAGATGCATAGGGACCACAACGTGATTGGATGAATACACTTACAGTATTCATCCACAGAGATGCCCTCGTTCTGTATTGATGTATTCGGACTAGCCTGCATTCTAAGAGGTCCAACTGCAGCTCTTCAACTATATTTACAAACAGACCCGATGTGGAGCTCAAAATGGATAGTCAAAAGTCATGTTTTGAAACACTGTACTTTTCTGGAGTCAAGACAACGAGAAGTGGAAGCAAGCAAACACGAACTCCATTAAGTCACAACTTGAAATAAGCATTTCTTCTTCAACTTCATACTTAGAAGGGATCCCAAGAAAGGACAGCAGCTTAAAATCCCTACTAACAAACTTCAGGTGATGAAAACAAAATGACCAGACTTCGTGGCCAACTGACCGCGCTCCAATGACTCAGACAATTGGTGCGCGCTATCGGCGCGCCATGAGCGTGCGAGGGGCGACTCATGCCGCCGATGGCGCGCTAACGGCACGCCGATTGCCGGCGCGAGGCGCGCCGATGGCACGATCACTAGCTGTAGTAGCTAATATACCTTGTGCTAGCGTTAGTTCGTAATTCTACTTAGTTGACTCCATCTTGTTTGAAGAAAATAAAGCGGTGTGAAACATTTATTGAGGTTATACATTTCGTTTTAAATAATATAAGCCAAAACACAAAAATTCTGCTATGAATATTCTACTTGCACGAATTCGTGACAGGAACAGTAAACAATATAGTAGATGTAGGTCGGTTTTTAAAAACGGTAAGAAACAGAGATGCAGAGGAAAGAAAAAACTGTACAAGCACGTCGGATATACTTAATTAGGTGCTAGGAAAAATTTGGGTTATGATCACTCTGAAATTCAGCTCGTCTCTTGTCCTGCACTGGTTTCCTGGACGTGTGGTATTCCAATACCCATAGTCTTCTTCAATACATCCTGAAAGAAAGCAATGTTCGGATTATTCGGACTTTTGGATTGTTGGATATTTCAGAATTTTAGAATTTCCTAATGTTGACTGTTCGTCCTACCACAAATTGTACAAACTGATTTCTACATACTTTTATATTCAATCAGTTTTCACCACTTTCGGGCCTTTACACGCTTTAGCCTACGCACTCAGACTATATTAGCCACGTTCCTTCATCATGCCTTCAAGCACTTACATATATCTTAGAGACGCGTGGGTGTGCCTCAGGTAACTACGAGGACATTGACGATGACCTCGAGTAGACAGTGTGGATAAACATAGCAAAATAACTGGATCAATAAATTGTCTTGAGGTTTTAATTTTTGATGAATGTTTTTTTTTCTCTGATGAGTGTTAGAATATTTGCTTCGTTTCCTTGTTTCTACAGAATGTAATGCTCTGTTTAAATAGTTGAACTTGGAAAATATAAGCATGTTCAACTCACATCCATAAGTTGCTATGGCAGTAAGAGATGGTGGCCAGCTCGCTCGTCGAAGCATTTGTCCGTCGATTTCTTAATTTGAGATAAAAATAATATTGAAGGACCAAAAACCATATGAGAAATAATATGCGTAATTCATCATGCTAAACAAGCAAGCAACTACACAGCAAACAACTTGTTTACGTTAAATTCAGTCTATTACAAGTTTAAACAACAAGAATAATAATGTAAATAAATCAAGCATGTCGCAGTCGGATCAATAGCGTCCTTTCCTGGTGCAATTGCGCGTCGGGTCAATTGCTAGTTGCAGGGAATTCATGGCGCGCGCGTGGCCGGCTAGACTTCATGGCACGCCGATCGCGCGGTAATAAGCCACGCCCACAATTTAAGCGCGCCGATGGCGCTGCAAACGCTCATGGCGCGCCGATAGCGCGCATCATTTGTCTGAGGAGAAATTGCACGAGTCCTTTAATGATCCGGCCTTTAAACGATAACAGCGGAGCGTTCTATTTTAATTTTTTTTTTGAAAAACTGCTTTTGTTTTCCAGTTTGGTGTTGTTCTTATTCTTGCAAATCCGAAAAGATATCTCCATTAACAAGATTTTACTAATTGGATATGGGAAACAGCTTCCTTTTCAGTGAGGATTCGTTTTGTTTTCAAGTTGAATTGATAGAGTGAAGAAGTTTGGGCTGAATGCGGAAAACTCAAGGACAGGTCTTCTCGTTTCATTCATTATTTATATTTTCTACTGCATCTGAAGTTGTGCCACTTTACGGAAATGTGAACCGAAGAGGAAATCAAAGGAAAGTAAAGTTTTAAAAGATCGGAGAAAATGTTAAGGAGTTAGTTTAACTTGTGTAGTGGTTCGTTTTCTTAGTTCAGTAGTTGTTTGTGTTCTTTACTGTACAGGATTTTGTGCCATTTTTCAGTTTATGAAAATGTGAACCGAAGAAAAAATTCAAAGGAAAATGGAACAAAAAGACGGGAGAAATCGTCAGGAGGTACCCATCGAACACAGCTTTGCTTACTTACTGTCAGAATCAAGGAGAACTTAATGTCAAGAACAACCGCTATTAAATTGCAAGCGTAAAACGGCTTACGAATGGTCCGTCCGCAAGCCTAATATTTGTGGGCTACTGTAAAGTTCTGACGGGTCGACGCATGAAGCAAAGTTGTTCCATTTCTGCGCCATTTTCGACTTCTAACAAGGAATATTCGATTTTTCAAGGTTCTGTCACCTTAAAGACGTAAATATTACCAGTTCTTCCTATCTCTTCTCAACTTTAGTTTAAGATGAATCTTTCTTTCCATTTTCGAGCTTGAAAAGAAATCCTCCTACTTATTCGTTCTCAATGTTTGACTTTGTTAATTTGCTGCCGATTCTGTACATTTGATGTTGAAAGCAGTTTTATTTTCGCAGGATCTGCTCACAATGTTTCTAGTAGGTCTTCGCCAATGATTTCATTGCAGGTGGCATGGGACGCGGAGAACTTGAGGAAATATGTGATCGTTATCTCAGTCGTCGGGAAGAACAGCAAAAGGTTACAGAAGCTGTGGAGCGATGTTTACGGAAAGGCTACGACTATGATAAAATGAAGGTAATTGTGACATTCCTCGGAACATTGTTTTGAATTACTTTTCCCACTCAAATTTTCCCACATTTTCCACCTATGGTTGATGCTCGTCAAATTTGACGCGACGATATGCAGTGCAAAAGAAGGAGGAGAAGAGAATTTCTCGTACAGCTCGAATGTTCCTGGTTTTGCCGTCACGGCAGCCGCGCGAACAAAATGTGTTCCCATCTTTGCCCCATCGAAACAACGCGAAAACTTTGTGAAACTCCAGGCCAACGAGTCAAATTTGACGCGCAGCAACCACAAATGGCGCTTCCTGTCCAACATTTTCTTCGTTGAACCATTCCCATACTCATGTGTTCATTTCTCGATGAGCAAAGTATTAGCATCCATTCCGAGAGTTCACACGGAATATCGCCGCCCTAAAGATTTCATTTGATCCGACTTAGTAATTGTTATAGTGATTTTATAGTTAAAATAGCTTTGCCAAACTATGTTTTTCAAGCTTTGAAAATGTTATAGTAGTCGTAAGTAATAATTAAGGATCGTGTGTTGGAAGCTATCTCCGATTCCCATCGAGCCCACAAAGTTATATCTGCTATATGTATAGCTTATCCACAGTTTCGGAAAAGGACAAAGGTTGGTCACTGTTAACTCGGCTCCATAAAATAAGTCAATAATTTTTCCTTGACGGAGTCTTGTAAACCTTTTATCTATTTTTTTAGCCTTCTTCCTTAGTTCTGTGAGCATTATGAAAGTTTCAGTTTGAAGAAAACACGACTGACTCTAAAAGAAGCAAAAAGGAACGTGGAAGGTCTCGGTCTCGTGAAAGGAGCAGAAAAGATAAAGAGAGGGGTAAGGATGCCGACCGAGACAATAGAGATAAGGACCGTCGACGACGCGACGATGAGGTTAACAAAAAGGAGATCGAGAAGGTAGGTACTGAGTAAATTGATACTGCTGTAGGTTGAATTGAGTTTTTTTTTCGTAGGAAAAAGAGAAAGAGAAGTTGAAAAATCTTGCCAAAGAGCTGTACCAAAAGAAGCTCGAGGAGGAAGAGGCAAAACGAAATGTTGTAGTTACTGAGGAAACGCTGAGGTATAGTGGATAACTCACTGTTCTTTTGGTACTTCTGGGAGCGAATGTGATTTTCCAGGGCGAAAGAGCTTATGTACAAAGCGCAACAAGAAATCGAGGAAAGGAAACGTCAGTTAGGTTTGGCGGCAGCAGCGCAGACGCTGACTGGCGTCACTGCACAGCCTGCACCGACGGCAAAGAATGTCGCATTGAGACCCCAAGAAGCTCAAATGTTTATCCAGGCTTCTATGAATAAGAAGAACAGAGTAGACGAGCTAAAGGTTGTTTTTTTTTCGCACTACAGTCGTTGATAACATTATTGTTATTGTGTACTTCAGGCAAAACTTGCAAAAGCAACATCGACTATAAACTCACTGGTCCGCCCTAATGCACCTGTTATGGCTCCCTTACCTGATATCCCTCCAGGAATTCTGAAAGAGCGAGAAGAAGAATATGTAAGCGATTTGGATTGTGTTCATTTAGCGAGAAGTTCCTCCTTTTGTTAGCTTCAGGAGGAAGAACTCCTCGAGTTTATGGATCCGAGGATCAGTGCGCGCCCTGCAGAGAGAAAGAAAAAGATGTTCAACTTCCATGAGAAAGGAGAATTTGAGCAGTTGGCTAATAAGCAGAGAGCCGTGGCCAAGTTGGAAAGATTGCAGGTATTTTTTTAATGGGTGTAGCTTTATGTTCGTTATTTTTCATGTCTTCCTTCTCATTTTCCTCTGCTCTGTTTAATTCTATTAGTTTTCGTTTATGACAGCTTTTATAGAGAACTTCAATAGGTTAGTTCAACCCATTCTTCATTCTTCTTTCTTTGATGTGAGATTTCCCAGCACTTTCATTCCTATATTTTTCACTGACCACTTATTGTCGCCCGGTTCCTTATTCTCTTTCATTGTTCCTTCTTTCTCCTAAAAATCATCCGTTTAAAAATCCATTGTTCTCTTATGCAGAACTGATTTTTTCATTTCTAGCACTGCTTCTTTATTTTCTTCTATTTCCTTCATTCTTCGAATCCTTTCTTCTTCTGCTCCATTAGCTGCTGCTTACTTCATTTTCTTTATTTTCTTTTAATATTTCTGATTTTTCCATTGATTTTTTGTTTGTGACATATCGAATGGAATTTTTAGGCAGAAATCTCGCAAGCAGCAAAGAGTACGGGAATTTCATCTGCGGTCAAACTGGCCATGATCACTCCAGCCGGAAAAAGCTCAGATGACGTGCCAGATATCGAGTGGTGGGACTCGATAGTTTTAGAAAGTGACAGGTAATCTTTTCATTTCTTGTATTCTCTTTACATTTTCCCTCTTCTTTGCGACGAATTTTGCTTCTTCTGTATTTTTTCCGTTGGTTTTACAGTTACGACGCTATTCCGGATACCAGCGTAGAAACAAGGTTCAAAGACACCATCAGTGAACTGGTTGAACACCCTATAAAATTGAAGCCTCCCACAGATCCGATGACGCCACAGTATTTGAAGGTATCCTGGGTTTCTCATAACATTTTCACTTTTGTTTTGTTTTCATTTCTAGAGGGCGATTATTTAAGGTTTACCTTACCTCCAAAGAGCGTAAAAAGATTAGACGGCAAAACCGCAAAGAAATGCAGAAGGAACGCACAGAAATGATCAGAATTGGTCTCGCAAAAGCGCCAGCACCAAAGGTTAGCGCTGTTTCCATGCTTCATTGGTTTCATTTTTCATTAGTATAGTTTTAGAAAGGTATTTGTTCCAGGTCAAAATCTCCAATCTCATGCGGGTGCTTGGGAGTGACGCCGTACAGGATCCAACGAAAATGGAAGCTCATGTTCGAAAACAGATGGCGGATCGATTAAAGAAGCACCAGCAGGTACTCCCTAGTTCCTAGTTATGATTGTGCTGTTGCTGTAGTTTGATTGGCTTTCTTAGTAACTATTTTTATTTAAATCTCTTTGTTATCCCGTAACAGTGTGAATGTTCGACCTTCTTTGAATCTTGGCATAGTGAATATCAGTTGCGTTGAATTAGCTTGAGCGAATAACCAAGACTTTCACAGTTCTTTATTCCGGCTAACGTTTCGGCGTCGTCGCCTTCGTCAGAGCCTGGAAAAGTCAAAACCAAATGCAATATGTCCTCCCAAACGCCCAATCATCCACAAGTTCTAATTCAACAGGAAAGTAAATCCAAAACGAGATCAGAAAAAAAAGCAAAAACCCGCTAACGCTCACCTAGATAGCCGTTTAGCCGCGATGTAAGTGGGCCGCCGCGTAGAATAGCTTTGTTATCCTATTTTTTAAGGCAAATGCTGAGCGGAAGCTAACAGATGAACAGAAGGCCGCAAAGAAAACGAAAAAGATTGCGGAAGACACATCTCTCGCTGTCCACGTTGCTGTGTATAGGTGAGTTTGTGTTTTTGAAGGAAGCAATCAGTGGTTGTGATTGCAGTTTTTTGAGTTTTCCTTTATATCCTCACTTGTTTTGATTTCATAGGTTAATTTTGAACTCCTTTTGCATGAATGTTTTAGGTAATTTACCCTGGTAATTTTATTATAGCCCTCTGTCTTCTGTTGTAATTTTTGAGGTATCAATCAGCTGTCATTTGAGTGACCTTGCGACCCATTACCTTATTAATTTTCTCTTTTTCTCTGTGCGGATAGATGTAGCAGTCGTTTTTCTTCCAGGGTAAAATCACTACTGCATCCGGCTAAAAAGTTCAAGGTTGAGATGAATGCGAAACAGCTTCAGATGACTGGTGTTATTTTGCTACACAAGAACATTAACCTCGTTGTGGTTGAAGGAGGTGAGAATTATAAGTTTGTGCTTAGATAAAACCGGAAAAGTTAACCGTCGTCGGATTGGAACAGGGAAACACTCTTTTCAAAACTGTTTATAAAAAAAAATACACACAATACTATGCGAATGCGCAGAGCACAAAAAAAAAACAAATGAACAACGGGAGTAACTGCGTGGATGTCCACGGAGGCAGGAGAGAGTGATTAAAGAAAACAAATCAGATCAACTCAGTTCGCGGGAGTGCGGCCACCGCTACCAAAACAATCGAAGTCAGAAGTGATGACAATTTGGGTCTTCGCGTCGTTGACGATTGCCTGAGTATTCAATAGATTTTCGCGCCGGGACGCGCTGTAGATCACGCGTGATCTATAGATCACTGCAGCCACATTCCCACTACTGTAACAGAGCAAAAGTGAATTACACACAAAATACCGAAACCTACGACACCTTACTACTACATGAGTTCGTAGCGGCCCTCATGTATTATAGACTTCTTACAAGACTTTGCCAAGAAAAAAAGATAGTTTCCTATTTTAGGTCCGAAACAGCAAAAGTTCTACAAGAATCTTATGCTGAACAGGATAAAATGGGAGGACGAGGTGATTGGGCAGAAGAAAGACGCTGATAAGGATGCGCCTGGGGAGAGGAATTCGTGCCAGCTAGTGAGTTTGTGGTTGAGGTACTTATAGGTATTTCTTTGATGAGGATCTGATGTGCTCAGAATAGCCTCGCTTTTAATTTCCTGCAGCTTAGAAGTTTCTTTTTTGTGGAATTTGTTGCTTCACTTTTTTTGTCGAAGTTGTATTCCTAACTAGTTGTTGCCTTCCTATTTTTGATGGTATGCTAGAATGATTTCTTGAATTTCCTCTCAATTTGTTGACAGATACCTTTTTGATTGTTGTTGCAGAGAAATTATCGTTTCAGATATGGGAGGGTCAGGTGAAACGACGGAATTTCCGTGATTTTTCGGTTGTTACTGCTACCATAGAAAAACAGGTGGGTGTTCTCGTTACTTTGCCTTTATATTTCTTTTTTTTTCTGTGGAATTTAATCAAAGTGTTGTCATATCAGGTTTTCTAACTTTTTTCTTTGAATACTTCGCTTTACTTACTTTTTTGCGCCTAGTTACTTCCACGGAATTTTTTTTTTCGGAACATTTTCCCCATTTTTTTCTTCCCAGGCGAGGGATCTGCTTGAAAAGCACAATGTCGCTCACTACTGGGACGTCGCCTACAGTACGACAGTACTACTGGATGGTCAAGATGCGACACCAATTTGAGTGCAACTCTGAAGCTTCGAGAAGCTTCGCTGTAGATTAATAAACTACGTGATTGGTACTTGATTGTTTTATTTTTTCTTACTTTGCTGTCGGTTTCCTTCGTTCTTGTTTGTAAAAGAGATAAATATTTTATTTCTAGTTCGGTTTGTTCTATACTTTGCAGCGAAAATGAGGCATTTTATTCTCGTGCAGCATGAAAAATACCCATCTTAATGAGTGTAAAGGTTTCTTTTAAGTATTTGCAAGATTCAGATGGAGAACGTTGTTGAGAAATTGAAGACGGATGTTGAAATACTGGAAAAACGGGTTAAAGCAAAAGAAGCGATATTAAAGGGTGTGTTCTCGAGCTTAGAAGATGCATCAGCTGATCGACGGATGATCCGTGAGGTAGCTAATGACTGTGTGCTTTGAATCTACAAGATGTAGTAGATCATTGCCTTAGCTTTTGTTGTCAGGTTTTGTCAGTGACGCCAAAAGCTCCGCCATCTCCTACACATGTGTCCCTGGAGCAGAGTTGGTGTGTTGGATTCGAAGACACCGTCTGCGTCTCATTCACAGCGACAAACACTTCAGAAGTGAATAACATGTGAGTGAGGTACTCCCTCAATTAAGAGCAGGGGGCTTGCCGATCATGCTCAGACATTCACTGGATTGGAGCAGCATGTCATCTGCGCTCCAATCTCAAAAATGGGCAGTCTTTGGGTGACGTTTTACTTGCCTTTGAGCTGTCATTCACTTGCCGTCCGGTTGCCTTTCTTGCTCGATCAGCAATAGAATAGCAATCGAATAGCAAGTGAACAGCAGTCATGGCAGTGCAACAGCAGTCACACGGGAAGCAAAATGGCACCCAAAGGCCGCCCATTTTTGAGATTGAAGCGCAGGTGACATGCCGCTCCAATCCAGCGAACGTCTGAGTACCTTAAGTGTGGATATGGTTGCCCGATAAAAATCGCACTTTCGCGTGGTGGAAGAGTAAAGTCGTGGCAATAAAGTTAACCGCTGTGGTGGTAGTCATTTGATCTACTGTAATAAGATTATTCGCCTTAAATTTCGAAGATATCAGTGAAAAAAAATGCGAATAAAGAAGAAAAATGTAATACTGGTTGTCAAGGTATAAAAGAAGCCCATTATTTATTCGATTCTGAACCACATATTTATTTATTTATTTATTTACTATGCGCCGCCATGTACGACGCGCCATCAAAATCGAAAGAACTAGTTAACGTCAAACAACAGTCAACAGAAATAATGAAAAGTGGAAACAAACAGAGCTAAAGCAAGCAAATCAGCCAAAACGAAAACATAGAAATTAGATATCACAGACCTCCCGCGTAAAGTCCTCAGATTAGTAAACGCACCAAAAAAGGTGGAACCAGAAAATAACGGCTGTTCCTCCCAAAATAGGTGCAGCTATCACCCCACTAATGGAAATCGTCAGCGAACCTGGTGCCGGAGGTTAGCTGATCTAAACCCCGATTTATAAGGTATGCCTAGCACCATCTCGGGAAGGAACAACGAGGATTTCGCTGCTGGTAGGAGAGCAAAACATGTTTCATGCAATCTGGAGATGGATAGCATTGACACATTTTGTTGTTGTTGGACTGCTGCAGGAGGACTGTAGGGGTGGAACGTTCACGAAGATGAAAGGCAGATATGCACTCTTTGGAAAAGACAAAAATAGGCATTTCTCCGCTAGAACACCAGGAACAGTGCAGGAAAGTAGGCGAAAACGTAAGGAAGTGGGTAGCTCATGGTCCAGCACTTCCGAATCTTACGAGAAGAAGCGTGAGTTGAGTTCATCTGTGTGGTCACACTGAAATATAAAGACGAGGAGAGGACAAAAAACCTTCTTAATAATCAAGATTCACCCAAATCGTCCATATCAAGTAGATTCAGTACATCACATCCCTTCAGTTTTTGCTTAAAACAAAAACAGTTAGGCGCTGACAATAGCTGATCTGGTAGTCTCTGAAGCCATCTTGATGTCCTCACGAAGAATGACTCATCAAAAAGTGAATGAGAGGAAGCACGAGACGGATACTGGAAACCAAAAGCACCTCTACGCCCAGAGCACGGCTTCCATACCCAGAATTCGCTGGGTTTCAACTTAGTTTCAAGTTTGAGAATTCGGAATGCTAAAACCAGATCGGCAAAAACTCTTCGGTAAAACAAACTATGCAGATTTAATTTCTGTAATCTAGCTTTATAGGATGGAAGACTCTGTGGATAATTAGGACTCGGAAAGATTCTGTAGAAGAGAATTCGTGTGAAAGTCATTTGCACTTTTTCAATATTCACAATGTCCTTACGCAGAAAGGGGCTCCATGCTTGGCTCGCATACTCTAGTAGAGGTAGTATGTACGCTTTGTACAGCTTCAGGTAAACTCCAGCATCACCATGTTTCACGTTGCGAAACAGTAAGTACATTTTTTGCAATGCTACACTTTTGACAGCTATTATGTGATCGGAAGGTGAAAGTTTGGCATTTATGAACACACCTAGGTCACGAATGACGGGAGGTCTAGGTAACGACGTGCCGGAATATGAATACAATGCCAAGGGACAGCTTTTCAGGGGCTCTCTTGTAAAAGTGATGCAGGAGCTCTTTTTGAGATTTACGGGAATGTCGTTAAGTTTACCCCAGTCCAAAATATTCTGAAGAGAGATTCTTAGGGCATCTCTCACCACATCTCTGTCACAATCCGTGTAAGTGCCAAATACCTTTATATCATCCGCATACGCAACAACTCTGACCCTGTGATCCACGGCATATGTATGTTCGAAATTATTAGCTGCATGCATCACTGAGATTTTTTTGAGAACATGTCAACAGAAAAAAAATTTGCCCATCGTCAACACGGGCGTCAACACGTTTACCCTGGGTAATCTCAATGATGCATTTATTCCTAGGATTTACTACAATCAAGATTAATAGATTACGATTTACGGCCATTCTTTGCTATTTTCTACTATTCACAACTTCCCTCTAGCACAGATGCAGCGAAGGAATGATCCTCTAGGACTTGGATTGGAGGCCCGATAAAAAATGGATGATGACTCAATCCACAGTAGATGGCTTTGGACGTTTCCAGTGACAAATTCGCCATGAAATGTCTTGAAATTCTTTAGACCTTGTCAGTGGAGCTCAAACCCTCTGTGACGATTAATGATTTACGAAAATCAAGTCCTTTATCACGCACATCTCCCATCTGGACCCGTATTTGGTCGAAAATTAGTGATCCTGACCTGCCTGTTACGCCTCCTCAGGCTTAGATGTACTGTCTTTTAACACCATTTGACATTTCCATCATACCAGGTTAGGTAAAAAGATGTCTATAAGGGGATCTGCTGCAAGATAAGTCAGCAAAGGATAAGGCTTATCTTGAAAATCGACCATTCTGCATTTTAATTTAGGATCTGTTGCTAGTTTTCGCTTCGTATGTTATCATTACAAAAAAATCTTTCTTGAAGGTTTTCTCCTACTATAGGTTCAAGCATTAGTAAACATTCTCCGATTTACGGATCATATACTCTATTGAATGACTAGAACACCTTCATCCGAGTGACCGTTTAGGCAACCAATCTGCCATTTACTGGAAGGTGGCGACTGCGTCGTTAGATGTGTGATGTTGGATGAACATGGATTAGGCGCATCTGTTCTCAGGTTCGTTTACATCTTTAACAAGATACCAGAGGGTGTGGAGCGTCATACCTTGGAAAGAAGTGCTGCTGAGCTCTGCGAATGAGTAGTCCACTCAATTAGCCAATCATAGAGTCTGCCTACGGCGCCCACTCCAGGTATAATGCCCCACACCCGAAGCCAGGATTTGCGAATCCAGGAGAGTTCACGTATAATATAATTCGACTAAATTCTCTCAAGGAACCGCCGCTATGGCACAGAGTTACGAACCAGAAGTGCTGTTTTTGACAGACTACTGGAATTATGATTCCATACAAAGGGCAGATTTTCTTTAGGGAAATTTTAGAGAAGAAAATTTTTTGAAAACAGCACAACACGCGTAGTATTTCCAGTTTTTGCGGTTTTCCGCTCGACGTTTTGAAAACCTCATTCCTCTTAACTGAATAGCCTAAATGGAATTCTGAGCTATGTACAGGGTGGCTGAAAAGTTTTGGCGCTTCATTTGACGCTTCTTCTTTCTCTTGTATAAGAGTGATTCCATTTCTTTCTCATATATGGTTGATACATCATGAAATGCTTCTGACCCACAATTTGGTTTCATGGAGGTATACAGTAGTGGGCTCACCACGAACCTATTGTGTGCTTAACGCGCTCTGGGAAGGTCATTGCAGCAATACAAAGAAAGACCATATCACTTCTGAAAACGGTTCAGAAGAACTTTAAATTTTGGAAAGATGTAGGAGCCATGACCGCGAAAAGAACCACGTGTTGTCTTCGTTTCTTGATCACAGAGATAACTTTTAAGACCATGGAGAAGAGGAACAGCCAAAATGATGGGTCAGTTCGAGTAATATGTCGAAAAGTCCTGCACGTACGCGTTCCTCTTTATGGGTAGTCACCATGAAGTGGTTGGGACTGTGCAGCTATCGACTGGTTAAGGTGGAAGAGTTAACTGATGGATCAAAGGTGGAAAACGCAGAAAAATGTTCCAGGACTTCCTGGTGCGCCGCAAGAAGATGTGTTGGGGGCTGATGAGAAAGTTTTTACCAGTAAAGTCGTCTAAAATTATCAGAACAACTACCAGCCTATCCGTTAGAGCTTCGACGCTCGAGAGAAAAAAGAATCGCCACAGCCTCGTCGTTACAGAGAGTTGTGGTGGTTTCGAAATGAGTGCTCGCCATTGCGAAGACACATCTGGTTATTCAAAGAATAAAATGGTAAAATTGACGCCAAGATCTGTCAAGATGATATTCTCAGAAAAGTAGTCGTACCATGAAATTGAAAATTACCCAGAAGGACTTCTGAGCAGGAACATGCTCGGCCCCGCAGTGCCGAGACACCCATAGTGTGTTCAGAGTCGGCGTGCCCAAGCTGTCCCAACGGGAATTAGTGACGCTCCTGTTGTCTACATTTGAATCCAATGAATCTATCTGTGTATTTGTGAAAGAGAATATGAAGAATAAAAATACCATGTACTCAGGATCTCTTGCACGCGAACTCAGACAACCTGGTTGAAATTTAATGAGCACTACCTGCGGCGCACCGTGTGTTTTATGAAAGCAAAGATGAAGGCCTGTATCAAAGTCAAGAAAGGCCACCCAGGAAACTTTTCGTGAAAGTGATTAGTCATGTACTTATGTACCAGAAGCAATGCCGGACTCAAAGTAATTGCCGCTCACAGAAGAAAAAATATTGTTTTTCTTGGCGCCAATACTTTTCAGCCACCCTGCATATTCATTTAAGCAGTTATTAAACTGAGGAACTAAGCAACACATCTCGATTTTCAGAGCGAATTCATCCGCAGATATACTAGTGGGATTCCCAAAATCTGCATTTTTCTCGAACACACTGTGTGTACTTTTGTTGGAATTCATCCTCCAACCAGTTACCGACAGGTATCAAGAATTTTCGATCTAAAATGTTTAGGGAAAGAGCTTTTCTATTCAGGATCTCTGATGAAGGCTCTGTACCATTTCCAATACAAACCCAGCAATGTTTGCCACCAGTGGAGGTGCACACGTTGAGCGTAGCCGCTCCTCGTTCTTGGTATTCATTTGCGGATTTCGTTTCAGCTAAGGAACATGGTATGCTTGTACTTGCATTCGCCAGACCGCTAATAGCCGAACAATTTAAATGTACTGAAACTCATTGTTCTCGATGGGTAAATTTGCGTGGTGTTGCCAGGTTTACCCTGGATAATCTAAATGGTATGTATATGCGATCCCAGCCTAGAAATCGGTCTGACAAGTATGCTGAAGGGTACTAGTGCAGCTGCTCGTTTGTTCGGCTATTAGCGAGTCTTTTCGTCTGAAAATATAAATTATCTAAGTCTTTTACAGATATGCTGTTGCTACTACGTTGTTTGAAAGTAAGTAGCTATGCCAGTTCAATAAAACCGATGTCAACGTTCGACTTCGCCGAAGCATATCCCGACTTTGACTGCTGCGATTTTGGTGACTGGCAGGTACGAATTTGTCGAGTGCATTGCATGTTTTCCATCGAATTTTTATCTTAGAAGCAGTAAACAAAGTTTGTAGTCTCCACTGACCATTTCTTTAACTGCGTCGCCTAGATTACTGTACACCTGAAAACCAGGGTTTTAATCGAAGTACGAGGGTCTTGCGTTCAGGTATTTGTTGGACATAAACTATTCAATGGTCTCGTCGCGGTGTCGTCAACGTTTGATCAACCGAGCGCGAATATCGATCGGATATACGGGATGTAAGTAGAATTTCAATTTTTTTTTGGCTAAATCAAGCTGAGACTCCGATGTTCTATCAAACGTGCCTTCAGAAAAGCTGACACATAGACAAGTTCGGCTCCCGAAAAAGGGGTGTGGAGCATTGCACTGTGAGAATGGCGTGGTCGAGCTCTACAGATAGCCACATGGATGAATGGTCCAGTTTCAGGAGGTGTAGAGCGTCATACCCGCGGAACTATCATGGCACGCCGATCGCCCGCTGTTAAACCACGCCCGCAATTTAGGCGCCGATGGCCCTGAAAACGCTAATGGCGCGCCGATAGCCGCCACCAATTGTCTGAGCGCCTAGAGAGGCACGGACGAGATCTGTGATTGGCTGTTCCGGCGAACTGACCAATCGCGGAGCTCACCCGCACCACCCTCTCCAGATATAACGCGCGATATTACGTGATGACCGCGCCGTTTTTTGTTGGCACAAAGTTATGCGGGAAGCTCAGCTGTGTCATCAGCTAATCGATAAATCGATTTCTTAACTAATTAGGTTTACCTTTGTGATTGGATAGCAGTGACAGTGGCAAAAAATTTTGAATGAGGAGTCGAAAAATGAGGGAAAACCAGTCGGATTTCAAATTTTCAACAACCGTAGTCGGTATAGATGAAATAGAAGTTTGAAATTAATAACAGGGACAAAATCCAGAAAAAATCTTCCAGAAATGTTCAGCTTATTACTTGTAAACTTTGGTGAACGCCATAGTCGGTGTGGTGGGGTGTGGGACTTTGTGTTGGAATAGGGCGGTGCAGCTGAGCTCTGCGATTGGTCAATTCCTACAACTCTCCAACCACATTCTCTACAAGGCTCCACACTCCGCACGATGTTGTCGTCACCGTTTATAACTTCGTCATGGGTACTGTAGAGAAAACTTTTTCCCCATGTCGACAGATTGATGAAAACACGTTTTGGACAAATTTGTCCAAGTAACCCTATCCAGATCTTACTCTGCCCACGGGCGGGCGCAGCATTTTAGCCTTCTTGCGCTATGAGAGAACTTTTAGAGTACTTAACACCCACTTTTTCAGAAATCCTGGATTACTGGAGCAATTTGTTCAACGACGCAGCAAATAACGATAATACGCTCTGATCAAACACACTTGGACAAAGCAATATTTTATTGATTAAAACATATAAAAACATGTATGTATAAGTGAAGCGGTACACATGACATTCCTCACCGATCTCTATGGATTATTAATTTTTGTTAATTTTGAATAAAAATCAATATTTGAGATCATGGAAACATCTCATGTGCACCAACTTATTTGCAACAAATCACATTAAACTTGTACCATAATACAATGAACATGGAATCGATCAATAATCACCTGAAATTCTGATTGGAATGGATAGAGAAATAGCGCATTACTCAGAGATCCTGATGAGGAAGTGCTGCTGAGCAGCGAGATTGGGTTCCGATGCGGTGAGATTGGAATAATGATGGAATAATGATACGCGTGCGGCTGCGTTGCGGCAGGGCGCGAGTCGCGCCACGGTGCACAGGGTGACTGTTCTTACCTAGTTTGCCAGACTGTATAGTGGTCTACACAACGAAATTTTTCGCATGAATAGGGGATTTCTTATGAAAAAGCAGAAGATGGGACTTGAATGGGTAAAAGCCCATGAGGGGAATATTGCCCTACTCGCGCTGGATAACCTGGCGCGAGTCGGGATGTCACGAGAGGTAAGATCCACAAAGTGACGTCACATCTATTCAAGGTACCGATGTTGAGTGATCATAACCTGTGGTAGTAGATGCGAAAAAGCTGGTCGCGGATCGCAGAACTCCCATAACTTGCAAAGTTGTCGTCCGTTTGCTTTGCAAGTTGTTGACGAGCTTTAGGCCGACAACTTGTCGACAAGAAAGGGCGAAAACAAGTTGTCAGCAGGCTTTAGATCGAACAAGTTTCAAATGTGATCGGACAGGTTGCTCGGGGATTGTGAGGTGGTTCTTACTTTCAAGAGAAAAAGCAGAAGTTAACACTTCGAATTTTCATGCACTTTTTTATTGTTGAGACAAAAAGTGAAATTTCCCTCCCAGCCAGAAAAATTGCGGGTTCCCCGACTCCGCGTTCCTTTTTCGCCATGGTAAAATTACCGATATTTATGGATGGCTAGTTGTGCAGAATAATGGGTGTAATTTGCTGAAATCACAATAAAAATGGAATATGTGTCATTGTGCGGGAAAAGGGGCGTGGCAAAGTTCTGCGATTGGTCGTCCCTTCGCGCGCGATTTCGCGAAGCATCGCATGCACAATCTAAATGTGACTGAGGACGAGTTGGTCGAGAGGGGAGGGAAATATCCTAAAAACGGTACAAACATGCCAGCAAGTTGCCCTCTGTACACTGTGATAAAATTCTGGCGCGACCTGCGACCGACATCGACACGACTCGCTGCCAATCCGGCCATTTTTCTATTTTTTATCCACGTTTTTCCTAGGAAACCCAATCACGCTTAGCGGCTATTGCATTGAGAACAATTGGTGGATCACTCGGTATAGCAACGACCAGTGTACTTGACGGATAGCACTGACACTGGGAATGAGATGAATAGAAGATGAGAACAACGATGGAAAACTCTTTGGTCATCAGGAAAAGAGTTCGAAAGATGGACAAAGAATACAACAGGAATCGGACATATTTACAACCCTCATTACGAAAGTGTTACCAGGTCACCGGCGAGAACACGGTCACAACTCGCTGATTTACAAGCTCATCATAACTGCTGTACCAGCATGTTTGCAGAGATTTACGGCAGTAGATTGGATCTTATCCACAAATAAGACTTAAATTCAATTGAACTGCTGTAAAATAGTATAGAAATTTCCTAGAATATTGCATGAGGAGTGTAAAGTTGATCAGAAGACTCCCTTTATGAAGTCTACTGAATCGCTGAGGTCACCGTAGATCATTCTCCAGTTTGCCGCCACGTGGAGTAAATGAAGAAGTTCGTTGAACGTTTCTGAAGCATCTCATGTAGGTCAAATAAAATCTAATCTTATATTGTGAAAAACCTAGGAACGAACCGGTGAGACGATGGAAGCCCAAGAGTATTAATTTGCTCGGACATCTCAACTGGTTGAGAGAGTGGTGACTTTCCATTATTGAGCTCTTCCAGATGATGTGAATAGCTCTCTGAATAGTACATTCATTCATTCATTCATTCATTCATTCATTCATTCATTCATTCATTCGTTTTCTATTCACTAAATTAAATCCATTAATGACGTAGTTATTCACGTGTCATCCATGACTGCTAAGCTTACGGGACAATCCATGAAATTATGCCAGAGAAAATGCATGACCTCCCACTAATGGAATGCCTTTTTCATGTTTAGGATGAATTTATTCATTTGTTGCCTACTAAATAGAAATCCACAAAATCCTTGAAAACATCATTCATTCATTTATTCATTCATTCATTCATTCATTCATTCATTCATTCATTCATTCATTCATTCATTCATTCATCCATTCCATTCACCTTCATTCATTCATTCATTCATTCATTCATTCATTCATTCATTCATTCATTCATTCATTCATTCATTCATTCATCCATTCATTCATTCATTCATTCATTCATTCATTCATTCATTCATTCATTCATTCATTCAATTCATCAATCATTTGCTGACGGTCACCTGTTTACCTATCCACTTCATTCACTATTTGTCTTATTCACTCACTCATTGTTTGATTTGTCCATTGATCTATTCATTCATTCATTCATTCATTCATTCATTCATTCATTCATTCATTCATTCAATCAATCACTCCTTTATCCAATTATTCCTTTATTTATTCACTCACACGTTTATCTATTTATTTATTTGTTTGTTTATTTATTTACTCATCTATTCATTCATCCAACCGTTCATTCATTCATTCATTCATCCATTCATCATTCATTCATTCGTTCGCTCATTCATTCATTCTCACACATTCACCAGATGAGCCTACATTGTACCTGGAAGGGACGGGACAGACGGACCTGTGATTAGCCAGTCAACCCAACTGACCAATCACAGCACCCGGCCGCACCGTCCTTAGCGCATAAAATCCACCACACCCTTTTTCATCATAAAGCTCCAACCAAGCTCAATCCTTCCTTCTTTCATTCCCCCCTCCCTTCCTTCCTTCCTTCCCTCCTCCATTCATTCATTCATTCATTCATTCATTCATTCATTCATTCGACCGTTTATTTTCATTCATTCACCAGACGAGGTAGGCATTGTATCTTGAAGGGACGCGGTAGACGGCCAATCTGTGATTGGTCAATGAACCCAACTGACCAATCATAGTCGAGCCGAGCCGTCCTTTGCACGCAAAACCCACCAAATCCTTTCACGTCTTACAGCGCCAACCAAGCACATTCACTCATTCATTCATTCATTCATTCATTCATTCATTCATTCATTCATTCATTCAATCCCTTCTTTATCAAATTATTCGTTCATTCACTCATTTCTTTGTTTATTCGACCATTCATTCATTCATTCATTCATTCATTCATTCATTCATTCATTCATTCAGTCATTCAGTCGTACACTCATTTGATCATTAATTTATTCGTTCGTTTAATTTTTTTTTGTATTTACTCCCTTGCCTATCGTTATATTCCACATCCGCAACAATACGGTGTCCTACTTACTGCTTTCAACTCCATTTTTTTTTACTTTGGGTTCCTGTTAAATCACAAGGAAGTAATCACCGAGAATTACAGTAAGTTCCCCTAGATAGTTTTCCCTAAATGTTTATACATTTGATGTTGATCTGGTTAATTCACCATCAAAATTACTGTCTTTTACGGTAATAGGAACAAAGTAACTAATAGTTTTAATAAAACTGTACCTATAAACATGCACGCTCTCCGCCGGCTTCCAGCAACCGAAACGATTCTGTTCTGCTCCACTCCGGCACCGCAGTAAACGGCTACGTCCTTTAAAATATGAAGCATCATACCATCATATGAAAACAGGTCGTAAATACACTAATTACCTTGCTGCTACCGTATGCAGCATGTATCCTGATCCCCATGTCAATGATGTGCTTCAAATGAAGTGATTTCTGCTTGAGAGGATCTGTTGAGAAGGATGGATTGAAGAGCAGAAGGCCGTGAGGAAAACAGTGTTGTGCCAACCACGCGGACACAACCCGTTGTTGCATATCCGGACGAGCGGTGAGGTAGAGAATCACGTGACCCTGGAATAGGTACGAGTTTACTCAAATGCGTTTATCCCGTAAAATCCAGGGTGCCCACCAGCTCATGCCAATATCGCACGGTGTCTACAGCTCCTGGACGAACTCTTGGATCTCTGCCAGTGACAGAAACCGACGCTGTAAGCGAACCATCCACTGAGAACACCACACATCTGGTGGTCGATGGGACAACTGCTACAAACGAATCGAGGTACGAACGATCGCCGTGGACAACCATCTGGAAGAGCAATTCGGTAGTCATGCACATTGTGGTTTACCGCAAAAGGCATCAGAATGGTTAATGTAGCGAATTCGGGTAAAGGGCGCTATACTGGAAAGTGGGGAGTGGCGGCGCTCCGTGATTGGTCAGTTGAGCGGATTGGCCAATCGCAGAGCCCAAGCGCACCACCCCTTCCAAATACGAGGTACGATCCATAGAATGGTTAATGTAGCGAATTCGGGTAAAGGGCGCTATACTGGAAAGTGGGGAGTGGCGGCGCTCCGTGATTGGTCAGTTGAGCGGAAGAAATTCTCTTTCTGTAGGATACTTAGCAGCACAAATCTACATTACACAACGGTGTATGGAGGCGTATTCTCTGTCAGTCTGCGCTCTCTCAGGCCCTACTTATTCTTTTTGGAGTTTGAGTTTTCATTGATTGCTAAGGTTGGAATTTAGACCTAAGGGTCGCCTTCCTCTGTTTGACCCTCGTGGTTCTCAGCAGGGCTAGGATGCATCAGTGCAAGGATGGGTAATCTCATAGCCATAACTATGATTACCCATGGTTAATAGCTAGGAATAGGTATCTCGTATGAATAATATGTTGATAGGTGCCAAGGGGACATCATTGAGATTACCCAGGGTAAACGTGTTGACGGTATTGACGTGGGTAAATTTGTTAACAAGTTTACCTTGGGTAATCCTAGTGGTGCATGTGGCCTGTGAAGGATAGATTTAAGTGCGTTAACATATTGATGGGTGTCATGTGGGCATCATTGAGATTACCCCGGGTAAACGTGTTTACGCCTATGCAAACGATGGGTAAATTGGGGATGTTGACACGTTTACCCTGGGTAATCTCAATAGTGCATGTCGCCTGTAAATTATAAATTGCATAGAGTACAGTAACACGTTTACTATGGGATGAATCCGAGTCCAGTTTTTTTTGGTAGCCAGAGGTGTCACCGCAACGCAATGCGGCCGCAAGCGGTTGCGGCGCGGTTATTGGACATCATCGGCCATTGCGGCTATTGACATTATCCTTCGAAGTAGGAATTTCCTTTGAATCAGCGGATGCATGCAACGGAAATTTCATCTTAAATGGGTCGTTTCGCTCTCTCTCCCCCTCATCCAATCCTCCCCCCTCCCCTTTGGGATTGCGTAAAATGATTCCTGCCGCGTCGTGATCGTGAGTTGCTGGGACCGCAGGCGTCATCAGGATTACCCAGGGTAAGCATGTTAACACCTCCACATCCACCCATCGTTAGCAGGGCGTCAACACGTTTACCCTGGGTAAGATTCATGGTGCATCCCGGTCTTGGTGAGAGTTTGTACGTATGTCGCAGATAATAATTGGGAGGTAATGTTTATGTAAGGCAAATGCCCTAGAAAACGTGGAAAGCTTTGAAAATTGGAAAGTAACCAATGAATAACTCACCTTGACCGAGTGTATCCCGCAGGGTAACGAGGTTCCTAGAGATACTGTAAGTCTTCCATGAGAATCCGTCTCAAACACTCCAACTTCATACCAATCTCCTCTGAAATTAGGCAACTGGTCAAAACCCCTCAATCCCCATTTCAGACACTCTCGACTCTCAAGAGGACGAATCCACGCTCATTTTTCAATCACCGCCCCTTTCTGCAGTCCATTATTCACGTGAAAGCTATAGTCACTCCGGCTCATTTCAGCTGCCCATTCATTTGCCGACGAAATGGGGCAATTTCAGTGCGTGGATTCGCACTGCTTTCACCATGAGCTCTGGATACTGGAGAAAGGAGCGATGAACTCACCTTTGAGGGCAAACAAACACGGATACTTGTTCTCTGGTCAGCGCTGCTAGGTCCATCGGGCCATAGCAGAATTTCGCCGTAACGTTTAGTTCACTGCCGGCTACGACGAGAACATCGTTGGCTCGGTGATTCGGGGATAGGTTGGCCACCTAAACATTTTGTAGTTGGTGAGAAAAATACCAAAATTAGAGAAGCATCGCTTGCCATGCTAGATAGATATATTGCTTAAAGAACAAAATTATCCATTAATTTTTAGATGACTAGCGAATAGAAGAGGATATTTTGCTTACATCCGCATAATTTATTCAACTGATAATCTAGAGAAATGTTTGAGAATTTTCTTCATTTCACAGTTTTTTGGACGATTGGAAAATGAAATCCAGCTCAAAGGTACCCCAGGATCGTTTTTGAGATTTCCACATGAAACTAATCTCCAGAAGCTCTTGATTACGATGTTATACGTGATTCCGTGCATAACTGCCAAATAACGCGTTTTTGAGCTCTATTTTTGCGGAGCATGTGGGCGGAGCCAAGGCGGGACTACGAGAGTTTGCGCGTCATGTACTATCTTGCTGGTCACCACACAAGGAGTGCACATCCTGCCGTTTGGACAGTGGATGATGAGAAACTCTCACGACTCGTGCGAATTTCCTCAGAATGACTGTTCCCGCAAGTGCACTATTCAGAAGCCTCATGCTCTCACCTTGGCTCCGCCCATATGCTCCACTGGAATTGGGACTCTAAAACTGGTTTTTGGAAGTTTTGCATAGAATCGCGTATATCATTGTGATCAGGAGCTCTTGGAGATTCTTTTCATATAAAAATTTCAAAAATGGTTCTGGGGTGAGATGGTGCCTTCCAAGGAGTGAGGAGGATTCAATGAAGATTTGCAGGATGACTCACGAGACATCATGAATTTGTCTTTTCTTTGAATCCGAATACTAAGAAACATTACTATGGTGTCTTTACCCAATGGCAAAATTTCGTTGGAGTAGTCATTCCTTCTTTCCAGACTTCAGGATTCCCCCAGTAAGGTAACTAGTAAATAATATCAAGGCTAAATCAGGTATTAGGTGTGTTCAAGTTCAAATAGTCGCATTCGAATCCCTTAAGAATACAGACCTTCAAGAAAGGGAGCAATCCAGCCCTTGGTCTGGATGCATCATTGAGATTACCCAGGGTAAACGTGTTGACGCCCATGTTAGCGATAGGTATTAGCACGTTTACCGTGGGTAATCTCTATGATGCATGCGGCTACTGAATTAAGGACTCGGAAGGCTTTAGGGGTTTTCCTTCTCGAAGATTCGAAATTTCTTGGATGCGGTGCTAATTAATAATCGAATCAATTAAATCATTCCATTTTTATTCAATTTACCATACCCAGGCCACAGCATAAACCCTAGTAATCCACCTTGAATCTCGTTCTTCTCCTCTTCCATTGCAGCGGAGGCAACTCAATCCTCAACGGAAGGTGATTCAGACTGGCTGACAGCGTCGGCGGTACAGTCTCTTCGCTCCTCACGAACTGCCGCAGCACGAACGCAGCAGTATCCATAGATTCCCAGTAGGACGCATGGAGAATATTGGGTAGGGCTGATGAGGGTAGCGCGACCATCGCTAAAATCCAAGCAATTCAGCCTCATGCAGGAGCTATTACAAGGATTTCAAGCCTACCTGTGGGACAGTACAATACGTGATCCATACGTTTGCTGCCCCATAGATGGGTGAGATCCACGGACGAGTCATAATGGAGCGGTCGTCCATCGCCTAGAGGGTATCGTTGGTACCTGCAACTGCTGGAAGTACCTTCACCTTTGATGGATAGGAAAAATCCAGGATCACCTTGGTATGTTAGCTGGTTGCAGTAGACTGAGATGTTGGTTAAGCACTGGCTCTAATCGAGATCCACATGGATCGAGCGAGTAGTAGAGGTTAAAAAGTTGGCAGGACTCCAATGGCTCGATTTCTGGATAAAAATAACCAAAATTAAGAATCCAAGCAATAATGTGTTCAAGTCTTCTCCTACCATATCCAGCCAGCTTCTTCTGCATGAGAACCAATCCTAAGGGACATCCGAGCAGGAAAGCGGTAGATGGTTGGAAAAGGAGGCGGGATTGGACCTTGAAAGTTATCAGTGGCCTCAGAACATGGAAAAATCCAGAGTATCGTGGTAACAGTCAAGTAAAACCTACGACAATACTATCCAAAGAAGTCGCTCCCACAGATACCTTCTTCCGAAAACTCGGACAGTACAATGAGGTGCTTCGAGCCGATTTTGGTGACTTGTGATTGGGCGTATCCGAGTGGGTGGACTGACTCGAATGGTTCGACAGCTTAACCAGTATTTTTACTGGATTTACTCTTCAGAACTGGCTACTCAAGATTACCTCATCAATCCCTTCCAGAGGAATTTTTGGGATCAAACTTCCATGACGAGTGGGAACCTCATACTTAGTCATCGCCTCGTAAAGGAGTAGGCCACCAAGGGTGTCACCGACGACGAAAATCTGAAATTATTCACAGATACAGAAAGTGCGCTCCAATCCGAATGACCTAGCGTTTCGAGCGTCTGCGGACATTTGCCACCTACGCGCGTAGCGTCAGGGAATTTTTCCTTTTTGAACTTGGAGAAAAAGCGGCCAAACATGGTCGAAAAGGTGTTCCAACTCATTTTAGCTCTTTATTGATTGTCTCAGATCAAAGGTGAATTGTCCATAATGGAAAAAGTCCGGAAAAGCTGTTTTCTACACACTGTTCTACCGGGCCTGACGCGCGCGGGTGATAAATGTCTGGAAGTCCGTTTCGAGTTGGAAGTTATCATCTGAATCAAAAGGGCGGGGCAGCTGCTGTAGGATTGGTGCATTTGAGCCTACCTTCCCGCCCTTTAATTTCGTCTCGCCACTAAATTGCACGCAGATACACTACTTCTGGTGAATTTGGACGTGAATTGAGGGGACTTAACACTGTGAGAGGGTAGATGTTCGAATGCACCAATCATACAACAGTGGCACCGCCTCCTTTCCTCGAATCTGCATGAATATTAACTGGGTAAACGTTGAACTTTCCTTTTTAGGGTGCAACAAAAAACAAAGTGGTTTTCTGTGCGTTTCATAAAATCGTGTACAACCTTGGATTTTTTGAACAATCCGGACTTCGAACATGGAAACTGTTAAAATTCGGACTTCTATGGATGGGCTCCCCTACTTTAGAGGAGCTGTACACGAGTTTTATGTATTTCTTTTGGAAGGCTCTAACATTCCTGATTCTCTCAATAATTCGTTGCAGAGACCGCGTGTATCATTGGTATCATTGAGATTACCCAAGGTAAAAGTGCTAACACCACATAAATTTATGTACCCATCGGTTACATGCACGTCAAAACTTTTACCCTGGGTAAACTCGATCAAGCATCTAGACCCAGGAAAACTCATCTCACCTCCCCACTGAACTGTGGCTGAGATTCAATGAACTCGCTGTAGGTTTCGTTTGCACGTCGTATCGTCCCTTCGATCGCCTGCAAAATTAAAAATTTTAATCCTTACAAATGGTCTAACCGTCAAGTTAATAGCTACTCACGTCATGATATAGGGTCTGAGCACTTGACATGATAAGTGAAAGTGATGGGAGAAGAGCTGCGAATGAAGATGAGATCGATGAAAGCTTATTGACTACTGGATCAAGTTCGGATCCACACGAGACCATCACCACATGGACTCGTCCACGTAGTTGAGGGTAATGTCGTTGGACGAGCTGGTCTATTGTGGACCTGGAAATGGAATGAACTGTGCAAAGTCTTAGAAGGCTGTGTGTTGCAATGTGCGGCATTATTAAGCTTCAAAATAAGAAGTAGTTTATTAATAAATAATAAGAAATAAATAAATAAAAATAAGAAATAAAGAATAAATAAATGATAAATAAGAATTTATAATTTTTGCCCGAGCAAGCAAAAACTGGTTCCAATCAGAAAAAAAAACGAAGCATTCTGGTCCAAGTGAGAAATGGTCCCAATCGGTTCTTCACTTTGAGCAGTTTGCTTGGTTACTATTAGATTGGTCCAAGAGTCTTGCACCTAATTTTAGACTTTTTTTTCGAACAATCATAACATTACTGGTATGGATGGAACCTCGTATGCCAAATTTTATTATTCTACTGCCAAAGATTATCAGTTCAAGACCAAGAAATCCTGGATCGAAAAATCAATGCTGGTGCAAGACTTCTGGATCAACCTAACACATGCTGTCAAAGAGAGAAAAAAGATTTCCCTAACAATTTTAAGAAATCGCACCCAAAAAGAACAATTCTGGCACACTTCCAGTCATTTTGTTGCTAACACGTTAAGGCATATAAGATGCATTGGACTAAACAAGAACTGGTCCCCAACTGCTATCCATCAAAGTTGTTTGAAACTCCGTTATGCATGTAAAGGATAGGAGAAACACCCCTTTTTTAGATTTGAAGAGCAGAATGGAAGAGGGAATATATTCGCACACTTTTTGCCACCTAATCATTAAAAAAAATTGGAGGATACAACATGTGTTGACAAAAAACGAGAACTTGCTTGCTATTCATTTCAATTAATTTTAGACTATTCGAATCATGTACATTGTATATATTACACAAAGGAGAGTTATGTTTATAATTTCAGGTAGGGGGAATCATTGTGAGGGGAAATGGGGCGTTATCGCCCTACCGTGATTGGCGCATTAATTGATTGGACCAATCGCAGTAGCGTGGCAACGCTCCGTTTTCCATCACGACAGTGGCCAATGCCGGAATTAAGGAGAGGGGGGGGGCGGAAATTGGGAAAAAAGGTGGGGTCGCCGCCGTTTTGGGGACCCGGACGGAAGCAAAAATAATAAAAATATTGATTTGAATTTTAGATAACCAACAATAATTATTCAAAGGAGAGTATTAACTACTACAAGATCTTCGTTGTTTTGTAAAGTAATTCCGAAAATTCGGCGACCCATCTCCCCGTCCGTCCGCCACTTCCTCACGACGATACATACCCATTCCAGGAACTCAAATCTACGAGAAACAGTTCTCACACAGTCCCCGTCACTTTGCCTCTCATGAGAACTTCTTTTCAACTGTTATTCAATTCAGTTTGTTGATACCCTCATTTCATGTAGGGCACAAGAAAAAATCAACTCTTTCAAATTTCCGGAAAGGACCAGTTCATTAAAAAATCTCCAAGACAATGGTGGTAAACTCCTCATCCCCCCAAATCCTGCAGGACAACTAATGAGAACTAGCTTTCTAGGATTACAATTCGCAAGAAAACGAAGTTCATCAATCATTCCGGATCATTTCCTTTCATCAGAAAAAAGCTGATGGCTCTATGACATTGATGTTTGGATGCTGGAACAGCGAGGAGATCCCTGGACGTAAGAGACAAAGATGGATAGCCAGTGCTTTTTCTGTCAAATATTTGCTGATCTCCTTGAACCTTAGAGCTGCTGAGGTTACTAGCCTCACAGGGGGAAAAAGTATGGATAACTCTTTCGTAACTGCTTCAGAATACTGTAGTGGAAAAATGGTTATAAATCCTTGTAGTGTAAAGTCTTCATTCTCACCTAAACGTTGTCGTGTCGGTGGCCTTTGTATCGGCTGGATTATCCGGACAAAACTCTCCGTGAAACACCATAACCAACAAAGCAGCCCCCGTTGCACCATGAGGAGTGAGTGGTGGGGAATCTACAGTGGGACACATCAAACTTTACCGTAATCTCTCCAAAAGCTACAGTAATGCTCACGCTCATCCACGATTTCCAGCTCTAGTTCAGAGCTCCATCGAATAATTGACGGTTTGTGATTCAATGATGATCCATCACTGCAGTCAAAATAAACGTCGTCAGATGATGCATCAGAATCCTCGGCGGCGTCGTCGTTTCTGGAAATATTTTTCCTGCTGCATGCAGTCTTTAGCGGGCAAAGGTAGTGAAATAGCCTCGGAAAAAGGATAATTCCTCATAACTTAGCGGGAAAAACTGAAAAACAGGTTAAAATCTATGTTTTCCTGCTTTCAGGTCATTTTTTCTCCCAATTTATTCAACTGTTCATGGAAGATTCTCTCTAATTTCATGACCTACTGGCAAAATCCCAAGAAACCGTATGGGTATTTATCCTAAGAAAATAACCTCAGAAAATAACCTATTACCTAAAAAATCTATAAACCCTGGATATAACTTCTGAAACCAACCTATTACCTAAGAAATTATAACCTAAGGAAATAACCTATTACTGAGCCTTTGCCCTATTCTGGATCAATAGCAATTAGAGGTTATATCCACGGAGCCTTTGCCCTTTTCTGGATCAATAGCAATTATTAGCAATAGAAAAGACAATTCCTGGAGTTTTCCTACTTTTTTAGAACCGCTATTCATCGTTAGTCCTTCCAGAAACAATTCCCAGAAAACTTTCTTTAAGGAAGTAATTTTGCTATCATACTTTGCATTCACACAAGCATATCCCCAAACAAGCACTGCGCCTTTTTCCCGGTTGTCATACCCAGCAAATAAATCCTCCACCAGGATTTCACTGGTTGAGTCGTTTCGCGTCGCAATGCACGCAAAAACTATTAATAATACATGGGGATATACGCAGTAGCAGGATATTCCTCAAAGACCAGGATACCTCCCAAACAACGCTAAGAAATCCGTATCTCCATTGGAAAATGGATTAGCATGGGAGATTAAAGATCAAAAATCAAACAACGTACTCAGCAGCCATAACAGCTGAAAGGTGCTCAGCCGCTTCTGCCTCTAACCGTCGGATGTCGGTCATATTCAGCCCCACCCACTCGTCCTGCCAAGCCCAGGCTTGTCGATGTGCTCGAAGCATTGTATTCCGGAGAGCTAGATCGTGGATCCAACGTTCAGCGCGAGTCTGAGAGAAAATTTCCAGGATATTCTGGAGAAAAACTGGGCAAAGAAGATATCCACCTGCATTCCCCAATATCGGAACTCCACTCTGCACATTTTATACGCACACATCACTGGTTTTCCTGGAAATATATGTAATTAATCCCTAGGAAAACAGGCAGAAAATTCACTAATCTCAGTAAATCCACCCACCTGCCTTGACGAACTCCTGAACCCAATCCTCTGTGAGTGGGCCTCTCCCGGTTTTTTGACTACGATAAAGTTTAGGATCTTCTTCTGGACAATAGTCATGGGATGGGATTGGATCCTGAAATTGGAAAAGCTCTCTTATGTAAGCATCATGCGAAGAATCTCTGTGCAGGACCTTAACAAAATCCATGACGTCAACTATCCGGTGCTTCAGCTCTTCTGAAGACAGGTTGAAAACGTTGTTCTGAGTGCCGGAATCGTTGTAATAAATAGTCTCTACTTCTAGGCTGAACCTGTCCATCATCGGGGTCGAGTACCTGGAAAAACGGAGGAAAATTGACAAGAATCTGAGTAACTCGAAAATTCGAACATTCGGACAGGATAGAGCAGTGCAGCCGTGTAGGAAAGATAACAAGGACTGTACGGTTCTTTCCTTTCTCGAATATTCGAACGTACAAAGAGGTACATACGTGCATTACTCACTAAATCGTCTAAGCCATTCTGTTTTTGTCACGTCTCAAGTGTGGTGCCGACTGACTGTGGCAATCGATACGCATATTTTCCACTGTAGATCTACTTCCAATCGGTATGTGTTAGCCTGCTCTTTTCTTTTCTATTTTTTTTTCTGACATTTCTTTGAGTGCATGTCATTTAAATCGAGTATAGGACCATATTCCAGTAAGGACCACAACGACTCGAATTCCTGCCGAGAATTGCTCTGAGCGCTTACTATTTAGCGCCAGCACAGAACCAAATTCCAGTCAGGACCCCGATGACTCAAATTCCGGTCAGGACTCCGACACGGTGTTACTTCGTGGATGATATTCCTATTCAGTTCCGATGTAATTACTACCAGCTCTCGGTTTTTTCAGAAAATTTTGTTCGGAAAGCCAAAGCCATACATCAATCAGGGACCACATGCGTCATTAAGATTACCTAGGGTAAACACGCTAACTTCGCCCAAACTTGCCCATTAACGAAGGCGTCAACATGTTGACCCTGGGGAATCTCAATAAAAGATCCAAGCCCAATAAATGGGTATGGATAACCATGAGGCGGAATTGAGCGGGCGACGTTTCTGTGATTGGCTTGTTCATTGAATGGACCAATAACAGGAACATGCGCAGCCTCTTTTTGCCTCATGATGACCCACACCCCCAGTAAATATTAGAAATATATGCAGTTTTCTTTTTATCTCATGCACCGATGTTGGCAACTTCTGGATGAATAAGCTCCAGAACGAAGGATATCTTCAACCAAAATTTCGAAAGATGATCCAGACTCCAGAACAGCACTAGGAATCAAGAATTTGGAACTTGTAAGCCAAATGACCTTCTTGGAACATTTTTCGTTCAAGATTTAAAAAAAGTTTTGCTGGATATACCTGGATAGTGGATAAATATTGGATGTGTGCTATGAACTGAGCGGTTAAGAATGTTTTGGATATCCAAAAAAGCTGAAAGGTGAAATTTTATGTCTACGAGGCAAACCCTAGTGGTAGCTTTCCAGGGAAACCAAAAGTTGGAAAATAGAAGAAAGAGAACTCCAATATCTTGGATCTTTCATTTTTAAAAATTTTTTCATTCATTTCCAAGATACAAAGTGGTAAAAATTGAGTAGTTTCACTTAGTACAGCCAGGATTTTCCAAGAATTGGAAAATGCTTAGAATATCCAGAAGAATACAAGCTTACCAATCAAGAAATGGTCCCCACAAAAGAAACCCCCTGTTGCTGGATTAGAAATCCAGGATGTTTATTCACTGCTTCCCTTTCAGGATCCAGAAATACACACCACTGGCGTTGTATATTTATCGCACAGCGAAGTAATCCACCCCTTCCCACGCCAAATAAAACTCGTGGTGCCCTCCGCTTCTTTGCACACAGACACACACACACGATGGAGGAGGGCTGTGTATCTAAGCAACGTGTAGAATCACACCCCACTTCTCGCGTGGGAATTCGATACGACGACCCTATTTCAAAGAATAATAAACAACATCCGTGTCCCATGGGAACCCGCCATGCGGAAGCGTTGCGATAATACTGCAATTCTATTGGAATACCACGCTACAATGGGTTTCTGCAAAGCTGACGGCTATTTTTGTGGTGAAACCTGCTAACGCTTTTTTTATTCGTGAATCCTGGGGGAAGTAAGAGGCGGGC